>CM024240.1:9430582-10035717 GCA_013421045.1 Propylea japonica
ACTCTCAGATGTTGATATAGTTTATGTAAAGGGTAGCAAAAAAAGGAATATTTATTGAGGATTGGACTGTCGGTCAATGTTATCGATCTGAATCAGCTAAACATTACAATTCACCACCTCCAAATCTAACGATGCAACGACCTTTGTGTATGTATCATGATGGAAATGTATCACGCATGTGCAGCATGACAAACTGCAGAGACATATTTAATTGGCTTTGGGATGCTATCCCTCATTAAATAACACAAACACACAAACACACACACACAACTTACGAAGAACAATGTCGAAAGAAGAATATGCAGAACTGCCCCTAAGCAAAGATGGAAACAACCACGATCAAATATAATTATTCAATTTGAGAAGCTTTCCCTTCAACAATCTGAGGATCGACGACGAAATAACAATTCATCATCATCATGTATCTGGCAATCGTCAGTTTTCATAATAAATCTAGATTTTCACATCTTTCAACATGTAAAAAGAAAAGAGCTATTTTGAATAGAATTTGAAATCAGTTTTTCTTTATATTTACCCACCACCTCCTAAAAATTATCAGTTCCATTCAAGATGCGAATTAAGCAACATAAAAAATCTTTACCTGTAGAAAATTTAGATATTTTTGAAGATCAACCAAAATTTAATAAAAATGGTGATTTATTTCCAGCCAATTGTAGATTTTTGATTGTAGGTCCAAGTGGTTTGTGGAAAATCCAACGCACTTTTATCCTTACTTTTTCATCCTAATGGTCTTAAATTCGAAAATGTTTACATATTCTCGAAAAGTTTATATCAACCCAAATATCAGCTACTCGAAAAAGTGTTGAATGGCGTTCATGGTATAGGTTATCACAGTTTCAGAGAAAATGATGAAATCATAGATACTGTAGACGCTAAAGAAAATTCCATTTTCATATTTGACGATATATGTAACAGCAAGCAAGACAAAATCAGGTCCTACTACTCTATGGGCAGACATAAAAAAATTGATGTTGCTTTTCTATGTCAGACATATGTGTCAATAAATAAACATCTGATTCGAGACAATGCAAATATTATTGTTGTATTCAGAAGTGATGATGTGAATTTGCACCACATTTTCAACGAACACATATCCCCCGATATGAGTTATGAAAAATTTAAAGAAATTTGTTCCGTATGCTGGGGCGTCGATAATTATGGTTTTTTAATGATTGTTAAAGACTTCAACTTGAACAATGGTCGTTATCGACATGGTTTCGATAAATTCATAAGCATAAAGGAAAATTAATCAGTTTATAAGCATCATGTCGAGTGGCAAGTCAACACAACATCGCAAACTCAAACTTAGACGGCTCATCAATGATGTTAGAAGAAAATATTTAGCATTTAAATTGGGTCGTTCTGAAGCAGATGAATCGATTAATCGGATTATTTCACCCATTACAAATCGTCTAGATAAGATGACACAGCATTTGAAGCAGGACCATTGTTAGCAATCAAACAACCAAAATCGTCCACAGTTATGAAAACTGTTGGAGTAATTGAAGAAAAAAATCCTTTGCGAATCCATAGTAAAGCATTCAAAAAAGAGCCAGACTCCTCGAATGCAACACCACCACCACCATCATTTGTGGAGGAAAATTATAATGAAAAATTTGACGATTCACATCATTCCAACAATCTCGAAGAATCTTTGAATGCATATCCCGAAAATGTGCAGCACTTTATTCGACAATCGTTAAATAAAGAGACGCAAATTGATTTCACATATGGTCCTAGATATGAACATCGAACATCAAGTTGGAGCTTGGGAGGTAGCTCACTAAATTTTGATTTACAAAGCGGCGATATTATTGTTGATGATAAATTTCATTTTCCCAATAGTGATGGTCTCATGAAATTGTTATTCATCAAGGAACCGAAAGGATTCACACGAGAAGACGACGAGGAAAATTATAAGCAGATATTAAATATCACCAACGTACATAGAAGGGAGTTCAATCCATCAAAACAGATCAAGTCAAATATTGGTTACAAATATAAATATATTATAAAGAAACTTGGTGGTGGAATGATGATGCGATACAACGATAAAGCGATAGAGTATAGATATTGGAACAACATTAATGAATTAGTTGATCGTTTGTGTTTATTGCATGCGTCAAAAGAAGCTGGTAATAACTCAAACGATAACGAAATCGAAGCAATCGTTGAGGAGTTGCGCGAAGCAGGAATTATATATTAAGTGCTGCTTATTGCACTGAAAATCATTTCACCTACAACAATGGACAAATTTGGTAGGGTATCGTTATCTCGTAGGATCCCCTCAGCGAAGCGGTCTGGTTTTCCCATGACCAGTGATGGTGATTATGACTTTACCGGACATAAATTGTGTAATGTTGATGAGCCTATAAGAAAATCTGACGCTGCCAACATGAATTATGTTGATTTAACGGCAAAAAGGATAATGGAAGACCTAGGTAAATTGGGTATTGTATTTTTTCAGTTTAAGGGTGTTATTGAAACGAAATGTACAAAACTTGGAGGTGAATTGGAAAACACTAATAATAACAATGTTGAAATGTACAAGAAACTTAATGAACAACTTGATTACGTCTCAAAGCAGATACACATAATTGAACAAAAACTGCTGCTGCTGCTGAAAGATCGATAGAAAAATAAACGAAATAAAAGCTTCAATCGAAACCCAGAATCGTAAGTTGAGTACTGAAAGTCACAAAGATGCTACCATCCAGAGAAATAGCGCAAGTAGTTAAGGAACTTCATCGACCTGCACGCAAAAATTTTCCTAGACGAAGAACTATCATCAAGGGGTTGGATGACATCTGGCAAATGGATTTAGGACAGCTTGATCGGCTCGCCACAAGCAATGATGGTTATAAATATTTCTGGTCGTAATTGATTGCTTTTCGAAATTTGTATGGGTTAGACCGGTGAAAAGAAAAACAGGCGAAGAGGTGACTTTGGCTTTTCTCGATATCCTTGAACATAATGACGGTCGAAAGCCCATAAATTTACAGTCTGATCAAGGAAAGGAATTTTTCAACAGACAATTTCAAGAACTAGTTAGAAAACATAACATTAATCATTATAATACCTACAGTGATAAGAAAGCAGCAATAGTGGAACGAGTGATAAGAACATTGAAAGAGGCGCTTTTCAAGAAATTCAGTTTGAGAGGAACTTATCGGTGGATTGACATACTTCAAGACGTTGTGAATGTATATAATAATAAAATACATCGAACGATTGGAATGAAACCAAGTGATGTAAACAAGAAAATGAGTGTGACATATATAAATTCGCATACAGTCACATAAAAATAGCGGCACCTCATAAATTTCAAACGGGTGATATTGTACGTATAAGTAAATTTAGACATGTTTTTACAAAAGGATATCTCCCACAATGGACTACCGAACTATTTAAAATCATAAAAGTTCAATTGACTAACCCCGTAAGTTACCTAATTGAAGATTTAACAGGCAGACCTATAAGTGGAGCTTTCTACCAAGAAGAATTGCAAAAGACAAGCAGCCTGATGTTTATTTGGTTGAAAAAGTATTGCGCAGGCGTGCAGACAAGGTTTTGTGTGCGATGGTTGGGAATGAGTAAAGAACATGATTCCTGGATTCAGTCAGAAAACAAACTTTGAACAACCATGCTATCGCCAATATATGAGTCAGCGCTAAGTGAAAATGAGTCAGCGCTAAGTGAAAATGAGGAAAATTTTGAAGTTACAAACGAAAAGCACTACCTGTTGAACGGCCAGTTCCACCTAGAAATTGAATGCGGATTAGGGTCTGCTTCTCTATACATCGATTGTGGTATAAGTCCAGCGAGACAATTCACACCTGCCGTCAAGCTGAGCTGTAATGACTGCGTGATATCCTTTGATGATTGGGAATGGGAGTCATTTATTGCAATAATCGAAAATGGTTATCAACAAGAATGTGGAGCTACAGTTGTACGATGTACTGGGGAATGTATGATTACTAGTGTCACAAAATGGGGAAACTGCATATATTTCAGTGAAGTTGACTTGAATAAGATATCTCAATTGAATAGTCTGATAATTATCAGTCGTCTTGAAATGTTGAAAAATCTCCGAATGACTTTGTATTACTTTAAATTCGTAGACACCATCAAAGAATTGAACAAAAATAACAACGTTGAAGATTTCATAAATGCTTTCTGTAGAATTAATCCTTGTGTTCAGAGTTATGCAATTTTAGAATGTATGTACTTTTATAGGGATAAAGTATTGAACGATGTAGATAATTAACATTATGTAATAAAAAATCTCATCCTGAAATTATTTTAGTTAAACCACTCAAAGAATATTTTTTTTTATAAGGAACTTGATATTTTGAGAACAAAAATCGAGAAAAACATTAAGCGAGTCCTTCTAAACACATATTCCTTCTCGAACAATCATGCGCACTCTGGCTTTATAACACCAAACACCCTAAATTATCATAGCCTCTGTAGCGCTGGGGGGTAAACGACCCAACTCTCACGCAAACTTCCCGGGTTCATATCCCGCGTCCATCCAAAAACTTTTTCATCGTCATGGCTGCTGGCACCAATGACGTCATCACTACTGTCATGGCCGCCACCACCAATGACGTCATCAGCATTTAATCTGACCCCGGCACCGGGAGGTCAAAGGTCAATTCTGCTCCAGAACGAACATAGCCCTAACTACTCTCACTGCCTTCGATACTGCGCAGAAGCATTCAGGGAATTATTGAAGACAACGCGAGTGGCAGTTGGAAGGGCTGAGTGTAATTGAGGCTTATTTTAGGCATTCTTTACGGAGTATAGAACATTATTCAAGTTGAAATGTAGGTATCATTGAATTTCTTGTCGAATTAATGAAACTATTTCCATTAATATCATTTATTGATTTTTGTTGAAAATAGTTCGCTGTATAGCTGAAGTGAAAGATAATAGATAAATTCGTGAAGAAATAGTTCCGAATACCAAAATATAAGAATGATATATGCCATTCATGTCAGGTTGAAGCCAATATACAAAAGGTTTCATAAATGAATGATATGAATTTATGCTGCAATTAATCATGTTTGGGTGCAATTAAAATATTGAAACGGTGTGTTTTATGAGTTCGGACAAAAGAGATCTTATTTCATTGTTAAACAACAATAATCGACAGTATGTGATAAATACCAAACACCCCAATATAAGTAGCACTAAAAAAATGAATTAAAATTTATAGCCTTATGGATAGTTTGGAAATATCAACATATAAGAATGATATTCATCCATAAAATCGTATGAAACTGATATACTTAGGCACGTAATTTGCTTATGGGACAAAAAGTGGATTTTCCATAGAAGTAGAGAAATGATTGCAATGCGATCGGGATATCTTTAAATATTACTAATGATACTTTTTGTGGAAAAGCGCTAGCGAGAGATCAGAAATGTCATATTCAAGAGAAGGGCTATCATTTCAATCTGAATATTTCGAGAACTGTTGATCCCAGTTCCTCCAGAAAAAATAACGCAATCATTCTCATGCAATGTTCCAGATTTGAAATAAAATCAATACAAATGGAGAACAAGAGACCAATTGATAGTTCTGATATTCAAATTAATCATTTCATCAATTCGAACAAGAGAGTACAGGCTTGATGATTAAATATAGGTGTTAATGATTGTCGAATACTGACTATATGTATTAGTTGTTCATTTTCCTAAATCGAGAGCAATAGTACATTATTTCCTCTAAGGAAACGAATTTTTACAGAAAATAACCCAACATTTCAATAAAGCTTATTCAGTATGTTTTCCTTCCGAAAATATTGGTCGGCACAACTCTTTTAATTTTATATCTTTTAAAATGTAATCACTTCATAATCCTTTTCTACTCTTGTGGTGGCACCTTTCTCATTTCAAAAACATTATATTTGAAAATTTGGACCATTCTCCCTTATATATATTATAATAATGTTTTAAACTCATTACCCGGTTTAATCAAAAGTTTCGTCAATCTTAATTACTGGTCCTGAAAGGGAACTCAGAAATTTTGTAGACCCTATAATAAGCTCCGAAATTTGACCCGGGTGTAATTTCAAGTTTTCCTCCAAGTTCACTCAACATGACTGAAAAGGTAGGATATCCATTCAGGATTCTGCTTTTGAAAACTCTTGTAAAGTCCTAATCTTTCGCAGGATTGTCAACTTTCATTAATTTCATATCATAAAATATCACTGTATTTCCCCACGTTCTATTGGTTTCTGAAAATTAATAGGAATAGTATAGACACTGTGCAGAAGATAAGATCGCAAGTAAAAGTTGAAGAACTGAAAATACGAACATTTGTGTGGCATATTTTTCACGTGAAAAGTAGTAATTTTCCCTTAGCACAACAGTATTGGGAAACAATTACTGATGCATTGGATATGTATACAAACTTTGCATGAAAATGCATATATGAATAATTCATTCATGTCAGGTTGAAGGCAATATACAAAAGGTTTAATAAATGAATGATATAAATTTATGCTGTAATTAATCATGTTTGTGTTCAATTAAAATATTGAAAACGGTATATTGTATAAGTTCGGACAAAAGAGATGTTATTTCCAAATATTTCAGTTAAACAACAATGATCGACAGTATGTGATAAATAGGTACCACAAAAAATGTTTTACAACTGAAACACCAAAGTCTTTTTCATGAATTATATTTGAAACCGGAATTAACAAATGAATACCTTCCCCCAATATAAGTAGCGCTCAAGGAAAATAATTACAAATTGATGGCCCTGCGTTATATTTTAAGATTCACGTTTCAATCTATTTTTCGATTCATGAAATATGCTGCAAATGATTTGACATAACTTAGTTTCTGAAATATAGTATCATCCATTGCACATATTCTTCGATGTATGAACTACATAGTTTTACCTCACTAATTGGTGTATAAACGGTGTATAAACTTCATGTCATGATTGTTACCATTTCTTCCCTTCTTTTTACTTTGTGGTTGAGTATATTTATTCAAGAACAATTTTCGAGAATAATCCTTCTTAATCATACGTTTATTGAATTCTACTTCCATAAATTACCGACAGTGCTCAGTAATCGCGAGCATTTCGAAAGTAATGAACGTCCGAGATTATCGACTACTTTTCTGCACAGTTCTATTCCCAATCATACGCCTCAAAAAATGTACCTAGGTTTCCTGATGCCAACATAACACCGTTTTTCACCATAGATCATCACAGAGACATGAACAGACTGAAATAAAAAACAGAGGCTGTTTAATGAAAAAAGCTGAATACTAGCCATTTCCAGCCTACAGAAATCTAACTCCAGTCCCTCCCAGGCATTTTTATTCAGCTCCAAATCCCGATTCAAATTGTTGAACCCGGATCAACACGTGAATGTAGAACACAACGGGGATGATTCTCTGACGGTCTAAACTGTTCGTCAGGGCAAGGGGGAGAAGCCAACCAAGCGGGACTGATTTACGGAAACATTTGGAAAAAATCCATACACAAATATATTAAAAACAGACCAGTTAATAGCTTGATATTCAAATTAAATCATTTCATCACATATGCTGAAAAATACAAACAGATGAACCCTGGCCTTTTACAGCTTAAAGAAATCCAACGTCAGCTCCCCCTGCAATTCCTATTCAGCTCCAATTAACAGTGCTCAGTAATCACGAGTATTTCATAAATAATGAGTGTCCGAGAATATGGACTACTTTCCAATGAGACTCTGACCTGTGTGATCTGTATCCATATTCCCTGATGCCTACATAACACCGTTTTTCACCATAGATCATCACAGAGACATGAACAGACTGAAATAAAAAACAGAGGCTGTTAAATGAAAACAGGTGAATACTCGCCATTTCCAGCCTACAGAAATCTAACCCCAGTCCCTCCTGGCATTTTATTCAGCTCCAAATCTCGAATAGAATTGTTGAACCCGGATCAACACGTGAATGTAAAACACAACGGATGATTCTCTGACGGTCTAAACTGTTCGTCAGAGCAAGGGGGAGAAGCCAACCAAGCGGGGCTGATTTACGGAAACATTTGAAAAAAAAATCAATACACAAATGGATTAAAAAGAGACCAGTTAATAGCTTGATATTCAAATTTAATCATTTTATCACATATGCTGAAAAATACAAGCAGCTGAACCCTCGCCATTTACAGCCTAAAGAAATCCAACGTCAGCTCCCCTGCAATTCCTATTCAGCTCCAATTATTGACAGTGCTCGGTAATCGCGAGCATTTCCTAAATAATGAGTGTCCGAGAATATGGACTACTTTCCAATGAGACTCTGACCTGTGTGATCTGTATCCAGGTTCCCTGATGCCAACATAACACCGTTTCATCATAGGTCATCACAGAGACATGAACAGGGTGAAATATATAAAACAGAGGCTGAAAAATAAAAACAGCTGAACCCTCGCTATTTACAGCCTAAAAAAATCTATCTAATCCCATTTCCTCCTGGCATTTTTATTCAGCTCCAAATCGCGAACGGAATTGTTGAATCCGGATCAACACGTGAATGTAAAACACAACGGATGATTCTCTGACGGTATAAACTGTTTGCCAGAGCAAGGGGGAGGAGTCAACCATGCGAGGCTGATTTACAGGACCCCAAGGCTGCTAATTCTGGAAGCATGTAACATTTTTCAAATAAACAGCCATAACCGTCCCAAATTTGACCGCCACTGCAATTTTATTCATCGTATCAGGGAGCTTTTACCCTTGGGGGCGGTTATAATCATCCCTTTGCCAAAACGAGATTGGAATTGGGCTCATATAACTTCGACATTTATCGCTCGCTGACCTGTACAAGAACCTGATTCGGTAAGGCATGAAATTTTGTGGTAATAAGTGAATTGCCATGGGGTATCTTCCAGACGGATATTAGTTCAGATTGAAATTTCAACTTCAGACTACATTCCAATAAAACTCTGACCAGTGTGCTCTACACAGCTCTGCTCTCAATCAAACGTCTTTCGGAAAATGTATCCAGGTTTTTTGACGCCAACATAAAACCGTATTTCATCATTGGTCATAACACAGACATGAACAGGTTGAAAAATAAAACCATAGGCTGAAAATAAAAAATCAACGGGGATGATTCTCTGGCGGTGTGAACTGTTCGCCAGAGCAAGGGAAGGAGCCAACCATACGGAGTTATTTATGGGACTCCTAGGCTACTAATTCTGGAAGCATGTACCATTTTTCAAAATGAACAGCCATAACCGTCCTAAATTGGACCGCCACTGCAATTTTTTTCATCGTATATGGGTCAGGAAGCTTCTACCCTTGGGGGTTGTTGTAATCATCCCTTTGCCAAAAACGAGCTTGGAATTGGGCTCATATAACTTCGACATTAATCGCTCGCCGACCTGTATAAAAATCTGATTCGGTAAGGCATGAATTTGTGGTAATGTAATGAATTAATTGCTATGGATGTATATTCCAGACGGATATGATTTCAGATTGAAATTTCAATTTCAGGCTACATTCCAATGAAACTCTGAATAGTGTTCTCTGCACAGCTCTGCTCTCAATCAAACGTTTTTCAGTAAATGTATCCAGTTTTCTTGATGCCAACGTACACCGTATTCTCCATAGGTCATAACAGAGACATTAACAGGCTGAAAAATAAAACCAGAGGCTGAAAAATAAAAACAGCTGAACTCCCTGCATTTTCATCCTAAAGAAATACAACCCCAGTCCCTCCTGGCATTTTTATTCAGCTCCAAATCTCGATTCGAATTGTTGAACCCGGATCAACACGTGAATGAAGAACACAACGGGGATGATTCTCTGACGGTGTAAACTGTTCGCCAGAGCAAGGGGGAGGAACCAACCATGCGGGGTGATTTACAGGACCCCAAGGCTGCTAATTTTGGCAGCATGTACCATTTTTCAAATGAACAGCCATAACCGTCCCAAATTGGACCGCCACTTCGATTTTATTCATCGTATATGGGTCAGGGAGCTTCTACCCTTGAGGGCTGTTGTAATCATCCCCTTGACAAAATGAGCTGGGAATTGGGCTCATATAACTTCGACATTTATCGTTCGCTGACCTGTACAAGTACGTGATTCGGTAAGGCATGAAATTTTGTGATAATGAGTGAATTGCAATGAAGCTATCTCCCAGAAGGGTATAATTCAGATCGAAGTGAAATGTTATCTTCCAATAATTGCGAAAATTGAAAATGGTTATGGAGTCTCAAGCATTTCAGTACAGACACACAGAAAAAAAGGCAATTTGTCAGTAGCTGTCATTGGTGGAAGATGTTTGAATGTATTTACATCTGTCTGATGGAATATACATTCCTAAAAGTTAACATTCATTCGTCAATGAAATCTATTTCAAGATTAGTATAAAAGGATCGATTATTCTGGTGTAAAAAAGTATATGAAAACAGTGTTCAATATTAATGAGCCCACAGGAGCAAAGGACATAATTCTTCTTTTTATTTTCATTTATATTTTGAACCTTGGCTTGTATCTTCCAATTATATCTCCTGCGATGGTCTTTCCAACAACTCGGTGGTCATAATTATGATTATTTACATAACAACTGCTTTTATCACTGCTTATACTTTCAAGCAACATCTATAATATAAACTGAACTTCATGGACTGACTATATTATTAAAACTTAGCGGATGAATTCATTACATTGTATATTCTGTCTGAACCATTAATAACTTCGAATTAGCATCCTTTCTAACTTTGTAATTATATACCAAATATACAGGTTTGGAAATTCACATCTGAAATATACGATATACAATGCATCAGACAGAGAATTTTTCCCTCCAGTTGCACAGATGAATAGTCGAGACAATCACTTGCTGTAACACACTGAATTCAGTTGTCTTACTTCATTATTCTACTCTTGTCTCTCTCTTATCGGTTAGAGGAGCGTAATTCTTTAGTATGGTAGGCAACAGTAAATACTTGAATCGAGTATTACGGGCAGCCTGACAAATTAAAAATTCTATACGTGTAATTCGGGTTCCCTACCATACCGCGATAAGAGAGAGACAAGACTAGATATTTGCAGTAGGACAGTTGAATTCATTCAGTTATCGCACTTGATTATCTCGCCTATTCATCTGTGCAACTGGAGGGAAAGATTCTCTGTCTGATGCCTTGTATATCGTATGTTTTTGATGTGAATTTCCGAATCGGTATGTATGGAGCATAACTTATATTGGGTTAGATTCTCGCATAACTATATTTCAAACTTTAATACTATTAAAACACGAATATACGGATTTGTATAATTCCAGTTTGGCCTGATATTCCTTAGTTCGTATTTATCATTCCATTTGTTTGTAAATGTCAATTTTAAGCTCATCTTTTTTCTCTGATGTTTCGACAGAAATTTATTGAATCACTTCAGTGAATTCTCCTTTTTCGCTCTCTCTCTCTCTATACAACTTACAACTGGTTTATTTTTATGAGTTCTTTCAGATATCAAATCCTTAACAATCAGATATTATCATTAATGCATTTATAGCTTGAAACAAAATCCACAAACTGTCTGTAAGTACTGAATGCTCGTTGAAATATTCTAAAGCTTTAAGCTAATCTCGTATCCGTTCAAAGTGAATACAAGAAATGGTATCAAATAGAGCTATAGGGACTTATCAGTGTGGAGAATAGCTCTTTAGTCGCCGAATGAAGACTTGAACTAGCGGACTGTTAGTACGTTTCGTTTTATGCTGAGTACTTTGACAGGAGCTAGGATAGGTGGTGAAGAACAAGACTAAGCTGAACTAAATGCCGACGTTTCGTCCGTATATTCGAACTTCTTGGCTACAAACAATACAAAAATCATCAGTAAAATCCAGTAAAACAGTAAGAATGTAAGCTAACAACAACAATGAATAGTATAATTGAAAACCTAATATCGTAATTTAGATTAGATAAAACATTTTACATGAAAATAATAAATATAGAACAATAGATACGATGACTAGAAAATAATTCAGTTGATATACACAGATAAAAAACTAAATTGTGTGAAAACTGTTTTAGATGCGACAAAGTGGTAAACATCTAGCTACTTCGTCCAAGGTTAATGCTATGGAAGGAAGTTGTTTGTATGTATCTCCAAAGCGTTTTCGGTATGATGATACCTGAAAGAAGGAGCCATTTCGGTTGACTCGTATCAGAGCTATTCTACATGCTGATGAGTCTCAATAGGTCGAAATAGTTATCCATAAATTCTCTGTTTGATACAATTCCTTGAGATTAGCTCCGAAGTATGAGTTTAATATTGATTGATTTTAATCGATTATAATTATTCTCTTCTTACATTGTTTGTATTTCATGGAGTGCTGTAGACATAATTGAACAGAATATACATCCACAATCATCACTGTTAATTGAAAACCTATAAAGGATAACCATTCATTCCCATGTCTTCCTGTTCCTCTACCGAATACAACGCATCGATCGTGTTTTATACCACCAATTCGAATTCACAACCTACATGGTGATGCCGTAGACCGTCAACGAGCTGGAGGGAACTACATCCATCGGGAAACTTGAACCACATAATCATGCAACGTAAGCCAGCGTTTCTATTTATCGCCAGAGATCACACGTATACAGGTTTCGAATTATCCAATTCAAACTTTCGCCACAAGAATTGATTGATTAATTCTTGATTGAAATTACATTTTTATTCCTCACAAGAGATACATTTGACATAATATAAATTTCTTGTAGTAGTGTTATAACATACTCGTATTTCTTCTGAAAATTTATGCTCGGTTGGCCATCACAATTATGTACACTTGAAAATGGAAGATATCACGAAGTAAAATGGGTAATTATCAATCAATTTTGCGACGAAAAATAAGACAAAAGTCTGTTTGTCTAAAAATCAGCTTATTATTCACGACCAGATTATTTCCAATGAAACGTGATAGTAAGTTGTTAACAACCCTATTATCCCTCCCGGGACTACAGAATCAGGATGAAACACCTTATCGTAAAAAAGGAACACCCTAAATGGCAATAATCAAAACGGAAATATCGATGTTTCAGAGATCGTAATTGAAATACAACTCAAACAATGTTCTAATAACCTCCGACATCGAAAACGAACGTTTTATGTCCTGATTCATTTCTATTTTCTTAATTAAACTACAAAGGACGCATTCGTTCGGTGACTTATAGGTAGGTACTCGCGTTTGTTCGAATGTTGGAATGCCTGGATTAAAACGATTGTATCTCTTGAGGTTTTTGGCTGCATTGTCATTTCAATTTTCACGAATAAACTAACAAATCCAAATTCATGCGGAAAAAATGGGAAATACATAGTTATATTTTCTGAGTACGCGAATGATGCATTTCCGCAAGCATTTCATTTTGCGTGTGGAAAAGTTGTTTTCCTTCGAGCGTCTTATATCAACAAGAAAAACTGGTGAATGATAAATAATGACGAGAATTTCATGAATTCGCAAGATTCTCACACTACGTCCATGCTCCAAAAATATCTTTTCTACGAAGTGTGTTTTTACCCACTTCACTATTAATGAAAAACCTATAAAGGATAACCATTCATTCCCATATCTTCCTGTTCCTCTCCGAATACAACGCATCGATCGCGTTTTATACCTCCAATTCGAATTCACAATCCACATACTTAAAGTGATACCGTAGACCGTCAAAGAGCTGGAGGGAACTATATCCATCGGGAAACTGAAAACACATATCAGGCAACGTAAGCCAGCATTTCTATTTATTGCCTGAGATCACAGGTATACAGTTTCGGATTATCCAATTCAAACTTTTGCCACAAGAATTGATTGATTAATTCTTGATTGAAATTACTTTTTTATTCCTCACAAGAGATACATTTGACATAATATAAATTTCTTGTAGTAGTGTTATAACATACTCGTATTGCTACTGAATACTTAATGTTCGGTTGGCCATGACAATTATACATAAAATGGGAGAAATCACGAAGTTAATAATCAATTTTGTCGACGGAAATTAATATAACAGTCTGTATTGCTAACAATCAGTTCATTATTCACGACCAGATCATTACAATGAAACATGATAGTAAGTTGTTAATAACCCTATTTCCCACCCAGGACAACAGAATCAGGATGAAACACCCTATCGTAAAAAAAGGAACACCCTAAATGGCAATAATCAAAACGGAAATATCGATGTTTCAGAGATCGTAATTGAATTACTGATCAAACAATATTCTGATAACCTCCGCCATCGAAAAGGACCGTTTTATGTCCTGATTTACTTCTATTTTGTTAATTAAACTACAAAGGACGCATTCGTTCGGTGACTTATAGATATTCGCGTTTGTTCGAATGTTGGTATGCCTGGATTAAAACGATTGTATCTCTTGAGGTTCTGATACATCGGCGCTTTTTGGCTGCATTGTTATTTCTATTTTCACGAATAAACTAACAAATCCAAATTCATGCGGAAAAATGGGAAATACATAATTATATTTTCTGGATGAATACGCAAATGATGCATTTCCGCGAGCATTTAATTTTTGCGTATGGAAAAGTTGTTTTCCTTCGAGCGTCTTATATCAACAAGAAATACTTGCATGATAGATAATGAGGAGAGTTTCATGAATTCGCAAGATTCTCACATTTCGTAAGCATTGCAAGAGCAACAATCATGATCAGTTTGACCTGTACATGCTCCAAAATATCTTTTCTACGAAGTGTGTTTTTACCAACTTCACTGTTAATGGAAAACCTATAAAGGATAAGCATTCATTCCCATATCTTCCTGTTACTCTCCCGAATACAACGCATCGATCGTGTTTTATACCTCCAATTCGAATTCACAATCCACATAGTGATACCGTAGACCGTCAACGAGCTGGAGGGAACTATATCCATCGGGAAACGGAAACCACATAATCAGGCAACGTAAGCCAGCGTTTCTATTTATTGCCAGAGATCACACGTATACAGTTTCGGATTATCCAATTCAAACTTTCGCCACAAGAATTGATTACATAGATAACCGCAGTTTCACCGCTAATGCACTAGGTGTGCTATTGTCCCTTTACGTCTGTTCTCCATTATTTACCCTCAGAATTAGGTAGGTAGGTTCGCAAGGTGTAATAAGGACACTAGTGTGGGACTTCCCCTAACTGCCTTGTTGGTGCTATACTAATATGAGTACAGGGTGTCTCTGTCTACTTTTAAAGTGAACAAACTTCGAGGGGTTATTAAACAATGGATTTGCAACAAAAAATGTCATATAAATGGTCGAAATGTTTACGGTTATTCTTCAATTTGACATTTCTAGAATTCACGAAATATTTCGAGTTTTTTTCTATAAAATGAACATTTTTCAATTTTCCTTGTAGTATCAAATCTGGTCATCAAATTTGACCAGGGGGAAATAAATTCGCTACAAGATGAGAGAGTCTGTATGCAAAAAACACACACTCTTATTGCAGGCGTGGTAAGGAGAAGAATATCACGATTCTGAAGTTAACAAAATCAGTCTCATTTTTCTAATGGTTTTTTCGATCAAATATTGAAGATTATGCACCCGTTTTCTTTTCACTAAAAAGTACATCATTTAGTGTACTTTCGAAGGACTTATCAACTTTTGTGTTAGATGCTCATTCTCCTTTATAAAATCATGGCTAACATGATAACAACGAAAAAGTCTAAAAATTCCGAACCTAAACTTTCTCTATTTGAAGCTCTTCGTGATTGAATCTTAGTGTAATTTTATGGAAATCATCAATTGATCTGTTATAAGAAATGCGTCAGAAACGCTATGAACTTTGTGGAGTTGTAGATTCACACTACGAAAACGATGTGTCAGATGTATTGTAGAACGAGGTTCTTTTCTACGTTATTATTAGATTCAAGATGAATTGATGATTTTCATGAAACTATATTAAAATTTGATCACGGAGAGCAAATTTAGGTTCGGAATTTTTAGACTTTTTTCGTTGTTATCATATTAGCTATGATATTATAGCGGAGGATGAGCAGATATGTCATTGAAACTACTCTAATGCTCAGTTGCAGGAACGTCCATTAAAATTTAAAGGTCCATTAAACCCTTAATCCTCCATTAGTTCCTTGTAATAATGGAGGATTAAGAGTTTAATGGACCTTTAAATTTTAATGGACGTTCCTGCAACTGACACTAAATGGGGTACTTTCTACTGAAAAGAAAACGTGTGCATAATTATTAATATTTCACCTAAAAAACTATTGGGAAAATGGAACTGATTTTTTAACTTCAGAATCGTGATATTCTTCTCTTTACCACGCCTGCATAAGAGTGTTTTCTGCATACAGACTCTCTCATCTTGTAGCAAATTTATTGTTTTTTCTTTCTTTTGGTAGGTTATGAGTACGAGTACGCGTCAAAACACCTTCTTTTCAATCGAAAATTATTTTCAATCAGTGGCGTCTGTACAGACCAAATACCGCGGTAAAGTACAGGATGTTTTATAAAATATAACCATTAAAAATTTTTGCTCCTCAATATCTCATACAAAACGAAGTTAACCGAAATGAAATATTGCGGCCACATGCAAGATGCTCAAAATAAGCCTCAATTGGAATTCTGAAAAAGAATCTTCTTATTTCCATAACCAGATATCCAATTCGAGTGAAATTTATTTTGTGAATGAAGATTGATATACGGAATGTTCATGAAAAGTTTTAAGGGGATCGCATCATCAGAAACATAGAATTTCCTTCTTTTTTTCACTTATTGTTTTTTTTTTACGTATTTTGAATAATTTTCAGAATAGAATTCCGATCGTGCTGAGATTTTGCTTTTATATATTTAACATGAATCTCAAGTCCTATACAAAATTTTCAGGTAATATCATTTTTGTTCCACGAACGCTCAAAACCCCTTCCCGGTGCTTTTCTTAAATTTTCATTGATTTTTATTAATGGAAATTTAAGAAGTTATTCAAAAAACTCGAATAAAAATAGTCATAATTGTAAGAGAACAACCAGTTTTTCCTCAAAACGAAACAAACTAAGCAATCATAAAAATTTCAACGCAGAGGAAATTATTTCGGTTGTAATTTATTTCCTAGTTTTTCATAATCTCCAAATTTATGAACTTCGAGACGAAATAAATACTCATTTCTAGAAGCTTCGTGATTCATTCATACAAGGGAGTTGTTCAACAAAGAACGTATTCTACCGAAGAGCAGTATGAATTGGAAAAGCTCTTCATATTGATCGAATTTTCTTGATTAGTCCGTATGTTCGTATTGTGTTTAAAATCTACAGGCATTCCCTTCGAGAGAGCGGACAAAGAATACAAACTCCCAGCATTGGCTTATTCTTTCATTTCCTGAGCGAGGTTCAAGCAACTCCGAATAAATAAATCTATTCTGGCTTGATGGTGTAACGCTGAACTTAATTCAGTAGTTATTCCAAGATCCACAGCACAGCTATTTACAATGTTGTTCCAAGTTTTCAGTTATGGGAACCAGCAGAATTAACGAAGTAGTTGTTATTTTGAGTTCACTGCTCGAAATACAACTCTATTTAGGTCTTGTGGCAGCGAGAAAGGATTTAAGATGTTTCTACCAATATTTATGACTATCGGTTAAAATGTTGTCACAACGAATGAGAAATTATGGTTTGGACTCGATTCATTTGTCTCTTGGAGACTGAGACTATGATAAATTTAAGAGATGAAATAGCGATATAAAATAGAGAAATGCAATGTTATCCTTTTTTTGCGAATGACTAGAAAATTTTGACATTCTCGACAAAATTCATCCATGAAAAAGTCGAGACATTGATTCTACTAATTTCTTAGGCAGAAATTCAAATAAGGTAATAATCACTGCCTCAAGCCGGGTTCTCAGAGCTTCGACGTGTCGCTCGCTACACTTATTCCAACCAATCAGAGAATATAAACACTGTGTTTATATTCTCTGATTGGTTGGAATAAGTGTAGCGAGCGACACGTCGAAGCTCTGAGAACCCGGCTTTAACCAGTTCTGGAGGTTAGTTATAGTTAAAAAAAAAGGGTTACAGTTCACTGCGACCTCAAGGTCTACTGTGCCCCCCTCAGAGTAAGAAATAAACATATTTCTTACTCTGAGGTGCCCCCTTACATAGCTGTTCTGATCACACCCTTAGTTCTGGAGGTACCCAGGAATGAAAAATTGCATCATCTTTTACCATTTTACTTTCGAGAATACTCTCAATACGTTTCCTTTTAAACCCAAGTAATTTCATTACGGATTTCAAAGCAACATTCATTTTGGATTGAAATCATTCGCGATTTTTTCAAAATTAATCGATATCAGTCAAATTACAAAGAATTTGCGAAAAAATATAATGTTTACCTCGTAGGAAAAGCCACAGGCACGAATTGTGTCGTCCTGATGCTAAATTGTTTCCTTTGATCTTACGCGGTCTTTCTGGAACTGGTTCATACCTCATATCCATGCTTTTTATCCTCTTTACAAGACTTTTTTCCAGTTCAGTTGATTGCATTGATTTTTCATCCTTTTCTATACAATAGTAATTTACGTAACAAGTCCGGAAAATAGGGTTTTTTTGGACGAATAGACAAAATTCTAGGACGAGCGCAAGCGAGTCCTAGAAGTCTATGAGTCCAAAAAAACCATTTTCGGGCGTGTTGCGTACAATATTTTTTCGGCAACCGTCTAGAATAACAAATCAATGAGACGACACATTTCTTTTTTATATATTTTAATTCTTATTTAAATTAAACAGAACAGAAAATATCACATATTAACAGAAACATTCTAATTCTTATTTATATTAATATTTATATTAAAATTCGAGCAATTACTGATATTGAAGGGATTCAATTTGTTTGAAATGCCTGGTATATTTAAATTCCTTTTGTTGAAGCCACAACAAGATGGCAAAGTTTCCGTTTCGCATCGATTATTTTCTTCTGGTGATTTTTGAATGGTCTTGGCAATTTTAATTTTGTTTTCAAGGGAATTATCTATATATCCTTCAGCCACATTGGTAGACTTCCAGCCACCGTGTCTCTTCAAATTTGTGATGTTTCCACCATTGTCAGCAAATAACGTCGCCGAAGTTCGACGAATGCTATGGCCTGTGTAATTTTTAGGATTGGGTAAATGTAAAAACTCTGCGATTTTCATTCCGAGACTCCCGAAAGTGTGGATACCAACAGGCTGAATCGAACATTTTCCCTTTTTGTAATTCACGAATAATCTGTTGTGTGGAGTATGAGATGGCCGTAAAGATAAATATTGTCTATACAACAGCAGGTTTTCTTGCCCAATTACAACAAAAGTTCTCTCAATATGTGTTTTGGAATCCGGTATTTTCACAAGCAACATGTCTTCCTTATCGTTTATTAAATCAATCGACATTTTTGTCAGTTCTTCTCTTCTGCACGCGCCGGCTAACCCAATAATTGTTGCTACCTGAAAAGTAAGTTGATACTTTTATATCCTACAATCGTAATATTTTGTTAAAATCACCTTCAGCATTAGATATGTATCATTATCCGCTTCTCTAATGAATTTGCTGATCTGTTCACTGCTGAAAACTTCTGATTTTTTGGCTTTGTAACCAACATTCTTCCTTTTAAGAAATGCGAGAACTTTTGGGAAAATGGCTATGTTCCATAGAAATTATAACTCCAATGGAAGCGGCGAAAGAGAGAGACTCGTGATGCCAAAAGAAAGATAGAGCTAGTGGTGACAAGATTAATTGAATTAATTTGAATTTTTGAGAATAATTTGTTTTTTTCTATATATACTGATATATAATATGTACTAAATTGAAACACGTCTCTGAAAAATAGCAAAAAACATATTATTCTCAAAAAATGAAATTAATTCAATTTATCCTGCCACCACTAGCTCTATCTTTCTTTTGGCATCACGAGTCTCTCTCTTTCGCCGCTTCCATTTCTATGATTGGCTCTCAAATGGGATTTGCGGGCTTTTTGCCACCTCTAGCTCTATCTCTCTCTTGGCATCACATTCTCCGAAAGTGTTGAATGACAGGCCTCATCCATGTAAGGTTAGTATATCTATGCTATGTTCACATTTTTCTTTACTAAAATGGTACTTTTCAACATAGAGTACATGCTCCACAGAGTGGAGGATTTGACTGTTTCTGATTTATGCGCCAAATAGGCCAACATTACATCCTCTGTTATAATTTTGCATTGCTTCATCTCCATCCATTTCGTGAACGAATCATACACGTTTTCATACCTTGATTTTGATTTTTCAGGCAATAATTGTGCTGTAGCAGCGGCTGCTATATTGGAAATTTCCCAAGGCACATTTTCATTGTCACTATCACTGCTGCTTTCCATATTTTAATGCGGATTGGGATTGCGATCAGAAAACATGCAAATTCTTGACAACTAATTTTATATGAACTGTCAGCCGTTTTCTCAGTGCTATGGTAACTTCATTTATCAAAAATATACCTACCAAGATTTTCATATTTACTATGATCAAAACGACGTGATTCTTCCCGGCCTAGTCCGGGAAGTACGTACTTCCCGGACTAGGCCGGGAAAGGCTTCTTTCTCAAAGAAAAAGCGTCCGGAAAGTGGGTACTTCCCGGACGGTTGCCGAAAAAAGTATTTGTCCTGAATCCTTGTGTTAAACTCACTACGTTTTCCCCTCTGGTGACCTTAAAAAAGTTTCAAATCGAAACAGGTTAATCTTTTTCCTTTCAACTCGATCGGTAAAAAGCAATCGAATTGGTTTGGAAAATGGAAACTGCGCTTGGACTTGTCAAACGTTCTGTCAACAAAGCTGGTAAAGTGAGGGTAACTTTATCTCTGAAAGTAACGTTTGTTCAGTCCTTGATAAATGGAGTGAAGAAAGCAAGGATTATATTTGAAAGGTCCAATGAATTTCAATCTACCTGTGACGAGGTGCTTTTCACAGCTCCAGGTTATTGTTTCCGGTTTCTAGGTGAGCTAATGGGCGAATACTTAATCTCTGGTTTCATCAGTTCCTGCTCAGGCTTGGCTTGGATGAATTTATGGCATCATTCATTTGTAATGATGATAGATTGTGAATTTTCCAAAGAAATTTTCGTTTGATTTCTATCCGAATAGAGTCGGTGGTGCGTCTCTTGGGTTATTTACAAGTTGTCAAAAGTTTCAGATTGAAGTGTTGTAAATGAGACAATAAAGAGGCTAAAAAGCATGGATATGGCCTATGAACCAGTTCCAAAAAGACCGCGTAAGATCAAAGGAAACAATTTATCATCAGGACAACACAACTCGTGCCTGGGGTTTCGCAAATTGGCTAAAAGATTCAGAAATCGCCACTGAAAAGACAGGACCACATATCAAGAAAACAGAAAAATTCATTTTAATGAGAGAATTATTTCAATAATTCAAGACCTTGAAAGATTGAAGAAGGTTTGACAAATGTAAAAGAAATAATAAGAGTAAGAAGGGCGTAGAAGTTTTTAACATGCATAACGTTAAAAAAATTCAGCTCCAAGAACTGCCTGTGCTATATTATCGAATATAGGTTTATTATATCTCAACTCAATTGACAACTGCTGACATGACACATTTCCTGGTAACTAGTTAAATATGGTAGTTCATTAATCAACTAGTTCATTAATGAAAGCGATAAATGGTCGAGATAATTTAGGGCACGAGCAGAACCAACGCGTTAATTATTCGAGGCCATTAATCGCTAGATAAATAAACGAGTTAATAAAAAGATTTTTCCGTCAACCACATCATGAATTCATCATATAATTGATTAAATCTACATTTTTATTTCGCACAAGACATAGACGGAAAATAATATAACAGTCTTTACTTCTAACAATCAGCTTATTATTCACGACCAGATTATTTCCAATGAAACGTGATGGTAAGCTGTTAACAACCATATTATACCTCCCAGGACAACAGAATCAGGATGAAACAACCTATCGTAAAAAAGGAACACCCCAACTGTCAATAATCAAAACGGAAACATCGATGTTTCAGAGATAGTAATTGAATTACTGCACAAACAATGTTCTAATAACCTCCGCAATCGAAAACGACCGTTTTATGTCCTGATTTATTTCTATTTTGTTAATTAAAATACAAAGGACCCATTCGCTCGGTGACTTATATTCGCATTTGTTCGAATGTTGGTATACCTGGATTAAAACGATTGTATCTCTTGAGGTTCTGATAGATCGGCGCTTGTTGGCTGCAGTGTTATTTATATTTTCACGAATAAACTAACAATAATTCTAAATTTAGGCTGTAAAATGGGAATTACATAGTTATATTTTCTGGATGAATTACGCAAATGATGCATTTCCGCAAGCATTTCATTTTTACGTGTGGAAAAGTTGTTTTCCTTCGAGCGTCTTATATCAACAAGAAATACTTGCATGATAGATAATGAGGAGAGTTTCATGAACTCGCAAGATTCTCACAGTACATTACGTAAACATTGCAAAAGCAACAATTATGATCAGTTTGACCTACCCATGCTCCAAAATACCTTTTTTACGAAGTGTGTTTTTACCCACTTCACTGTTAATGGAAAACCTATAAAGGATAACCATTCATTCCCATATCTTCCTGTTCCTCTCCCGAATACAACGCATCGATCGCGTTTTATACCTCCAATTCGAATTCACAACCCACATGGTGATGCCGTAGACCGTCAACGAGCTGGAGGGAACTATATCCCACAATAACCACATAATCAGGCAACGTAAGCCAGCGTTTCTATTTATTGCCAGAGATCACACGTATACAGTTTCGAATTATCCAATTCAAACTTTCGCCACAAGAATTGATTGATTAATTCTTGATTGAAATCACATTTTTATTCCTCATAAAAGATACATTTGACATAATATAAATTTCTTGAACCACATAATCAGGCAACGTAAGCCAGCGTTTCTATTTATTGCCAGAGATCACACGTATACAGTTTCGAATTATCCAATTATCAAACTTTCGCCACAAGAATTGATTGATTAGTTCTTGATTGAAATTACATTTTTATTCCTCACAAGAGATACATTTGACATAATATAAATTTCTTGTAGTAGTGTTATAACATACTCGTATTGATTCTGAATACTTACTGTTTGGTTGGCCATGACAATTATACATAAAAATGGGAGAAATCACGAAGTTAATAATCAATTTTGTCAACGGTCTGTATTTCTAACAATCAGCTCATTATTCACGACCAGATTATTTCCAATGAAACGTGATAGTAAGCTGTTAACAACCCTATTATACCTCCCAGGACAACGGAATCAGGATGAAACACCCTATCGTAAAAAAGGAACACCCAAAATGGCAATAATCAAAACGGAAACATCGATGTTTCAGAGATCGTAATTGAATTACTGCACAAACAATGTTCTAATAACCTCCGTCATCGAAAACGACCGTTTTATGTCCTGATTTATTTTTATTTTGTTAATTAAACTACAAAGGACGCATTCGTTCGGTGACTTATATTTGCGTTTGTTCGAATGTTGGTATGCCTGGATTAAAACGATTGTATCTCTTGGGGTTCTGATAGATCGACACTTTTTGGCTGCATTGTTATTTCCATTTTCACGAATGAACTAATAAATCCGAATTCATGCGGAAATATGAAAAAAAGGGAAATACATAGTTATATTTTCTGAGTACGCAAATGATGCATTTCCGCAAGCATTTCATTTTTGCGTGTGGAAAAGTTGTTTTCCTTTTAGCGTCTCATATCAACAAGAAAAACTTCGTGAATGATAAATTATGAGTAGTTTCATGAATTCGCAAAATTCTCACATTACGTATCTAAACATTGCAAGAACAACAATTGTGATCAGTTTGACCTGACAATGCTTCAAAATATCTTTTTCTACAACCGTGCGTTTTAACCACTTTCCCGCACTCATTTTCACTAGTGTGGGAATGTAAAATGTCAGAAATCGCTACCTACTTAGGCCTAACCCATAGCGTTACACAGGTCAAAGTTTTAGACGATCCTCGGCATCGTATCTAGCAGATTTGGGCGAAGGAATAATTAACATAAAACGTCTTGGAGGCTGGAAGTCAACTGGTGTTGCTGAAAATTATTTGGAGGACTCCGTAGAACAGAAGAAAACCATCTCAAATAAAATTCTTTCATGTTTTAATTCCAACATAGGTTGGAACTGAGAATTACAATTTATTCATAATTAAAAAAGTTTTCCGAGTTAAAACACAGAATAAGGCATGTTTTAACAATAAAGTTAAAATCACGCTCCAAACAAGGAATTTAAATTTTCAGATTGAAGTCGAAGCAAGTCATAATAACCATTTCCTATTTGAAATTGAATACCATTGTTATTCCGAAGACAAGCTTCATTCAGAAAATGGGACAACGCCTCTTAATTTTCCGAAGTTAGCCGGTTTTATCTGCTGCGAATCCGGAATCAAGTTTGATTTAATATTTAATATCAGAATCAATTCTGATTCTTAATTATGGAATTTAAAATGATATCCAGGGTGAAACTCAATTGCGGATGTAGAAATTCAATTAAACTAAAAGTTATGCAAATATCGATTCAATTATTTTTCCATGATCATAACATTTGAAGTTCACGTTCAGATAGTTCAAAAGATGATAGCTGGCAAATGGTAAAAGTTATTGTCAATAGACTACTAGTTATGGTTCTTAAAAAAAATTGGAGAAACCTCATAGATATCTTATTTTATTCTTATAGAAGAATCTTTTACAGCGCTTCATTCAAATTGAAAATAAAATAAAAAGCCTCCCACCAAGACTATGATATAACAATGACAGAACAAAACGATAACATTCAGCAAGAAGATATATAATCTCCAAACAAAAACAACAAACCAGCCCATCAAGAACAAATCTGATTGAACGACATAATGATATCCCATGAAGTATAAATGAAAACCTTATAAAATCGAGATTAACCTCTTCAAGAGATCTCTGCGAAAATTCTTCGACGGCAATTCATTCTGCTGTCGCATCGTCATGTAGAATGCTCGGCAGGATTCCTAGCTAAGGGTGGTTGTTTATTGTGGATATTTAAGGGTTGTCGGCAATTTCCTACGAAGGAACGCCTTCAAGTCCGTGGTTTCTAACCCGAAAATTTGCTGAGAAGTGATGGATTAGCGTCTCGTGAAGTTGGGGCTTTATGATATGAAATTAAGCTGGGGCGATTATGTGCCTCTGAGAATAGGGGATGTTTCAGAATCCACTGAGGGGGTTGATTATGACTGGTACGTTTATGAGATTGATAGTCGTCTTAGGTCTATCCAGTTGTTTTCCCCCATTAATAGAAATGAAGACTATCTCTTCATGAATAGAGGAGTTCATCCATGTTTTATAAACCGATTGCTAACAAAAAAAATTCTCCATGCCAAAGATGAGTTATTAAAGTCTAAATAAAACCTATATTCAGTAATACTCTTGAGTAAAATAATATTTTCCATAATCTAGTATAATGCTTAGCTATTGAAAGTTGTCTAGATATAAATCTAGAAAAAAACTAAGCGATATAGCTATACATTCAGACAGTCAAACTGCTAATAAAGCACTGAGCTCCTACTTCATCGACTCATAGATGATCTGGCAGTGCCGGAACAAACTCATTGAGGTAGGCGAGAAAAATAAGGTATTTTTAATCTGGGTTCACAGCCATTCGGGAATAAAAGGATACGAAGAGGCCAATATACTTGCCAAAGAGGGCGCACGAATGTCACTCATTGGCCAGAACCCTTCTCCCTTCTGTGGTATAAGAATATGTACCTATAAAAAGGTGTTTCTGGAGAAAGAGAAAGCCGGGAAGCAAAAACTCTGGTGAAATCTCTCAGGGATAGATCATTCCACTATGTTCGTTTCTTGGAACTTTGAAACAGCAAGATCCAAAAGATATCTGAATCTTGCTAAGAAACAATTACACCTCCTCACTGGCTTTTTTACAGGACACTGTCGCCTCAGGAAGCACCTGTTGCGGATGGGATTATGGGACTCTGACGATTGTAGGTTCTGTGGGGGGAAGGAAGAAACCCCCATTCACCTAGTCACTGAATGCTTTAGCATTGCGAGCCTAAGGAGAGAATGCCTTGGACGAGAAACGTGTAAGAGTGAGGAACTAGCTGCATAGGGTGTGGTCAGAACAGCTCTGTAAGGGAGCACAATAGACCTTTAGGTCGCAGTGAACTGTAAACCCTTTTTAAACTATAAGTATATGTAAAATATAAAATCAATTGCTGTTCGTTAGTATCGCTAACACTCGAGAACGGCTGAACAGATTCATCTTATCTTGGTCTTGAAATTCGTAGAGGCCTAGAGAAGGTTTAATGGTGAGAAAAATTTATTCTCGGTCAAATTTGAAGTTCAGAATTCTCCTGAATAAACCGTAAATAAAGTGAAGTATAGAAGCAATCGTAGATAAAGTTTAATATTGATTTATTAGTACAGTCAAAATGCCAGCAAGACGCAGAAAGGAAAATTTGAGTAGTAAGAACAAACCATTCTAGAGACTTCCGAGATAGAAGAGCACAAAGATCAGGCGAACAAATCCAACAGAAAATCCAGATGTGCATGTGCATGTTAACATGCGCAGTTATGTGCAACACAATTGCAAGAGACGGAAATTGAAAGGAATCAAGGAAGAAGATTTTAACTAAGAGAAGGGCTCAGATTCGTAATCAATTGACGCAGAACATCAAACCAGAAAAGTAGAAAAGTATTTCCTACAAAAATGAAGATTAATGGCAAAACAGCGTGAGCCAGGCCAGCTAGTAATTCTATAAAAATTCCCAAGAATATTCATACAAACAAAGTAGAATTGCATCACCAAACGGAACTCATCGAAAGAAATAAACCTAGATACATTTCTATCTCGTATTGTATTTTCAGCATCATAATTTAAAGACAATAGCATAATAAGTGTCCACTGAAAGAGAATAATTTCCGAGCATTAAAAGCTTCTATGAAGTATTATTATTAAGGTTATATTCGGCTTCTAAGCATGGCTGTTAACAGCCTTTGTAGCTGTGGAAAACACGTCTGAATTATTTATAGCAGCTCCATCGCTTCGTGAGAGTATACATTTTCATATAGTCGGATTTTATCCTTCACTGGGACTAAGCCAGCTTCGAACAGATTCAGGGATTTCCGAAGGTCGGACAGAAAGGATATTTCCGTAGATTATACTGCAAAAACAGTGTCGGAAAATATTTATTTATCACTCCCACACCTAGGTAAATCGGATTATTATTGATATTTTCTTCCCAATATTAATGATGATGGATTCTGACAATGTATTGTCATGTATGTAAAGAAAGTATGTGCTACGCTTTTCTTTTACGATTTTATAGTTACCTGAAATGTCCGGACATTTATATTTCAAATGTTTCTTCTAAAATTGTCGAAGTCAGAATTCAATTTAAGTTGTGCTTATTGAACCCCCGAATGAAAGGCTTTAAATATCGTTACCCCCTTCTTTTTAGAGAAACACATCTGAGTCTCAATTCATAAATAGTTGAATGATAAAACTCATTATGAAACAACATTTAAAGCATCTAATTCGGGTTTTCAATAAGCACAACTTAAATTGAATTCTGTCTTTGACAATTTGAAAAGAAACATTCTTTTCAAATTGTCAAAGGCAAATTCAATTGTCTGTCTCTGTTTATTGAAAAGACAGTTGTGCTTACTGAAAACCACAATTAGATGCTTTAAATGTTGTTTTATAATGAGATTATTGAAAACCTGAATAAGAGGATCGAAAAGAACCATTCTTTTCGAATTGTCAAAGACAGAAAGTCCAAGTCTGGCCTTCCAAGGGATAATTTTTCGAACCTTCTGTTCTTTGAAGATCCCTACAGCTCCTACTGAAGGGTTATCATCATCCATAGATTTAAACAGCGGTATTTTGTCTTGAATATCGAATTTTATTTCGAAATAATGATGAAAAATGTGTGAATTATCATGTTATATAATTTTTCAAAAGGCCAACTCATACGAGATTTAATGTTACATCATATCGTTTAGTTTTGTTCGAACTTATACTAGCTTTCCCTAGAAAAAGATCAATTTTCTGTTGAGATGTATCCAGGCAGCTTGTGGTCTTCACAAATCTTACTCTGCTACATCTAGCGATGAAAAGGGTAGCCCATGAAGCTACGCTTAGAATATCTGGGGGGAAAACAGGATATGAAGGAATCAAAAGTCAAGGAGCCTGGTCCTCTTTCCCCAAGTACATCTCCTCAACCTACCTAGTGATATTAAGTTTAAAAGAAGTGAGCATCGAAAAGAATTTCAACTCGATGCTATTGGAAAAGGAAGAACGAAAAAAATGATATATTGCCCAAAAGTTCAAATTAAATACCGTCAAATGGTATACAGATACTTCTCAAATCAAGATAGGAGAGTATACAAGCCAACTACCGAATGTACACTATCGTTAGGCTGTTTTCTAGGCAGAAATACTTGCAATAGAGAAATGCAACCTGTAAAGAAACTATCAGAAGGAAATAATCACTTGGGATAATATAAGACTCTAGTTCAGCTAATTTTTCAACAGATCCAATCCACCACATGGTTAGGAAGGCGTAAGAGGAAGGACAAACTAAGGATGATTTAAAGTATGTCCAAAACAAATTGCTATGTAATATGTTTCACATTCTCCAAATATTTGGTTATCAACTGAAACTAATTTGTAGTCGCAAAGTAGTTCTGTAAAACCAAAAGCCCTGACACGCTTGATTCCATGCCAGACATCAAACCACCAACGAGTTACCAACTCGCGTCAGTGATTTGTGGGTGCTTGAAGTCCCACACAAGCCTAAAAGTTACGTTCAACTCCGCTGAGCTATTGAGAATTTAATCGTTTGTGACGAACAGATGGAAGTAGGTATTTATAATAGGTATATAGAATGGCAATACACAACTCAATTTCCTCGTGAAAACAGACCATATCTCTAAAACCAGTAAAAGCAATATAAGCAATTTGAAGAATGTCAGCATTCGACTTTAATTAAAACATTCTTTGATTCATTTTTCTTTTTTTACCTCAAATAGCGTCAAAATAGCGATTGTATCAGTTTGGGAGTTTCCAGTCATTTCTATATCGATATTTCAGTTCATTTTTGTCATAAATGATCAACTTAAACCAAAATAAACCAGTTGTTAATCCGATCAAGTCTATGGAAACGCAGCATTATCCTAACGAGGGCTGAAAATAGTTTTTCTTCTATTTGATAGAGTTCCCAAATCAAATTTCAAAATCTTATTTATCAGGAAAAAACTAATAATTACAGTCACACTCATTCTCTGAATGCGCAAGACACCCATGCTTAAAGCGTTATAATTAGTGCCAAGATGTACCATCGAACAACTTTTGCAAAAGAATGGTACTATTGATCCAGATATCACTCAATTGTGAGTGAGAGACTGTTATCTCGAAATTGTCTGTTTCTTTCAAACAATTTGATGCTAGTTTATTCAAGATATCTCGGAATCTATTTATTAGTACCACAAAAACCACAAATTGAGAGTACCTTCATGTTTCTGAACCTTCATATACCTTCATCCTCAACTGATGGCCGAAATATACTCCAAACTCATCACCACTGTCCTATTGTTCTATCTAGTCAGTATACCAGAGGTCAAGGTCAAGGTTGATCCATAGCTAGGTCATTACATATGCCTGTGATTTACATCATCTAAATGAGCAAAATCAACAGAATTTGCATAACCAAAACAGGATGAACCATGCCTAGGATACAAATTACAGAAAAAGCATTGAACCAACTAAGAATAAATTGAAGAAACTTCTGCACAATAAGCAAATACGAACAATATAAAATTCGAAAACTTAACGCAACTTCATGGGAGTAGTTCAAATTTTTCCGGGCTCCATTGTAAACAGAATGTCATTTGGCAATTATTAATCGTTACATGTTTCAAATTGAATTGAGCGATATTTTCTTGATTGACAACGATGAAGACGATGTCTTAAAAACTTAATCTTACTGCATCTGAAGAAAAATTCAATTCCTAATTTTCTTTCCAACTTTTCCAGATAAAATCGGAATGAAAGAAGCTGTAAAAGTTGTAAAATTGTAGAAATTCAGTATAAACTGAGTTACCTATTAATTGCACTTTTCTACCCCTGCACAAATTCTATATCCTCATTTGGTGACAGCACCAGAACATAACAAGCATACCACACTACAAAACACTCAACAGTCAATCACAGAAATATATACGTTAAAAAACTCAACTTTAATTCACGAAATCGTCAAATTTTGAACCCAAAAAAGTTTTTGGTATCTGACCTCCTCATCCTCAGCCATAATACCCCACGTACTTAGATCACGTGGCGGCAGCACTAGGATATGACGCCACTCTGTCTGCCGCCGCCATACAACTGGCTGCTGGAGTCCCTATGCGTTCCCGTTTTTCGTCCTTAGATGTCCTGGTGCGCAAGCCGGGCCTATCTCAAGACCCGTTTCTGTTGGAAGGTTCTGAATAATGACTTATTTCACTTAGTAGGCCAGGACGATGAGCCTGATTAAAGATGCGACACCAGCTCTGTTTTTCTTCGTGATCGTGTTTGGGGCGAGGCCTATCTTGTATGTCGATATGGGTTTTCTACATGCATAGAATCATAGATATGATAGGGATTTCATTTAAATCGAAAATTTCATCATGGGGAAATAAGAATTTTTTTTCGATTTCGACTTTTTTATGGTTGTATTGAAGCAGCTCCCACAAATTTTTGTTTACTGCTTTGAATTGGCATTGAACATTTTACTGCATAATTCCAGCTCGATCGAATCAACAAACTCTGACTTATTCGAAAAAGTTCATAATTCCGAAAAAAAATTAAATTACCTGGTTCTGATTATGCGATCCTCTCGAAATTTTGTATGAACCTTGAGTACTTATATCAATCTCCATTCACAAAATAAATTTTATTCGAATCAGATATCCAGTTATGGAAATATAAAAATTTGTTTTCAATATTTCAATTGAATTTTTTCAAGGTTCTGTTAACACTAGCCATACAACTGGCTGCTGGAGTCCCTATGCGTTCCTGTTTTTGTCCTTAGATGTCCTGGTGCGCAAGCCAGGCCTATCTCAAGACCCATTTCTGTTGAAAGGTTCTGAATAATGACTTATTTCACTTAGTAGGCCAGGACGATGAGCCTGATTAAAGATGCGACACCAGTTGATCTGTTTTTCTTCGTGATCGAAGTTGAAGATGTGTTTGGGGCGAGGCCTACCTTGTATGTCGATATGGGTGTTTTGCTTAGATATGATACGAATTTCATTCAAATCGAAAGTTTTTTCATGGTAATATCACAATTTTTTCTATATAACGATTGACTTTTCTATGGTTATATTAACGCAACTCCCACAAACTTTTGCGTACTGCTTTGAATTGGCATTGAACATTTTACTACAAAATTTTAGCTCGATCGCATAGACAAATTCGGGATTATTCGAAAAACTTGATAATAATAAAGATAAAAGTTAAATTCTATGGTTCTGATGATGCGATCCTCTTGAAAATTTGAATGAACATTCAGTATATCCATCTTCATTCACAAAATAGATTCAACTCGAATAGGATATCTTGTTATCTAATATATAAATATAAGTGCCAATTTTCGTTGTGATTTAATAACTCAACAACGCCTTCACCGATTTGGCTAATTTTGGTCTTGAATTATTCATGGAAGTCTAGGGAAGAATTTTTCGTATAGAAAATTCAAAGGAAATCTTGGAAAAGTGTAAAATCAACATTACAGGTTTTTCATTTTCAGTGCCATCTGTAGTCGTTTTCGAGTACTACGAATGCAAGGCAGTTTCCTATTTTTTCATACTCCATATAATCTTTGATTAAATTGTCATAGATGGCGAACCTGTAAAAACTATTAGAGATTTCAATTTTCAACGAATTGAAATATTAAAATTACCGACATTACACTTCAGTGTATCATCATCAAAATGGTACATTATTGTAATAACTAATCAAAGAAATCTGAAATATTTATTATTTGACCGTAATTTCAGAGTTCACAGAACACTAATATACAGAGTTCGTTCTTCATCACTTTTTTCAAAAGAACGTCTATGTTTCAATAAAAATTCGAGTACAGATGGCATAGAATTATATTATCAACATATTCGCCATCAAATCAAATATATTTTATGTTCTGTGATCAAATCCAAAAATTATGGAATAAAAACAAATACTTATAAGCATTATATGGCAGAAGATATTTTAAATCGTATTCGTCATCATGCAAGAAATCCCGATTTGTTGATAACCTTGGAAATGTACAACGAAGCTTTGATAAGATATGTGTTCTACTATTGGAAATAAAGCATTAGAACAATTGGGTATGACCCCACCAAATCGTGAGATACATGATTTGTTTGATCGTGAATTGCAACGTGAGCAGTAGTTCAATTCTAATGATTAACGTTTATTTATACAATCGAATATAACCAAACTGAATATTCAAGAAAAACATGTATATGACACAATCATTCAAGCCGTTTCCAATAATGCAGGTGGATTACATTTCTTGGATGCACCTGGTGGTACAGGCAAAACTTTCGTTGTATCATATATTTTAGCGACTATTCGATCGAAACAGAAAACTGCATTGGCACTTGCATCTTCGGGAATTGCTGCTACATTATAAGAAGGTGGTCGGACCGCACACTCTGCATTGAAATTGCCATTGAATGTACAGGTGATTGAAACTCCAAATTGCAATATTTCGAGAAATTCTGCTATAGCAAAAGTTCTTCGATTAATGTCAATTATTTTATGGGATGAGTGCACAATTGCGAATAAAAATAAATTACTAGAAGCATTTAATCGAACAATGCAAGATTTACAGGGTAATCAACAGCTTTTAGGTGGTGCTCTGTATTGCTGTCAGGAGACTTTCGTCAAACATTGCCTGTCATTCCTCGATCAACTACTGTTGATGAAATAAATGCCTGTTTGAAGTCATCAGTTCTTTGGAGATATGTACGAAAATTGACACTGAATATTGATATGCGTTTTCAACTAAATAATGATGCAACTGCCTATGAGTTTTCAAAACAATTGTTAGAAATTGATGATGGCAAAATACAAATGGACAGTACCAACGGACTGCTCACCATATTACTGGTAAATCAAAAGGAGAAGTGTGTTTGATACCGCGTATCCCTATGATTCCAACGGATATGCCATTTGAATTCAAACGGTTACAATATCCCGTGCGTTTATCATTTGCGATGTCCATAAACAATGCCCTAGGGCGAACACTTCACGTTTGTGGTGTGAATTTGAAGGAATCATGTTTTTCACATGGCCAACTTTATGTTGCCTGTTCCAGAGTCGGTACTCCCAATTGTTTATTTATTCATGCTGAAAATGGAAAAACAAAAAATATTGTTTATCCAATTGTTTTAGACTAACACCTACCATAGTGAGAGTACCCAATTCTTTTTAATTTTTTAGTTTTTACTCCTTGCAGTCTTCATCATTTAGAAGGCATTGGCAATTGGGAATCGGACATCGTCTTTAGAATGTTTTACCTCGAATGTATATAATATAGTTTTTAGTCTTTGCCATAGTTGAGAAATAACATTTAATAGTGTATCTTTGTGTTTATTTTTGATAAATATAATATAAACATTTACATTATGTTTTTGTAGTGAGTTTTGATGAGCAGTTCCATACATTCGAAATTAGACTAAGTAAGAAATTTTATTTTTTTGTTATATTTCTAAGTTTATTACTATGCCTTATACGTAGCGAAGCACGTACCGGGCAGCTAGTGGAAATATAAATATTCTTCTTTTCAATCTTCCAATTGAATTTTCTAGAGTTCTGTTAACCATACAACTGACTGCTTTAGATCAGAAGCATTCATTTACATGTTGAAAGAAAATGATAATGAAAATCGGATCATCTTGAAAACTAATAGTCTCTCGATACCTACTGATATGAATCGAATCTTTCTCATTGGCAACGCTAGGGAGGGGCAGGGGTGGCCTGGGCACCCCCTAAATATTTTCTGCCCCCTTGAGATCTGGTCAATGTTAAACGAAACTGTTCAAACTTATCGATTAGGACCCCCCCAAAAATCCTAGACCCAACCTCGCCCCCCCCCCACTTTTTTAAAAATTCAAACCAACCATGAAAATTTATCAAGTTTTAGATTAAGTTAATGAATATTCAGATATAATATGTTTGAAGGAACTTCGCTGTGAAACTATTATAATAATTCAATAAGTATTGAATTCAAGAGTTTTCTACTCGGTAAAGACATAAAATCATTACTATTATTATTATAAAAATTACAAGAGTTGAGGTTCAACACCTATAAACTCAAAAAGAAAAATACAAAGTTCGATACGCATTCACGATACTTGAGAAAAATTGACAAAAAAAACCAAAACAAATGAATGTCATAGTTGAAGAACACCACACTAAACACGAACACTCCAAACTGCAGAACTGAGGTCACTTGTCCATTGTGTAAAGGAACGAAATATTCTGTAGCAAATAAATCATTGGATATTATGATGTCTCAAAATATTACTTTTTTCTGTTACGGGAAAAAAATTGGCATTTTATCTCTGTTGACAGATAACCAAATATAACTTTTCACTATTGAATCATCGTTATCGTATAGTGTTTTATAAACGCGGGAAATATTCGATTTTAGCTCTCGGTTTATTGTCTCCCTCCGCTTCCCTCAAGGAGACATTAATTCTTGCTAAAATCTAATACTTTTTTCCCTTGCCTTGTATAATGAATAAGTATACACCCAAGACGGGTTATGCCAAAATAATTTAAAAAATGTATTAACTCTCAAATAGTAACTAAAATCACGAAAATAAAAGAATGATGAAAAAATAAATTGAATTTGTATTGTATAGGATTTATTGATCGGTCTCCAACGTCTTGATCTTGAGATCTCGATTTACCCGAAGAGCGAAGACCAAAAAGCGCTTCAGTTTTGCGAACTGCAAAATTTTTATCATTTTTGCAGTCAATAATGATGCCTGTATTGTTTCATTTTTCATTATGGCGTAGTTTTTCTGTCAAATATCAGAAGATGACAGCCGCTAAGATAACGAACGATTCAAAATGAAACATGTTACTGGAAAACCCTTTATGTAGACATATAATTGCTTTTGAATTGGATAGAGAAGAAAACGGATATCAGGGAGGAAACCGAAAGAACTCAATTAAGCGAATCAACTATGATATTGCCGACGTTTCGAAACCAATCGTTCCTTTTTCAATTAGGCGACTTCGTCACTTCGGCCAGTCCTAAACAAGTTGTTCGATACAGATTGATGTTCAGTAAATTAGCAACCCTTCAGAGCTTTCAATTTCGTTGAGATTGTGAACGGAATTCCAACATAATTCGATTATTACTTCATTGCTATAGAGGTGATTCCTGTTGCTACAAGCAGAGTGCGAACAAGGTGTGTGTTTTTGATTGAAAATAATTGAACGGATCGTTAACGCGCTTGCAATTTTGGAATATTTGGGATTTGCTCTGGATTCCGATAATTCTAGTACGCCAAATGATGTCATAATGGCTTGTTTCAGCTCGTGTTTATATCTTGGAAATAACAAATCAATCAGGTAAATGAGTGGTGGTATTCTCTTAACCACCGAAATCAAAATTTCGTGACACTAACATCGTCGTGCAGTCTCCAGGACCGCTTTCTTATTTCTAGCCGAATCAATAATATTACAGTATATCATATTATTTTATAAGTCAGATGATGTGAGTTAAGTTATCAGTAGAAGAAAAAAATCATAATATCAACACGAATTCAAATATTTTACTATATAAAAAAAAATTAAGAAAAGCCCTGAGCTATTACCTCAAAATTTTGTATGGGATAATTATTCAAAAATGACATATAAATAATTATAAAAAACTGAATTATATGGTTCTGATGATGCCATTCTCTTGAAATTGTGCAGGAGCATTCAGTTTATTTATCTTCATTCACAAAGTAAATTTCAACTCGAATCGGATATCTTGTTCTGGAAATATAAAGATTCTTCTTTTCAATATTCCGATTGAATTTTTTATGGTTCTGTCAATACTATGGACACAAATTTTGCACGGGGCTTATTATGAGTATCTTGCATGTGGCAGCAAAAGTTCATTTTGATTGGTTTCGTTTTGTCTGAAATATTGAGGAACAAAATTTTTGAAATGCCATATTTAATGGAACACCTCTACGATTTTTCTGGATTACGAACGTAACCGTGGCATGTGGGAACCGAAAATCTCAAGTCTCTATATAGAACAATTTCTTCAAAGTTATCGTGCTTACGGCCAGATGGACATAATTGAATTTGACCAAGGATTCGTCATCAAGGAGTCGAAACCTAATGTTTGAGACCATTTTCGGCTCAAAATTCGAAAATTACAGACATTTAGGTAAAACGATATAGCACTTCTTCAATTAGAATTAGAGCTCAAAAATGAAACATTCTTATGGTTGTTTGTGTGAAATACCAATTATATTACGAAACTCAAAAAAGAAGAATGGAATATTTATTTCATTACTGTTGCATAAATTAATAAATTCATTCTGAATCTCACTCGTTTAAGTAAAACAAGCGCTCAAAAAATAGTAGTAGTAGTAACTGTCTTTTGTTGCAATAAGCAATGGCTAAGGTCCTTCAGCCTTCAAAAATAACGACGGGGAAACGCGTAGAAAGTTTTGTGATAGTGGAAATTTCTAAGTTGAATTTTCCCGAAGCAAAGCGAATCGACCGAAAAGCAAGTGTTACAAATGCAGCTGGCTCCAAGTCAATGCTTCCATCAAATTTCTTCAATTTGTCCTCTTTTCACGACCTCCTGGAGACGATAAGACCCACAATCACCTCGTCACCTCAGCCAGCAGACTATGTTGGCGGAAATACCATTTGATAGTTAATTTAAATTTCATGTAGCATCGAAACCGTGAATTTAAATCGAGTTTCTGTGTCGAATGCACAGGTGCATATCCTGGCTTGGGGACAGCGGCCCTATTTCTGCTAATTGGTTCGACAACATGAAAGTTTTGTTTTACAACGTACAGGGTGATTCACTTATCTTGGTAACCAAGTCAATGTTTACTATAGAGATGTGCGTAAAAGTCGTAGAAAAGATTAAAACGCCAGGAGTCTATGACTCTAAATACTGAAAAATTTCAGTATTTTTCCATTCGAAAACTATCCAAAATAAATAATTAGTGTAAAAGAAGACTGCCTTTCATTTTTTATTTCGAATCGAATGCTTTAAATTAAATATTGTGTTGCCATTTGAAAATCTCGAAATATTTTTATTGTAAGTTCCACATTTTCGCATCAAAATTTTCGACGAACCTTACTATGTAGCCAAATACTGAATATACTACATGAATGCATGGCATCTCTACTATGAGACTGATGAGTTTGGTTCCGTTCGCATAGAAAATAATTGAGTTAATGTATTTCCAAACTTGCAATGCAGATGTCAAAAATTTCAAAAATTTGAGCATAAATTGGCAGAGAGATTTTTTATCAGGTTTTACTGCGAATTTGGTATTGAATCGATACATAAATAAAAATATAGGAAATACCATTTGAAATGAGAAAGTAGATATGCGTTTGAGATAGACGTGGCAACACTGTCGACTGTTGACTTGAAAATATTTTAGGCGAAAAGTTCTTTCATCCTCAAGTTTTCACCTAAAATTTCAAAAACGTCTAATAGGCCAACTTAAAAGGATTTTGTTTCTTAAAATCAAAGAGACCATGTACCAAACTACCTTTCAATCAATATTTTCATCAAATATAGTTATTTATTATACAAGGGAAAAAAGTATTAGATTTCAGCTTGAGGTTATGTTGTCTACCGACGCGAAGCGGAGGGAGACAAAAAACCGAGAGCTCAAATCTAATATATTTTTTTATAACTAAAAAATTTTTCAATAACAAACGAAACATGTCAAATCATATGTTCTATGTACCAGCATTGAGTTTAATTATTAATTAATTAAAACTCAATGGTACCGGCCATTATAACCATATATAATTTATTTTTTCCTTAGTTCATTACAAGTTACTTAGTCAAAGTGAACCCTAATATTTTGGCCAAAGTAACTTAGGTATAGTGAAATAAGGAAAATATATCACTTATGTATGGATCATAATTGCCGGTATATGTTAAATAACTATTGGTGCTATCTAGGGTTTTTCATCTGTGTCCCCATATTTCAAAATGTTTTATTTCTATTTGAGTCCTCAGGTTATCATTCTGAAAACGGCATCATTAGATATTTGGCGCGAGATTTTGCAGTAGTGTCAATAAGTGTATATGTTTACTTAAGGATAGCGACTGCACATAATTGCGTATATTTTCCGATTTTGTTCTGTTTCATATTCGTTAGAAGTTTTCTATTGGTTGGAAGGTTCCAAGGAATATTTAATTGATGTAAGTAAACCCTTCAATGATTTATATATTAAGGTTAAAGCCTATGTCAATCACTGTTCGATGTAATATTATTGATACAGTTATTGACATAATATATTAAGCATTGAAGGCTTTACTTACATCAATCAAATATGCCTTGGAATCTTCCAATCAATAGAAAACTTCTAACGAATATGAAACAATGGATAAGCCTGCAACTATGGATAGACACTGTCGTGGTCTAACTTATTCCAAATTTTGACCTTAATGAAAATTCCACGGTTTCCGAGATATTCATGGTTTTCGTATTTTAGAAAATTTCCAAGTGCGATTAGTTTTTCTAGTGCCATTTCTACAAATGGAGAGGTATTTCGATATGGTTTTTTTAATTTCACATGAGATAATACAGCAGAGACTTAAATTCATCAAGTTAGTGTAAAAAGTTAGAAACTCGTGAATTACAAAGAAAAATTGAAAACTAAATAAAATTTCCTTCAAGTTTGATGAGCTACAGTGTAAAAAAAATGTAGGACGCCCCTGGTAGACATCATCTTAAAAACTTGCTCAGTTATTGCAGTTTCCAAAAAGGTATCATAAGCCTAGGCATTCTGTAGTTTTTCATTCTCGTAACTACTTGATTACCAAATAGTCGAAAAATTTCGAAAAACTGTTTTTGTTGTAATCGTTATTCTAAGCTCATATGTTAATGATTTGTTTAACCTTATGGTTATTTTTCAATAGCAGAAGTATGAATCTTTCAAAGAACTTCAATGCTATTACCAAATTACTATTTATTGGAAATGAATGAAGAATGCATGTTTGCGTATTCAGAGTCCGAATAACGAATGCCAATTTTCCGAAAGTATCACAAACACAAACAATATGCAAATCATAAAGCTAGTCAATTCAAATATAACAGTAAAAAAATACAAAAAAGTACCAGTAGAACACTAGAACAATAACAACACTTTTCACAGTCAGTTTCAAACCTATTGTCATTAGAAGTTGAATAAAATTAAAATTACCTAGGTTACTGACTGTGAACGAGTGTCCACAAAAGTGTTATTATTGTTCTATGCAAGCAGGATTTCATGTTTTATGAATAAATTTAAGCTTAAATGACTGAACTCATTGTTTGACTGCGAATTCTTTATTCATTTCCAATGAATAAGTAATTGGTACTAATTCGTTTTATTTTTTCCATCGAATAGTAATTTGGTAATAATTCGTTTTATTTTATTTGTAAAGAATATTCCACATACCTCTATTGTAGCAACACAGGGTATTTTTTAAGTTGATACTTTTCTTTTAACACTGAACAGAATGTAAGAAAATAAGAAATTGTGTCAAATACAATTAGGTCCGGTAAGGTTTTCGAGATACCGGGTTGAATGCAAATAATAATGCCATATTTCTATTCAACCAGAGAAACGATACGCTACTGCTTTTTTCAAAATAAAAATAATTTTCGTAATTTTCCACTAGATTCCAACAAAAATGGCCTTCTGACTTTAACACATGAGCTCAGAATAACGATTACAACAAAAACAGTTTTTCGAAATTTTTCGACTATTTGGTAATCAAGTAGTTACGAGAATGAAAAACTACAGAATGTCTAAGCTTATGATACCTTTTTGGAATCTGCAACAACTGAGCAAGTTTTTAAGATGATGTCTACCAGGGGCGTCCTACATTTTTTTACGCTGTAGCTCATCAAACTTGAAGGAAATTTCGTTTAGTTTTCAATTTTTCTTTGTAATTCACGAGTTTCTAACTTTTTACACTAGTTTGATGAATTTAAGTCTTTGTTTCCGATAGCTGAACTATCTCATGTGAAATTTAAAAAAACCATATCGAAATGCCTCTCCGTTTGTAGAAATGGCACTAGAAAAACTAATCGCACTTGGAAATTTTCTAAAAATAAGAAAACCATGAATATCTCGGACACCATGGAATTTTCATTAAGGTCAAAATTTGGAATAAGTTAGACCACGACAGTGTCTATCTATAGTTGCAGGCTTATCCATTGTTTTCAGGACACCCTGTATACGCAATTGTATGGAGTCGCTACCCTTAAGTAAACTCTAACATACACACTTATTATTGTCACCACTGCAAAATCTCACGCCAAATATCTTAAGATGCCGTTTTCAGGATGATAAATTTAGGAAATTGAACTTGACCCAAATGGAAATAAAACATTCTGAAATAGGTAGAGACAGATGGAAAACCGTGGAAAGCCCATGGTCAATCACTACCGGGGTGTCAACAACTGAACCTTAGCTCTCGATTTTCTCGGTAGAGAAAAAATGGTGAAATGAGATCAGATGGAAATAGAAAAAACTGAAACGTTCAAATCCGAGTCTCCAATCGACCTATAAAATCGAATTGGACATCATCTCTATCGGTCGCAGTTGGAAAATGCTTCTTTTAAGACTTCCAAATTAAATCCTCTCCAACTATCCCACTAAGGGAACAACGAGAAGTCTGAGCGACCTCTCGAAAACAATTGAATTTTCCAATTAAACCATTCTCGAAACAAATGCCGTCCCGGGAACCAATTGCAATAACATCATTTTCTAGCGGAGTTCTAGGGTTTTTAGGTCTGCCACTCCCTCAAGTGTGTCCCGCATAGGAATTTGCTCGAGTAGGAGCTACATCTAAAGTGTTTGAAGTTTGAAGATGAGGTTTTTATAGGGATGTCGTTTATCGTTTAATTTCTCGAAGTTTCGCCGTTTTTATTAGGGATTAGTTGAATTTTCTTTTCCCAGAATATTTCGATTCAAAATATCTTTTTGAGCGCTCGTTCTACTTAAACGAGTGAAATATCTATATGAGAAAACGATGACTTCTTCCTTGGAGCCTTCCAAACAATAGAAAACTTCTTATGATTTATGAATATAACATATACAAAAATCGAAAAATGTACGCAATTGTATGATGCCGCTATCCTTAAGTAATCTCTAAATTATACACTTATTGACACCACTGTAAAATCTCACGCCAAATATCTAATGATGCCGTTTTTAGGTTGATAACCTGAGGAAATTGAACTTGACCCAAATAGAAATAAAACATTCTAAAATAGGTAGAGACAGATGAAAAAAACCATAGATAGCACCAACAGTTTATTAGATCGGTATAAATGTGCACAGTGTCAATCACTATCAGGTATCAATAGCTGAACCTCTGACCTTAGCTCCCGATTTTCTCGGTAGAGAAAAAATGATGAAATGAGATTAGATGGCAAGAAAAAAACTAAAACGTTTCAATCCCAGTCTCCAATCGGCATATAAAATCGAATTGGACATCATCTCTAACGGTAGCAGTTGGAAATGCTTCTTTTAAGACTTCCAAATTAATTCCTCTCCAACTATCTCACTAAGGGAACAACGAGAAGTCTAAGCGACCTCTCGAAAACAATTGAATTTTCCAATTAAACCATTCTCGAAACAAATGCCGTCCCGGGAACCAATTGCAATAACATCAATTTCTAGCGGAGTTCTAGGGTTTTTAGGTCTGCCTCAAGTGTGTCCCGCATAGGAATTTGTTCGAGTAGGAGGTACATCTGAAGTGTTTGAAGATGAGGTTTTTATACGGATGTCGTTTATCGTTTAATTTCTCGAAGTTGCACCAACCTTTTTTATAAGTGATTAGTTGAATTCTCTTTTTCCCAGAATATTCTATTCGAAGTATCTTTTTGAGCGCTCGTTCTACTTAAACGGGTGCTATATCATTTTAACCGAATGTCTGTAATTTTCGAAAATGGTCACAAACGATAGGGTTCGACTCTTATTATAGTATTATTCCTCAAAAATATTTTGATTAAATTTTTTTCAAGTTTTGAACCTGATTTATCGATCTCGAATCATTACTACCCCCTCATGAAAAAAAGCTATATCTGCCCTTGGCTCTTAATAATATAGTATTAAAATATAATTAAATTTAATGTGTTTGTAAACGTTTACAATTGAACATTGTTCCAAATGAACATTTGGATGTTGAATTGTTAAATATCCCTCATGTTCTCACTAGTTTTCAACACACTTAAACGCATTTTATTGAAAAACCAGAATAGACGTTTTGTTACTGATCACGTCTTCTTTCCAAATCAATTTTTTTAATTTCAATCGGACGACCTCAAACACATCCAGCTTTCCGCGAAAATAGGTCCAAAAAAAAATTCAAATGGGAATTATGCGAAAACTATTTATCCGACCGAATCCAATTTTGGCACACATGATTTGCACGTCAATAGCTACTATCGTGTGAAGTTTCAGTTCTTAATATTGCAAAATGGCAGAGTAATGTGTTAAAAGAAAAAACACGCAATTTTCCGGTTTTTTCCGCTTTTCTCCAGTTTTAATTATTCGATCGGATCGTTTGACCCATCATTCTCTTCACAAAGTAATTCTCTACAATTCATCCCATTGCAACGTTATCACTGCATCAATAGTTTCCATTTTGCAACGAAAAAACTAAAAAGAACGGGAATTTTTGTTGTTTTTTGTTAATAACAAATAAAAAAAATGGCATTTTCGTGTTGAGGACATGGTGGGAATAAACTACGGACTGTCCTGCACGGAATGGCACAGGTGGCTTCCAGGTAGTATTTTTGTCAAAAAACTAATCATTTGTAGCTCTGTTGCTTGGCGTACATATGTTGTTGAATTATTTACTTGAACGGATACAAATAAATAAATCGCAGGTTCTTTATTCCTAATGAATGAAAATGAAAATTTGTAAATTTGAATTTAATTATAAAAGAAATGTTCACTTTGGCGTGAACAATACATTTTTTTTAATTATTGATTTTTTACATATTTCATTTTTTGAACCATTTTCAGAATATAATTCCGATCGTGCTGAAATTTTGCGTTCATATACTTAGCATGAATCTCGAGTACTATACAAAATTTTAAGGTGAAAACATTATTGCTCCCCTAATGGATGGTAGCTCAAAAGCACCTGCTCAGGACGTTTCTTAAATGAACAAAAAAATTTCCAGGAATGTGGTTCTTCCTACGAGGTGAACATACTTTTTCTGCTCGAATGGTTCAAAATTGGACTTATAAGAAGAACAATCAATTAATTTAGAAAAAGACACAAATGATTTCACTCACAAATGAATATTTGCCTTAATATGCGAGTACTAAGGTTGAATTGTCAAATTTGACGCTCATTAATTCAATTTATGATGTTCTCAAAAGTAAAATGATGAGTGATATGATGAAATTTCCATTCTTGGGGCTCCTCCATAGCTGGTGGAGTTAGTTAATAATTCTTCATTAGAATTATTTCCGAAGAAATCAAGAGGAAAGTAGAAAAATCGTATGAACATTCATGTAAAACGCTAACAACTGTGAGAAAATAAGAAAATCAAGCCTTTTTTCTCAAGAAATGTTGTCAGGAAAGTCAAAATTTCCTTGCGATTCGGGGAAAAAAATATTATTCATTTCACTGCAAATTCCAATTGAGACCCACCTTCGAAATCGCACTGTATAAAAAGCGCCAATGATAAGAATGGAATATAAAGTGAAAATGAATCTCTAAATTGGTCTCCGATTTCTCGGACAATATCATCAATCAAAGTCTACACAAACACTTTTGAGAAAAGTACCTACACCTACATCACACACTTGAAATTTCGAGGTAGCTTATTGTGAAGATAAAAAAATCACTCAAATCATAAGTAAACGAATATTTACATATCACTCAATCAAAATCTCGCTACTGATAAGATCCTGCAAAAATGCATTGTAGTAAATGGAAATTTATTTCCTGTTGTAGATATTAATAGTTACCTATTACATTAGATTTTGTTGTATATGGAAAACTTTTATGATATTTTTGTGAATGCCTAATAGTTATCTACTATTGCTCAAGTAATACTGACATATTAGAGAACAGGAATTTATTCATTAATATCTGAATAAATATATCAAAATTCTAATGCACCGAAGATCAAACACGGTAAAGAAAAGGTTAAGGTTTCTCCAGATTATGTCTTCATGACACGCTCTCAAATAGCCTAACACGTACTACCAATTTGAACTGTTTTGTGTCATATTTCCAGGCACTACATTTCCATAATATTGAAAGAATCTAGCTTTATAATCTGAAGACATTTATGAATAAAGAACTGTAGTTGTCATCCCATAACTTCAGGAATACAGAGATTTTCCTAGTTAAATATCAATATTTATGGCCGTTGTTTTGGGCCCATTTAAGAAAAAACTTCATATGAACATATGCCCTAAACGTCTTACTTTTTGGAGTTGATTACCCTTCTGCACTGCGACCAATAAGGTCTTTTGTGCGTTACCTTTTGGAGTTACAGGGTGGTAAAGTTTTCAAAGATGAATCTTTTTTTATTAATATCTACAATACCACCAGATATTCTAATGAAATTTGTCGTACATGTACTATGAATCAAGAGGCATTTTTTAATGTATCACTTTTACTTTACATTCCACCAGTGTTTTTTCTGTATTTTGACAGACATTGATGGTATGCTACAGATTTTTCCTGAAATAAAAATTATTCCCAATCATTTCACACCAAAGTTGATATCCCGACTTTTTTCATTCCGATGCACGGCTTTCGCTTAAAAAATTAGAAACCGTTTCTCTGTATGATCATAACAATATCTTTAATTCTTACATATGACAATATCACAATGCAGAATACAGATTTCATTTTTTTTATCCTAAACTGACTGTCTAAATAATATTTGGGGATATGTTGATTGGGTCAGCTAACTTTAAATTTTGACATTCAATTAAAAAACACCCTGAATAGATATCACTTTAAAACACCTACCGTATTCAATAGCACACATATCCTTCCATCAAAATCTTGGAGCAGTATCCTTTTTTCCTAGGAGAACTTTCAGAAGTCGTAACTAGTTCAGAACACAAAAAAAACAACAGAACTCTAACAGATACGCGCCAAACAATACAACGTTAAAGACACAATTTCTCTGTTCAGAATTTCACCTGAGACTACATGAAAAACTTCTTCATCAACGCGTCCATTCGTAAGAACTGACAGTGTGATAAGCCAGCTTTGATGATTGCACTCTATGTTAATTGCCTTCTTCTGCCGCCATCTGCAAATGTAATTCTTACGATTGCAAGATTTAGCACTTCAAATTAATAGTCTAATGGCCGAATTAAAATTGAGAAATCGTAGTGTTCGTCCAGACGAGACCGGTCTGTAATCGAAAAATGGTAATAGTGCAAACGTTGAAAATTCAGTATGGATTGGCATGATTTCACCACTGTTCAAGAAGTTGATTCCTATTTTTACTGTTTCCGTCGTTCACGTAATTGTTAGATTTGATTTTGGCGATATTGCGTCGAAGGAGTTTTAAAGAGTTAAATGGTGCAGAAAAAGTTTTACGTTAATTGCTGCATAAGATGATCTCAATATGTTCACCAAGTTCCTTGTTTTTGCGCCCTTGCTTCACGAGGAACAGCATATTATTATTACGTCTACATTTCGGTAACTTTCGAATTTCTGGCCTAAAATACTTTCTTAAGATTACTCCGGACTAACTAATAAAGAATTCCTGTTTGAGCGCTCGTTCTACTTAAACGAGTGCAACATCGTTTTGCCAAATGTCTGTTATTTTTCGAATTTTGTGCCGAAAATGGTCTCAAACGATAGGGTTAGACTACCTGATGACAAATTCGTGGGCAAATTCAATTCTGAGGAGAGGATAAATATATCTGGTGAGAACTTATTTATCAGACTGCAAAAACACGTCTGCTCAACTAGTTTCGGTGTGTTAATACATCACCATCTTTGGGAGCCAAGTAACAAGACGATATGCAGCAGTCCTGTCATATTTCATTTCAACAGGGCAGAAGAATCGACCGTCATACATATTTGTCAACAATTAAAATATAAAATAACACGGAAACTAAAATTCAAGTCAAGAAATTTGAAAAATTCAAAAGATTTGAAAGTGACATTAATACAAACAAAAAAACAAAATAATACTGTTATATAAGCATATATTTATCCTCTCCTCATCACTATGGTGAACGCCAAAAGGTTTAAAGGCGTTAAAATTCAATTCTGCCCGTGGAGCCTTACGGCCGTCCGTTAGCACAATATCTATCGAAAGGATTGTCCTAGAGACTTGAAATTTTCAGGGAGACTTCCCAAATGGCTCGATTAAGTTCGTTAATCAGCCAAATCTTACAGGGTGTTCCATAAAATATGGCCATTCAAAATTTCTGTTCCTCAATATCTCAGACAAAACGAAACCCATCGAAATGAAATGGTGTGGCCGTATGCAAGGTTGTCATATTTAGCTTCATGCAATTTTTTTGCCATAGTGTAAACAGAACCATAGAAATTCAATTGGAATATTGAAAGAAGAATCTTTATATTTCCATAACAGGATATCCGATTCGGATGAAATTCATTTTATGAATAAAGACTGATACATTAAATGTTGAAGCAGAATTTTGTGACAATGCTGTAACAGAACAATAGAAAATTCAATTGAAATATTAAAAAGAAGAATCTTCATATTTCCATAACAGGATATTCGATTCAAATGGAATTTATTTTGTGAATCAAAACTGATATACTGAATGTTCATGCAAAATTTATGAGGATCTCATCATCAAAACCATAGAAATTAATTTTTGTAATTATTTATTTTTTATATTTTTAATTTTTTGAATAATTTCCAGAATATTGTTCCAATTGTGCTGAGGATCTACATTTATATATTTGGTATCAATCTCAAATCTCATATAAAATTTTGAGGTAATTGTCTTATTGCTCCACCAAAGAACGAGCGCTCAAAATCTCCTGAGCAGGGCTTTTCTTACATTTTTTTGTCATCCGTAGCCATACAACTTAGGTGCTGGTAGAAACTTCATTGTAAGAAGGAGACTATTTGCATCGATATTCGAGAATAGCAATTTCTGAAGATGACAAGAACGGCCAAATATTAGTTCAAACGAAGACATGATATATGTAGATCAGAATGCGCTCTTCCTGAAAATCGTTTGTCCACGACTAGTGATTATTGAGTCATTAATCACTGCTTCTTTGATATAGATATAATATTATACTGTTAAAACTTCGATAACTAACAGATATGAGTACCCCTATATTTTCATTATAGGCCCAAATCAACTTTATATAATCAGTTTCCGTTTGACGTGGTCTTTTTGGGACGCCATGTATGTGTGAATAGAAGCCGGAAATCAATCAGGACTTATGGCAATTTGATTTATCATTATCATTCTTGTTTTTTTTCAGAATACTCAAGATCCTCGGAATAATGATTGAAAACCCATCAGATAAGGTTATTTTCGATTTAATCAGAATTGAAAGTTGATAAAATTTTGGAGAAGTTAGTGAAAATAGATTAATTTTGGAAAACCCACTCTATATCCAGAATCAAATGATTACTTCGCAACAAATTCCGTAATCGTTCTATCAGGAATACGACAGATATCAACAGAGCCGGAACTAGGATTCTAGCGCCTGTGGCAAACTTTCAAAATGCGCCCTTGAAGAAATTTATTTTTCAATAAATACATGTTTTTTATAATTGACATTTATTGATTATAAGGGGTTTTCTAAGATGTCTTGTTTTAGACATCTTAGGTTTTCCAATAAAAGGTATTATTTTGATATCAAAAGAAAAATGCCATTTTTCAATAAAAATGATCGGATGTTTATTTTATTATGAAGAAGAAGCTATGCCGTTAATAATGGAAAATAACATAAAGCAATGACCACCACGACCACGCTTACAGGACCATATCCTTTTAATGAAATTTTCCATAACCAAATCGCAAAGTGGCTGCCCTATCTCCTCGATAGCCACACGAATTCCATCTTTAAGATTTGAATCGACGCTGGGCTATTGGCGTAGACCTTCTCTTTCACGAAGTCACTAGGTGTTAAATCACAAGATCTCGGTGGCCAATTGTAATCACTTCTTCGAGAGATAACACGGTTCGGAAACTTTTCCCGCAAAAGACCAATGGTTTCGTTGCTTGTGGGGCACGTAACGCCGCTTTGTTGAAATTTCGGCCATAGAAAATCATTGATCATCTCTCGATAGGGCAATCCATTCACCGTAACTGTTGCTCCAGCCTCATTTTCTTAAAAGTAAGGTCCAATGACTCCGCCAGACCATGAACCGCACCAAAAAGTCACACGTTGAGGATAGAGAGGCTTTTCAACAATAACTCTTGGGTTTTCCGAGCCCCAGATTCTGCTTTTGGCCATTCTGCTTGTTGACGAAGCCACCGAGGTGGAAATGGGCCTCATCACTCAAGATGATTTTTCGATGGAATTCCGGATCATTTTCATGCATTTCAACGACCCAATCAGCAAAGACACGTCGTTGTTGATGATCGGCCGGCTTGAGTTATTGTGTTAACTGAACTTCATAAGCCATAAGACCCAAATCTTTATGCAAAATACGGTCTAATGACGTTTGTGGAATGCCTTATTCCAAAGAACGACGCGGAATGGACAAATCTGGATTTTCTTTAACAGTTTCGGCGACAGCAGCTATATTTTCGGCTGTTCTCGAGCGACGTGCACGGGTTTTATTCTTCACATCACTAACTTGTCCCAAGAGCTCGAATTTTTCCACCAATTTCTTCATTGCGGTCCGACAAGGTGCTTCCGACGACCCACATTTTCCACCATTTTTATATTGAATTTTAATGATTTCAATACGTTCTTGAAGCGTGTATCGTTCCATTTTTATTAATGACGTAGTTTCTACTTGTCAAATGTCAAAAAATGACAGCTTCAAACGTGATATCTACCGAAATAGCGGGCTATTCGAAATAACACCTCTTTTTGAAAAACCCTTCATTTTGAAGAACTTTTTATTGACAATATTCTCCCATATTTTAAGGTAATGGACAATACACCGCGAGTCGTGTTTCTCGCCATGTATAATTTTCTAGGATTTTGTTCCGTTTTGGTAGTGTTCGTTAACTACGTGTTTCTCAATTTTGTAAACTGTTAAATTCGCCACTTTGAAATATAGAGCTTGTAGTCGATCTTGATTTAAAATGGAATATATCATATTTCAAATTTTGCGCCCCTAGGTCGTTTGCGCCCGTGGCAAATGCCTCCCTCGCCACGCCCACGGTCCGGCTCTGGATATCAAAGATAATTTTGTTCGTTAGGTATATAAGTATTTATACAGATTTTCGACAATAGAGTTCAATTCAAAATGAAGGGAATTCTGTGCTTGAGTGCTTTGCTTGCCTTAGTGGCACACGGCTATGCAGGTTAGTGTTGAAATATTAATTTAAAGATGCCCAGCGTGTTATAGTTTTGCCTAAATTTCTGTCATTTTCGAATTTTGTTCAGGTAGTGATCTCAAATGACTTGGTTAACTCCCTGATGGAGAATAGGGTAAAAGCTATAGTGCTTGACACCTTAAGGGCATGATGGATACTTTCAGTAGGCGAATTCGGTTCCCTATTTTACTGTAACACCATGGTTACTATTACGGAACTTTAGTTGAATGGTGCTCTTTTGGTATTACCTTCAAACTTTCAATAAATATCGATTGAATATTCGAGGAACACCAATTTCGTCAAAATAACATATTTGATAGTCATTAACATACCTCGATAGTAATTGACACCCAGTATGATGGTCATTGACATAATTTCATCTCACTTCTGCATCAACTTTGGTTATGATATCATCCTGCTTCCTCTCACTCATATATATATATATATATATATATACATCCTGCGTACTTTGTTGCGTCCTTTCATAAACCGACATTGTTGCGTCTCCCAGAAATACGCTATTTAGAAGAAATCTGATTGAAGTATATTAATCTACGTAAAAAATTAGGTAGATCCCCAGTGCCAGATCTCCGATATCTTCAAAAATAAGAAAGCAATATACATGTACAATATGGCGTCCTTTCATCTTCCTATCATTATTGCGTCCAGTGAATATACTGCTTTCACTTCTAGTACCATATTGCGTCCAAGCATATATTCTTCTTTCACTCTCAGCATGTTATGACGTCCAGCGATGTTGCCAAGTTTATAAATTTTCTTGAATATCCTCATATGAGAATATTCGACCTTAGTGACATGATCATTGGTAAGGTATAATATCTTCTTCGGAACTTTACCATTAGAACTATATGAAATCAAAGAAAGCCCTGAGCTGGTGCTTTTGAGCGCTTGTTACTTGGTGGAGCAATGTGAATATTACCTCAAAATTTTGTATAGAACTTAAAATCAATTTTAATTATATAAATGCAAAATCTGAGTACAATTCGAAAATAGAAATATGTAAAAAATTCACACTTGACAAAATTCAATTCTGTGTTTCTGATTATGCGATTCTCTCGGATTTGTGCATTAACATTCAGTAAATCAATCTTCATACACACAATAAATGTGTCCGTGAAGTTAGCACCCACTTTTTCGAAAATGAAAATTTTTTTTTACTGCATTCGTTAGTAACTCGTTAGTAACTATCTGTAACAACAAAATTTTCGTTTGTACCTCAAAGGAACTGGTGGAAAAGCACCGCAGTCCGCTGAGTGTCATGAGAAAATGACACCCCCAAAATGGGAGGTTAGCACCCACTTTTCCGAAAATGAAGAAGATTTTTTTTTGCATTCGTTAGTAACACGTTAGTAACTATTTGTTACTCAAAAATTTTCGTTTGTAACCCAACCTGTCATGGAAACATTACACCCCTAAAATGCGAAGATAGCGCCCACTTTTTCGAAAATGAAAATTTTTTTTGCATTCGTTAGTGAGTCGTTGTAACTATTTGTAACATCAAAATTTTCGTTTGTACCTCAAAGGAACTGGTGGAAAAGCACCGCAGTCCGCTTGGTGCTAACATCACGGGCACCCACATTTTCGGAAATCAAGGAGAAATTTGTTCGATTCGTTAGTAACTATTTGTAAAACAAAAAATTTCGTTTGTAACCATTCCTCTCATGAGAAAATGACAACCTCAAAATGCTAAATTAGCATCCACTTTTTCGAAAATGAGGAAGGTTTTTTCGCATTCGTTAGTAACACGTCAGTAACTATTTGTGCCACTAAAATTCTTGATTGTTACCTTATCTGTAACGAAAAACTACACCCCTGAAATGAGAAGTTAGCACCCACTTTTTTGAAAATGAAGAAGATTTTTTTTCATTCATTATTAACTCGTAGTAACACAAAAAGTTTCGTTTGTTACCTAACCTGTAATGGAAAAATGACACCCTCAAAATGCGATATTAGCACCCACTTCATCTTAAATGGGGAAGATTTTTCTGCATTCGTTAGTATCACGATAGTAACTATTCGTACCATAAAAATTTCCGTTTGTGACCTAATTTATAAAGGGAAAATTACACCTCTAAAATGAAAAGTTAGCACCTACTTTTTCGAAAATGTAGAAGTTTTTTTCCCATTCGCTAGTAACTCGTTAGTAACTAGGTGAAATTTCCATTTGTACACATACCTAACCTGTAATAAAAAAATTACAATCGTTTAATGCGAAGTTAGTACCCACATCTTAGAAAATGAAGAAGATTTTTTTAGCATTCGTTAGTAACCATTTATAACGCAACAATTTTTGTCTGTAAACCCATCTCTGAAATGCCTGGTTTGAACATACTCTTCCCAAAAAAAAAGTTTTTTTCGATTCGGTAGTAACTCGATTCTGTCTGTTTGTTTCAAAAAATTATGAGTTTGTTAACTGCCAATAAAAGAAAAAACAGCAAAACTTAAATTGCAATTGTGATTTCAGTTTCAATATTGAATAGTTGTAAGAAACATTAGATTCATGTTTTCAATTCATATGAATCAGAATTATATATTACTTTCATTCAAACATCAAAAATGAATGGAAGAATTCTCTCCGTGAAAATTGGAAATTAGAGACAAAGATTGAAGCAAAATTCCTACCATTTTAAGGAGTATTGCTTTATTTGAGCAGATCTGGAGTAAGATATTCGTGACACTCATTTTTTTTTTCAATCAAATTTGACACTCCCGTCTAATTCCATTGAGTTGATAAATTTATATTTCAAATCAAACTAGCGCTTTTCAAATTAAATCAATTCAGATATTAGATAAATGAGAAATAGACCTTGGGAAATAAACGAAATAGCATGTCCTATTTAACGTTTCTCCATGTTTCAAATTGACTGGTTATTATATTATATATAAATAAATAAAGAATTATCTGATGCGCCAGGTGACTAAGGCCATATTTCGTTTTCAGAAGTGGAATATTATATATCTACGTAAGAAAAGTCTCAAAAGAAATACTGTCGCGTTAAAAAAGAAAGAACCTTTTCAAAAAGATATCGCATTACCCATATTGTCTGATAAAATTAAAGGAATCACTCCTGCTGTTCATAAGGATTAAATCATAAAATGATAAATTCCATGTTGAACTGAACCCTTGAACGAAATTGACGCTTTTCCAAAATCTTGATATTTGCTAGAAGACAATTGTGAAACCGTTTAAGAATTAATTAATAGATATGTGATTTATTAATTTCATACAATTCATATACATATTTGTATGCTCTAGATTTTACCAATCCATGAGTAACTTTTGATGCCTCATAAAATGAAGTCTGTTCATACATTCATGAAAATAAATTGCATTTTATTTCATTAAAAAATATATTAAAAAAAACTTAATTTTTTATTACATATTATGATTAAATATTGTACAATAGTAGTTGGGCATCAACACTCATTGTTTTCAGAACTATCTTAAATTTTTTAGTCATATGATCATATAACTCCAAAGCCCCATCATTTCTACGACATACAGCAACGTAGAGTCCTAAACGACAATTTTTGAGTCACAAATAGTTACTAACGTGTTACTAACGAATGCAAAAAAAATCTTCTATTTTCGAAAAAGTGGGTACTTAGTTCGCATTTTGGGGGTGTCATTTTCTCATGACAGGTAAGGTTACAGACAATTTTTTTGAATTACAAATAGTAAATAACGAGTTACTAACTCTTATTTTCGAAAATGTGGGTGCCCGTGAAGTTAGTACCCAGTGGAATGCTGTCTTTTCCACCAGTTCCTTTGAGGTACAAACGAAAATTTTGTTATTACAAATAGTTACTAACGAGTTACTAACTAATGCAAAATTTTTGTTTTCATTCTGAAAAATGGGTGCTTACTTCGCATTTTAGGGGTGTAATTTCTTCATAACACGTTAAGTTACAAATGAAAATTTCTGAGTTACTATATATATATATATAATAGTTACTAAGGTGTTACTAAAGAATGCAAACAAAATCTTCTTTATTTTCGAAAAAGATGGTGATAACTTCGCATTTTGGGGGTCTCATTTTCTCATGACAGGTAAGGTTACAAACAAAATTATTTGCGTTACAAATATTTACTAACGAGTTACTAACGATTGCAACAAATTTGTTTTTAATTTTCGAGAATGTGGGTGGCCGTGAAGTTGGCACCCAGCGGAATGCGGTATTTTTCCACCAGTTCCTTTGAGGTACAAATGAAAATTTTGATGTTACATATAGTTACTAACGAGTTACTAACGAATGCAAGAAATTTTTTTTTCATTTTCGAAAATGTTGGTGCTAACTTCACGGAAACACAATAAATTCCACTTGAATCGGATATCTTGTTCGGGAAATATAGAGATTCTTCTTTTCGAAATTCCAATTGAGTTTTCCATGGTTCCATTTTTACTGGCCACAAATTTTTGCATGAAGCATTATGGGCATCCTGCATGAGGCCGCAAAATTCCATTCCAATTGGTTTCGTTATGTCTGAGATATTGAGGATCAATAATTTTGGATAGCCATATTTTATGGAACACCCTGTACGATTTGCCTGGTTAACGAACTTAAGCCAGGCATTTTTAACTGAACTCGCCCTGAAAATTTCTAATCTTTTGGACAATCCCTTCGAAAGTAATCGTGCTAACGGACAGACGTACGGACGGCCCCACGGACATAATTGAATATGACCATGAATTCGTCATAAGGGAGTCGAAACATATTGTTAGTGACCATTTGCGGCTCAAAATTCGAAAATAACAGATATTTGTCAAAACGTGTTTCAGTAGAATGAGCGTTCAAAAAGGATAATCAGATAATCTCTTTATTTTGCCATCAGTCAATCTAAATCTAGTTGATATCCAAATGTGAAAACAACAAATTGGACACCCTATTTTTCAAGTGAATAAAGTCCCCTTTATTAACAGAGTCTATATCAATTCAAAAGTAGAGACTATACCGCGTGTTTCACCAACAGTGACCATTAGAAACAATAACCGAATTCTTGTAATTTATTTTGGGGAGATTTTGTTTCTTTTGCTTTTTTAAATTTGCAATCATTCTTAACTTCCACTTATACTAGACATGGTTATAATTTTTTTTATTTCAAATGAGACTTTGAATTGAGTTTGACGATGAAGATTGACGAAGTGAATGTTCTTGCAAAATTTGAACAGTATTGTGAAATCCAAATCATGGGATTTACATATTTTTCAGTAACTGAAATGATTCAATGAATATTTAATTTTTCACAGAACTTTGAGAATATTATATGTCCAGTGTAGAAGGAATATATGACATTCGGAAATAACTTTTTTTATTGGGATTCTCTTTCAGATAGTTTCAAGTAGGATATCAATTCTAGTTCGAATATTGATGTAGCGCCCTTTTTTGAATAATTAACTATTTTGGGTTCTTTGGCGTCATCTATTCTTTGTATTTTTCGTCGCAGCAAATCGAATCGATAAAAAAATTTGTAGAAAAAGATATCGTCAACAATTTTTGTTCCTATTTTTTTTTGCAAACAAGCCGTTTCTGAGATCGATGAAATCCAAAACACTTTCGTGTTTTTCGAGAAAGCTGTAGGCTTCAACACCACATATTCCAAAACCATCTTTTTGAACGCTCTCCTGAGGATTACGACAAAAAAAATTCAAGCAGGTGCTTTGAGCGCTCGTGCATTGATGGCTTAATAACGGTATCCATAATTTTTTTTGCGGCTTAGAGATTGGTAATGAATATAATATCGAAAAATTCCTTGACTTTACAATACTTTTGAAATTTTGCATTAACATTCGAAAGTTTTTTCAGGAAAATATTTCAATTTTTTCTTGATATCTCGATTGAATTTGTTTGGTTTTTATACAGAAGTTTTCCATAATTTTTGCGTACTGCTCCATATTGGTACTGAACAACTGTATGCAAAATAAGGGCTGGATCCAATTGACATTTTCGGAATTACCTAAAATAAAATTCTGAAAAATAGATGGGAAAAATATTGAATTCACTGAAAATTTCTAGGCTGTAGGAAAATCTTCTCGAAAGTGATTTGTCATAAGGTAGTCGAACCTTATCGCTCATTTCGGCTCAAAATTCGAAAATTATATAATAGTTATTTGGACAAAGCGATATAGCACTCTTTCAAGTGGAACGTAGGACTAGCGCTTAAAATGCACTAAGTACAGGGTTTCTATAAATTATTTTAACAGCGCAGTTGGCATTGGACTATTATAAATATAAAAATTCTGATGTGAACTTTTATTGAAACAAACGATACTGTGAGATAATGCTGGTCATTCCGAAAGAAATTGAATGATGTGACTTGAATTATAAGTTTTGTAGACTTTGCATAGGAAACCATAAGATAAAAAATTTCCAGAACAACCTACGATGTAACAATCATTTGTAAAGACCCCGTATATGTAACAATTGTGATTGTGAATGTGTTCATCGCTAAAGGTGTTGTATTTTAATAACATAATTCAAAATACATCTTATTGTTAGTTAATCGTCAGGCAATATCTTCTTGAGGCATCGTTCTTCTTAAACGAGTGCTATATCGTTCTGCTTAAGGTCTGTAATTTTCTAATTTTGAGCCGAAAAAGTTTCTTAAACGATAGGTTTCGACTCCCTGATGGAAAAATCGTGGCCAAATTCAATTCTGTTCGTCGGGCCGGCCTTCGTTACGGCCGTTCGCACGATAACTTTCGAAGGGATTTTCCTAGAGACTTGAATTTTTAAGGTGATTTCGGTTTCCAAATGCCTCGGTTAAGTTCGTTAAACAGCCAGATCATACAAGATGTTCCATAGAAATGGCCTTTTAAAATTTTTGTTCTTCAATATTTCAGACGAATCGAAACCAATGGAAATGAAATTTTGCTGTCATATGCAAGATGCTCATAAAAAGCCTCATGCAAATGTTTGAAGCCATAATGTAAACAGAACCATAGAAAATTCAATTGGCACTTTGAAAAGAGGAAAGTTCATATTCCATAACAAGATATCCAATTCGAAAAAATTCATTTTGTTAATAAAGACTGATTTACTGACTGTTCATGCAAAATTTTGTGGCCATAGTGTTTACAGAGCTATAAAAAATTCAATTGCAATATTGAAAGGAAGAATCTCTTCATTTCCATAACAGGATATCCGATTTGGTTGAAATTCATTTTGTGAATCAAGAGTGATATAGAAAATTTAAACGAAATATTGAAAAGAAGAATCTTTATATTTCCTCAACAGGATATCCGATTCGAGTGAAATTTTTTTTTGTATAAACACTGATATAAGTACCGATTTTCCATGCAAAATTTTGTGGCCATAGTGTTAAAAGAATCATAGAAAATCTAAACGGAATATTGAAAAGAAGAATTTTTATATTTCAATAACAGAATATCTGATTTGAGTTAAATTAATTTTGTGAATGAAGACTGATATACTTAATGTTCATGCAAACTTTCAAGAAGATCGCATCATCTGAACCATAGAATTCAATTTATTTTTATTTCTTTTTCATATATGTGAATGAACATTGGTATACTTCATGCTCATTCAAAAATTTGTCCCCATAGTGTTAAAAGAACCATAGAAAATTCAATTAGAATATTGAAAGGAAAAATCTCTCCATTTCCATAACAGGATATCCGATTCGGCTTAAAATCATTTTGTGAATCAAGAGTGATATATGTAGGTACCTACTGAATGTTCATGCAAGTTTTCAAGAGGATCGCATCATCATAGAAATTAATTTTTTGAAATTATTTTTTTGTGCGTTAAATTTTTTGAATGATTTCCAAAATATTATTCCGATTGTGCTGAGATTATGCATCCATATATTTGGTATCAATTTTGAGTCCCATATAAAAGTTTGAGATAATCGTCTTATTGCTCAACCAATGATCAGAGCTTTTCTCTAGTTTTTTTGCAATATAACTTGGAATAAATAAAAAAATATATCTTGGAATAAATATCAATATAAAATAATTTATTTCCATGATTCGATAGAATTTTTCATCATTCTGATCAAACTATTCATCCCACACATATTTGCGTACTAATTTGAACTGGTATCAAACATGAAAATGCAAACTTAAAAAAAATCTGAAAAATCGATTATTTAAAAAAAAAATTCAATTTTATGGTTCTGATGACATCCTTCTCAAATTTTGCATGAACATTAAATGTGTTAATGGTCATTCTCATAATAAATTTCATGTCAACCAGTTATTTTGTTGTAGAAATATTGTCATTTTATTTTTTTATATTCTAACGGATGTTTTTATGGTGTAGGTAACACTATTGCCGCAATATTTCATACATTGCTTGATATGAATATGCTTTATACGATCACAAAATTTGAGTTCGATGAATTCTATATTGTTCGAAAAATTAGAGGAGCAAAACTCAGAATGGCCATACTTTATAAAACACAGTGTGGGATTTTGGTCATTAACGAACTTAACCGCAGCATAGAGATCCACCCTTAAAATTCCAATTCTCTAGGAAAATTTTTCAGAATTTATGTGTTTGGAGATGAATGGCCTCAGGAACAGAATTCATTTTGACCAAAGATTCGTTAGAGTCGAACCTTATCATTTGAAATTATTTTCGGCTCAAAATTCGATAATTACTCACGTTTTGGCAAAACGAAATAACAGTCGTTCAAGTTCAACGAGTGCTCATAAAAAATGAAGTTGAAACATTAATTTATAGTAATCGTGAGCGTTCACATAAAAGAGATTCAATGATTCATGCCATATGGTCATATGAGTTGAATGGCGAACGACGCGAACGTTATGGACAATTTTTAACCAATGATCTTTCTGATCATTCGAATGAAGTGTCGTAGATTATTTAAACAGACATCGATGAGCAATGAATCAAAAAAACTTAATCCTGATAGAGTCCATAAATGAAAAACAAAAAGAAACTCTATTCGCAGCCAAGCATCTCGAAATCATGGTACGTTATTTAAATATGAATGAGATGTATAATGGTGACTGAGCGATGTTCCAGAAGAAATAAGTTTCATTTGGACATAAAAGCAGATCATAAGAGGAGATTCAGCAAAAATTTTCATCTTGAATGTGATAATAATAAACTTGATGTTTCGGACGAATGAAGAAATTTTTAAATGACAAAAATGTAATCATGGATGTCTTCAATGTCTAAAATCTATCGAGTCATGTTTTTGATTGTTTTTGCTAGAAAAAAAATCGAGATCCTCAAACAACAGAAACTTTTCACATTGTTCGGCTACTTCATTTAAACTGACGATGAAAATAATGAACTGAATGAATGTATCTATGACCATAATGAAGCTTCATTTCAGCATTTTCTATTCCAATTCTAATTCCTGTTCGAAGAGTTGTTATGCTTTGAATTTTTCATTCACAATGTGACGAATCTCGTTTTCCATGTAAATGCAATTCAATACATTCTAACAAAAACCCAAAACGAACCAGGACCCACCAAACGGAATATTTTCATAATTCTAGCAGAGTAGGAGTTCAAGGAAGTATTATCAAACAATGTACTAGATTGTGGAACGGAAAGCCAAAGCTTCAATCGAGGAGCGTTAGATTATTTCCAGATGCGTTGCTCGAATTGCAAGATTAGCTATACAGTGTTGCCAAACTGGGGACGCAATATTATGCTTCAAGTGAAAGACGTATATTAGGACGTATATCAGCTTTCACCAGTTAAAGCGCCCTCGAAGCAGAATTTGCGTGAACTAAAAATATACTATTGCTTTCATGCAACGCACGTTATTGCGTCTCCGAACACGATTTTACAAAGGCTATAACTCATTCATTCAGTATTGGATTGATTTCATAGCTTTCTAAAGGTTAGCCCAGACTACGCACTACATTTTGCGGCAACTCCCGTCAATGAGTCCCTTTAAACTTCACAGATATTGTCGAAAAACAATGCTGCGTCCGGTATACGGACGCAGTATCATTCAGGACGCAATAGTGTATGTGGCAATGTCAATGTATGGACGCAATATAGTACGCTGGATATATATATATATATATATATATATATATATTCTTTTGAATTGAGAGCTAAAATAATACAATATATGAAACAAAAAAGTCCCTAGCTGAGGTTGGTGCAAAACGGGGTACCATACTATTCTGTCGTATGATACCAGAGCACAGGGAAAAACCTCAGTAGAAAAAACCCTGCCTCGCCGTTTTTACAAAATGGTAACTTAAAACAACTATTCGAATAAATACCTTCAATATTCAGAAACAAAATAATATGTACCTAATTCTTGCTCTTGGGCCAGGAGGGTGTTTTAAACCAGGTCTGGCGTTCCAAGTGATGATTTTCGAATCTTCTGTTCTTCTAAGATCGCTACAGGACCCTACTGAAGGGTAATCATCTCCCATAGATTTAAATAGTGATATTTCATTCTGAATATCGAATTAAATTTCGGAATAATGATAAAAAACGTGTGACAAACTTATGTCAAAATGACATTAGATGGTGTTAGAATCAAGTTAGTTAATATTGAAATGTTATATTAATATAATTGAGAATAATAATAATAATCCAGAATGGTTTAATCTTTCAGAAGTGGTCTCATTGCGTACTTGATCTACATCTGTCGATATTATCTTGGAATCTTCTTCTGGCTTTGAAAATTTATGTCGTCCAAAATTTTCGGGCCAGATAAAGTCCTTCGACCAACTTGTATTCTGTCCGGCGCAATTCCTTCTTACTCTATCACCTTGACTCATAATTGATACGTCGGGGTCACCAAATGTTCAGACGTAGTCGAATTTAATCAATTAAACTCTATTTTTCGTAAAGACAGTATAGATGGGTCATTGAAACATTCATACTAAAAATAATAGAGAAATAAGAAGGTTTAGACAATTTTATTCCATATAAACAAAGAAATAACAGAAAGTTTTAGTGATCTTCACATATACAGGGTGATTTTTTTAAGTGTTTCATTAGACGTTTTCGAGGAAGGAATTGTAATACAGATTCAAGATTTTGGATTTTCGTTTTAGAGTACATGAACTTTAATTGTAAAATATTTTCAAGAGAAATCTACTTCCGGTTTCACCGGAAACGAATGTAACTTCGTTATTTCAAATGCAACACCCTGTATATTTATACATATTCGAATTCTTCGTTCAATTCTACACTGATTTGATGTATGATATGTGCAACCACTCAAGCGGTTCTTGAATTATAGCCTGATAATCAAATTTTTTGAAAAAAAGGTTATCACAAATTAGTGTCCATATCTTCAAAATCCCTCAATACAAGAATTTCTTTTTGCGAAAGTGGAACAAAAGAAAGTACGCTGATACTGTTTCTTGTATAACTTATGACGAAATATTATACAGGTGTCTGAAAAAAGGCCTCAAAGTGAGCCTCAATAAAACTATGAAATCTCACTTTTTTCAAATGGCAACCCTATAATTTTGTAATTCCAATCGATTGCTCGTCAAAAACCAGTTATGGTGTCCCGAACATTTCATGCCTCAAAAATCAGTATTTTTGCCGTTATTCAATAAAATTCGATTTTCACGATTAAAGACAGGTTTCGCACAGTTTGTAAGCTTGCATTTTTGAAGAAGGCTATGTTAGGAACTGTCATTCTTACTTTTTCTTACAGATCAAGCACTAAGCATAACATGCAATAATAATTTCACTGGAATGATATATCAAGGGTATGTTTTTTATTTGCGGCAAATGTAACAAATTCCTAGAACAGGTAATTAGAAATTCAACGAACGAAATTCACATTTACTGACTTTAACGGAATCAAAGTTCAGGAGGTATCAAAACAATTTTCTCCGTACGGAAGCCTTAGCCCTAAACAGACTCGAGTGAATACAGAGTAATAGATAATAATGAATGATCTGTTACTGTATTCACACGATTCCGTTTTGTGTTAATGCTTCCACTACGGAGAAAATTGTTTTGATACTTCCTTAACTTCGATTTTGTTAAAGGTGGTAAATGTGAATTTCTTTCGTTAGAAGTTCTGACTGCCCTTTCTAATATTTTCTTACATTCACCATAAATGAAGAACATATTTAATACATCACTGTTACTGTAATTCATATTTTGCATAGTGCCCGATGAATAAAAAAGTATAAATGACAGTTCTCTAAAATGCATTATAAATCAACAGACATAGCCTTCTTGAAAATTTCTTTCCTTATAAATCCATGGTTAGACTAAGAAACCTTGATTCAGTCCTGAAATCCGAATTTTATTCAATAACGGCAAAACTACTGATTTTAGAGGCATGAAATGTTCGGGACACCCTAACTAGTTTTTGACGAGCTATCGATTGGAATTACAAAATTATAGGGTTGCCATTTGAAAAAAGTGAGATTTTATAGTTTTATTGAGCCTCAATTTGGGGCCCTTTTTCAGACATCCTGTATAATATTTTCTGATGAGTTATACAAGAAACAGTATCAGCGTACTTTCTTTTGTTCCACTTTCGCAAAAATAAATTCTTGTAATGAGGGATTTCGAAGATATGGATCATAATTTGTGACAACCTTTTTTTCAAAAAATTTGATAATCAGGCTATAATTCAAGAACCGCTTGAGTGGTTGCACATATCATACATTTAATCAGTGTAGAATTGAACGAAGAATTCGAATATGTATAAATATACAGGGTGTTGCATTTGAAATAACGAAGTTACATTCGTTTCCGGTGAAACCGGAAGTAGATTCCTCTTGAAAATATTTTACAATTGAAGTTCATGTACTCTAAAACTAAACTAAAAAATCTTGAATCTGTATTATTATTTCTTCCTCGAAAACGTCTAATGAAACACTTAAAAAAATTACCCTGTATACCGATATAATAAACTATTGGTGCTATCTAGGGTTTTTCATCTGGGTCTCCATATTTCAGAATGTTTTATTTCTACTTGAATCCTAGGTAAATAACAATCCTGTCGCGGGCTCTAAAACTACAGACAATTGAAGTAGTTAGCGCATCCCCTTAATGCCCTCGATACATAAATAACTAAAATGTGTCTTATGAAAGTAGGAATATATTCAATGAATTTCCGTTAATACCCGCTTGTTCATTGACTGTAAAACGATATTAATCTCAATTTACTTTTTCTACAGCAAACGTAGTCTGTTATTTCAACAGCTGGACCGTCTACAGAACTGGCAATGGAAAATTCATACCACAGAATGTAGATCCTAATCTATGCAGTCATGTTCTTTTTGCTTTCGTTGGTCTAAACTCTGATGGCAGCGTACATATTCTAGACGAATGGGAAGCCATCAACTTAGGAGGCATTGGTGACTTGATCAGGCTTAAACAGCAGAATAAGGACTTGAAAATCATCCTCAGCATGGGAGGTTGGAACGAAGGATCTTCTATATACTCCAGCGTTGTCGGTAAGAGGAAAAACTGTACTTTATCGTAGGTATAATAAGAATTTAATTTCAATATTCTATATGTGGTTTGTGGTGTTTATGATTATTCTTTGAAAGTCCATAATTTATAGACAGAAAGTCATAATAACACTAAGCAAAACCAAGTGACACTCTAAAAGTGGTCAAAATTGCAACAGAATGATATATAACTGAGCATAAAGAGATATTACAGAGATGCAATGAAATTATTCGTGAGGCTTGCCACAATTTCGTTTGATATTCATAAACCTGATGATATTTACACCTCCTGAAGGATACCAAACAACCAATGAAGCCTACATTTTGATCTCGGTGATTAGGACACTAACTTTTCTGTTGTGGGTGTTGCGCTGACTAAAACTTTTTGTCTCAATAGGTGATTTTGTGCGTTAATCAAATGAGCCTTCAGGTCCGAATGTGCATGAAGGTCAAGCTCCATTTAATCGGTATCATCACTGATATCGAGCTGTAGGTTTCGTTGCTTGTTTATATATACTAATACTTAATCTTTTTATAGGTAACCCAACACTGAGGGCCAATTTTGTAAGGAATGTGGTAGCTTTCGTCAATCAATATGGCTTCGACGGTTTCGACTTGAGTTGGGAATATCCTAATGGAAGAGGTGGTGTACCTTCAGATGTCCTAAATCTAGTCGCTACTCTCAGAGACCTGAAAGCTAGCTTGGGCAACCTTACCTTATCCGTAGCTGGTGCTGGATTGCTTTCACAGATAGACCTTTCATACGATGTTCCAAATGTTGCTAAGTGAGTACATGAAAATGTAAATGAACTATTTGCCGAGTTATCAAATTGGTAATATTTTCTATGCTCGAGAAATACAAATCATATCAGTCCAAACACACAATATTCGAAGCTTATTGTCTCTTGTTTATTTCTTTGAGACACTCTATTCACCATCTATTTCATTATTTTTATTTATTTTTGTATTTTTAGTGCTGTGGATATGATCAACATAATGTCCTACGATTACCATGGTTCGTACGATGGTTTTGTAGGGCACGCATCGGCTTTATACCCATCTTCTTTGGATGTCACAATAACTTCACGTGGTTTGAATGTTGTGAGTATATATTTATAGATACCATTGAATTAAATCCTAAGGCTACATCCGCATATGCTGGGGGCTTGCTTAGCTCCTAGAGCCTAGCGTTTGTATACTGGGATAGTCGCTAAGCGACCAGGTGCCGTATTCTCGAGAAGTGATATTCGAAAACGTATACGAACTTCATTGCGCGAGTTCCTGTTTTACCTGCAAAAATGCACACCGCGCAATGAATTTCGTATACGTTTTCGAATATCACTTCTCGAGAATAAGGTACCAGCTAGGCACCATGCGAGTAGTGCGGCACATCGCGTGCATTTCCAAACGTTCGTTTTACTAAGCTGCTAGTAAGATGACTCGCTAGGCTTTAGGCGCTAAGCAAGCCTCCTGCCTATGCGGACGTAGCCTTAATTCAAAAATGTATTCGGAAAAGGAATATATTTACAACCTCAGTATGCTTTGGGAATTTGACTAAGTTGAACGATTAACTATCAGTTCTTTTGAATCGATATCAGACTATCAATGTCTTTCTTTCCCACTGAACTCAGTATTTTCCACAGAATTCTACTATAACTCGCTGGCTCGAAAAGGGAGCACCAGCTTCAAAGCTCAACATGGGTATCGTAACCTATGGAAGAGGATTCACTTTAAGAGACCCTTCTAGAACAGAACTGTACGCTTCAACAACAGGTCCTTCTGCCGCCGGTCCATACACCCAAGAGCCTGGAATGATGGGATACAACGAGGTGAGAAAGATTGTCAGAAAACTTTCGAATAAAGTAAAGCACAGGCCTATAGTCAGTTCTCGAAAGTTTGAGCGCATAGTAGGCGTTTGTTTATTTATCTGAAGTTGGCAGTTTTTGCTGTCATAACGTAAAACGTCAACGTTGCCGAATGTACCCGGCCTCGTCCGACGAGCTTCAGAGTTATCAGAGAATATGCAATATTGATAACATTACGTATCAATCTGACAAGAAAATAAACAACATAACCTAAAATTTCAATATACACAGTGGAATATGCCAAATTTCCATGGCCAACCGACGGCTTAAAATTTCGTGACGGATTATACCTATTTTTTTGTGAAAAAGAACGTTCGCTTACTTCAATGTACCTACTTATTTTTGAGCGCTCGTTCTACTTAAACAAGTGCTATATAGTTTTGCCCAATTGTCTATAATTTTCGAATTTTGAGCCGAAAATGGTCATAGTGGCCATAGTATGAACAGAACGATATAAAAATTGGAATATTGAAAAGAAGAATCTCCATATTTCCATAACAGGATAACCGATTCAAGTGAAATTTATTCTGTGAATCAAGATTGATAAACTGAATATTCATGCAAGATTTCAAGTAGATCGCATCATCAGCATCATACAATTTAATTTTTTAATGATTTATTTTTTTACATTTTTTGAATAATTTCCAGAATATTATTCCGATTGTGTTGGAATTCCGCATTTATATCAATTATTCAATAGAATTTCTGATATGAAAATATAGCGAAATTAGGTAGAGAAATTCGAAAATAAGTACCTACTATGAATCTTCAAAACCGAGCGTTAGCTGGTTGATAACTTATTCAAAGTTCCTGAACAGTTCAATGTCGTCAAAAAATAGAGAAAAAATGTTTTCTAATGGATCATTAAGTAATTCTATCTTCCTTCAATCTACAATCTTCAAATCGGCGGCATATTCACATACACATACCTACACTGGGCATTCGGAAAGTTAAAACAATTACGAATTCTAAATATTATAGAACTATTATCACATCAGACTGTAAACTTTATATAGTCATAAATTTTTCTTATATCTGATAATTAATTTTCAGCTTTGTGAATTCGATAGTCAATGGCAACGTGTCAATGATGCAGAACAAGGTGTACCACATCTGATCAACGGTAACCAATGGATAGGATATGAAAATCCTGATTCGGTTATAGATAAAGCAAGGTTGGCCAAAAGTTTGAATCTCGGTGGTGTTGCAGTTTGGTCTTTAGATACAGACGATTTCAATGGCATCTGTGGGGATGGTCCATATCCTTTGATCAAACAAATTAAGGCTGCTCTTCAGTAAATCGAAATAAAGTTATACCATTGTTGAATAATGTGGTTTTATTTAAAACATAAGGAACATAATGATAAGCCTTTGTATTAAATGAACGGTTGTCGGTTACTTATCCAGAGACTATAACACTTATACAGACACTGTGATGAAAATATTGTAACAAATGCAATTGTCAAAAAGTTATAATAAATGAGGCTGAAACTTCGAGAAATTATAAGAAAAATGAGGATGAAGAAACAAAAGTTGATGAAAAGAACACAGGTGAAACTATATAGAAACTCAGTCGCTAAAGAAATGGAAAATTACAGAAGGGGAATATCATTCAGGTTCGCCGATATCGGTCAAGTTGAACTGAAAATTTTAAAGATAGAGAGGACAAAAAAGAAAAAGCACCGATTTTCTACCGTCTTTATGTACTTCATGGTAGCAAATTACGTTTCGTGTCACACTTTCAAAGATTCGCCATAATCTTTGAATCTAATTCAAATGTGTAGGTAATCCAAAAAGGAATTGTATCAGAACTACTCGTATGAAAGAATATCTCTATATCGATTTCGTGAAGAAATTCCCTCTAAATGAACTCCTAATGTTGGGTTTATCTGTGTACAGACTGTAGATTATTTGAGTGTCCCTGCAAACGTTCCTGATATTTCATGGAGGCAGATTTGAGGACATCGCTTACACATGGAATCTCGAGATCTGCATGTAATCTTTCGTTTTGTGATGTACAATGGTGCGTTAGCTATCAATCGTAGTGTTTTCGATTGAAACCGCTGGATTATTTTTCTCCTTGTGGGCTTCGCGCAGCCCCATAATTGAAAACTGTATGACCAGATAGATTTTAGGACTGCTTTGTACAGAACTACCTTGTTTTGGATGGACAGTTTTGATTTTTTTTCCAATTATTCAATACATTTTTCTGAGCTTCATGTCTAGATATTTTCTTTTAGCCTGTATATGTTTCTCCCATGTGAGACCGGAGACGTTGATCTAAGTACAAGCCTAGGTATTTGACTTCTTTTTTTGTTGGTATTAGGGCTCCGATCATAGACACTTGGGGCAAGTTCTGGTTTTAGTGGTGAATACGACTTGAACTAAAAATTTTAAAAAAGATAGAGGTGGCAGAAATGAAAAAGCACCGATTTTCTACCGTCTTTATGTACTTCATCGTAGCAAATTACGTTTTGTGTTACACTTTCAAATACTCGCTATAATCATTGAAACTAATTCAAATGTGTAATCCAAAAAGGAATTGTATCAAAACTACTTGCATGAAGGAATATCTGCATATCGATTTCGTGAAGAAATTCCCTCTAAATAAACTCAGGACATTTTGAACTACAAAGTTCCGAATGTTGTCAGGGTCGAGAAAGTCGAATCTATCGATCGGGAGTTCCCTAGGGTCCATTTCTAGGACGAAATTGGCGCGATAAGTGACGAACTCTCGAAATTTAATAAACAGTTTGCACTGGGAAGTAGGTAGATCGCAAATCGAATACATAAACGCTGTTGTAAACCAACATGAACACGGCAACCGACCATATTCGTGGAAAACGGACCCGCGGGGGCTATATAGACCCCCTTTTTTATTGATGTAGCACGCCGTCGAATCTGAGAGGCATCTGGATGAGTTTGTTTCAATGTCGGCCTGCTGTTTTGTGGTCTGCATTACCAGACGTGAATTTTGCAGTTGAGGGAGGACTCCCTAGATGTTTGGCGTGGCATGCTGTTTCTTGCGAAAGTACCTATTTATGGTTCTAGCTCTCAATTTAGGTGCTCTGGTAGGTAATAGCTTCAAGGTAACTTCTCAGAGGTGCCAGAGTACAAAGAATTTAATTCTCAGAATCGAATTCGTATGTTGCCTTGCATTGCACTAAATTATCATCGAAGCATATGTAGCGATATATTACCTATACAGGTGAGGCAAAACAAACAGTGGCGATTTCTGACGTTTTTAACTGCGTTCTGGCACATATTGATTGGCGGCGATTTCCTCTCTAATCAGGATCTTAAGTTCTTCCAAATTGTGAGGACGATGCTTAAAGACCTTTTCCTTGAGGCGGCCTCAAAAAAAATTGCAAATGCTCAACTCCGGTGACTTCGCTTCGATATTTAAAATGAAATACCACTGTACCACATCTATGGGATATGATCACCCTTCAGTAGGGTCCTGTAGCGGTCTTATGCCCGATTGCACCGTTCGTCTAAGCAACGTTTAAGTCCTGACATGACGTTTCATCAATGGAATAAACGTCACTTAAAGGCTTAATCTCTGCTTAGACGAACGGTGCAATCGGGCATTAGAAGAACAGAAGAATCGAAAAATCATCACAATGAAGGCCAAACCTGGTTTAAAACACCCTCCTGGACCGAGAGCAAGAATTAAGTATTTTGGGGCAAATCTATTTGACTGAAGAAATCACTTCACTTCACCGAATCGACCAATAGGAACGCTGCGCTACTGATTTTGCATCAGTTTGGAAGTGATGCAGCGTCAAATAGAAAAGTCGGTTTGTATATCTGAATATTTAAGGTATTTATTCGAATAGATTTAGGTTTCACTTTTGTAAAAACGGCGAGACAGGTTTTTTCTACTAAGGTTTTCGTTAAGATCTGGTATTATATAAGCAGACTAGTAGGTATATATGGTACCCCGTTTTGCACTAGCATCATCTAGGAACTTTTTGTTTTATGTATTGTATGTTGTTAGCTCTCAATTAAAAAGAATATATATACCTAAGATGTCTTAAATACTGGTGTATGCACTTGTCACTTTTTGAATGGAATGACATTCAACCACGGCCTTCTAAAGAGGTTTAGAAGGCCGTGATTCAACCAATTTGGAAATTTCGGGTTTGTTTCGGACAACGCCGCAATGGCGTGTCAATTTTTCGTTGACAGATTTCACCATTTAATTGTTGTTTGGATAGACAAACGGCTGGACCTCGAGAATGGTTCTGTGATGGAGAAGGAGATAAAACATTAATTGTAACGTGTAGGGATGGGAAATACTTGTTATTTTCGATACTAGGTATGACAAGTATGAGTGTCGGCAAATACCAGGTATTGAAATACTTGCAAGTATTGGGCGTGGTCTAGATACGGATTGGTTTGGTACGAAGTACCCTAATCGTAATAACACTGTACAAGTCGACCTATGTACTTTTCTAATTGAAATAATTGGAAATTCTCTTTTCTACCCTAAGGCCAGAAAGAGAACGTTGATCCGTGCTCCCTGCACGAAGAGGGAGTCTTACTGTTAACTTTTTCTGAGGAGTTAGGAAACACAAAAAAAAACACCCATATAAATATATACAACTAATCTATTGAAGAAGACTCTGTTCTGAACAATCACCAAAAGAAAAATAAACTGTTATCAGTTAGGAATCTTGGAAAAGAACTAAAGCTAACAAATGGGAGACTCGCCGTTCTACCTGGGAATACACCTAGTGTTCAATATGGGACAGTCCTACCTTTTCCCGTCCTATTTTTTATTGACCTGGGAACAAACACAAACGTATGCTCTGCTTTTACACTCCCGAACACCACAATTCGCGAATTTAACTAAGCCTCCGCTCGACGTTTTCCTCGAACGCCCAAGTACCACCGATTTTTCCGACGTGACTCTAAACCCCCAAACTCTGACCACAACTCCCTGAGACTCTTCCAATGAGCCTCCTAACCGTCACTGACTGACCTAAAACTGACTCCTCCAACGAGCCCCCTAACCGTAACTCTTGACCGAAGACTTCCTCCCTGAGGAACCTTAACCGAGTACCGCTAAACGATAACTCTTAAAACCTTTTTCAAAAACCTTCTAAGCTCTGTAGCGCCCCCCTTCTTCGAAAATTTCCCCTTTCTCGACATTTTGGACTTTGACCTACCCAATAGAAAAACGCCACATCAACTATTTTCTTCCTTGGGAACCAAGCGTTCCCATGGCCACTTAACACGAAAAAACTGCACATTATCACCCTATTAATTATCGGTCCTTCAAAATATGCTGAAACCAAAGTATCGACCACAGAACATAAAATAGATCGACTAAGTGTTCGTACTGTAAACAGTTCGACGGGTCGCACAATAACGAACCCATTTGTTTACTCCAGGATCAAGTTACACGAAATAGGTTCTATGTATGGGGCCATCTGGCTTTTAAGCTTAAATGTTTCGAAATTCTCTTTTCTCAATACTGCGGATAATATTTATATTCCCAGGTATTACAACACTATTGTTTTTGTTGATGTAAATGAATGAATATATTCGACAGTTTTAATACTTACTGATAATCTCTTTGTGTAATGAATAATACATAAATATTTCAATATTTATTTTAGATTAACAATTGTTATATGAATTGCAGTACTTCATCAGATTCTATATTAATAATTTGGTTGAAATAATTTATGGAAATATTTGGCTAGGTCTTTTTCCCCTGATTTCGAAAATGTAACATATGTTGGTCTCTCTCTCTCTTTTATTTTGAGCATTACAGAGTGAAATTTTAAGAACCATTTAGTTGAGTAATTGTTGAGTATTCATTTTAAAATAATACTCTTAAGTGAATTGTTTGAATATAAATAATTTCGTAGGTATTTCACTTATTTTTTCTTCGGTATCATCTTTTCAAAACTTTGAAATTCTGAAAATTGAAGAGACACATCCACATAGGCATATATATTCGAGATCAGGAGGAAATAGCCTATCATAAGATGGAAGAATATACAGGACAGGGTGTCCCATTTGAAAAAATGAAGTTGCATTCAATATGTTTTTCACCCTGTATATATTCTAATTGACGTTATTATAACTCCAAAAATGGGCATTTTCAGCAAACGCAGTCTGCTACTTGAAAAATGATTACAGAGCTTAGTGCCAGGTGGTTATTGAGATTTGAAACTCTGTGATAGGTAATCAGAATAAAAAATTAAGACCAACATACCCAACCAACAATTTATGTTTTATAAATGTCCTGGGAACGTTCTTACAAAGCAAAATACTTCTCAAAAGCTCAATTGTGTCCCTGACAATTTCAATAAAATTGTAGTGGAAAACCCTGTACCTGAATTTAATTCAAATACATTCTTTACAATTTTATTGATATAATTATAAAATCGCTAACCATTTCTCTAGAAATTCCGAAATTCCCACTATTCCTAGAATTCGAGTTATTTTGTTGATGGTTCATTCTCCCTTCGTGTCAAATCAGGTAAAATAGAACTTCGATTGAAAAAAAAACAACTGAAACACGCACACAAGTATCCCTGTACTTGTACCGCTCCAAAAAGTACCAATACTGGTCCTAACACTCGTAATGAAATACTACCTGCGTCCCAGTCCGTCCCTTATCGTACGTAGTACGTACTATTACATCCCATGAACGCCGCGAGCGGGGGGAGTCTTCGGATGCGATCTTCGTCGCCTCTTCACGTTCAACACAAATAACTTACGAGGACATCCATTCAAGTTTTACCACGAAAACTACCGTACATCGCAGATGCAGTAATGTATAGTCCGTTCACGAAAGTTTTAGCGGTTGGTCATGGAAATTTGGCATATTCCACTGTGTATATTAAATTATAGGTTATGTTGTTTATTTTCTTGTCAAATTGATATGCAATGTTGTCAATATTGCATAGAGTTCTCTGATAACTCGCAAGCTTGTTGGACGAGGCCGGGTACATTCGGCAACGTTATGACAGCAAATACTGCCAACTGCAGATAAATAAACAAACGCTTACTATGCGCTCAAACTTTCGTGAACGGACTATACTCAATCTACTATCGATTTTTTGAGTTCCGCCAACACATTAATTAGCCTCTGCATTATCCTAGGGTTTTCAATTATCAGCTCACAGAAATGAAACAATTTATATGGAAAACAACTAATAGTTTTTGAACAGAATATATGTTCCAACAACAAAATACCAAAATATTCTATGTTTGTTGAATTAAGTTACATTACTTCCACTATTTGATTCACATTCAATCTCGTTGGAAATGAATGAATCCATTTCATCTTTTTCCACAGATTCTTCCAATTCTGCAATCAATTTGTTATTATATTCTACTTTTGACACAAAGTCTTTGGACATGTTTAATTTAATTTCCAAGCTTGATACTTCAAGTTGCAAATTCTTCACATCTGTTTCCCCGGCTTCATATTTTTCCTTCAGATTTCTAATTTCTTCTTGTGTTTTTTTCCTTCTCTTCTGTTCAATTTTTCTTTTCAATTTGGTTTCTAACTCTCGTAATTCCATTTGATATATGTCCTCATATTTTTCTTCTAGATTTGTCTTTCTCATATTGAATAATTTTTCGGTATCTCTTAAAACTTCTTCGTAACCCTCTATGAGAGTCTGTTTTTCCATCTCGTAATTTGTTGATTTATTCTTCACCAAGTCCTCATAAATTACTTGTAATTTATGTATTGCTTCTTTCAGATTTTTGATATGGTCATCCAATTCAAGAGAATACTGTGATTCCAATGCAATATATTTAGAAAAAGTGGCTTTTGATATTAATTCTTTAGTTAAGGCAGGGAAGTTAAGAACATTTTGAGTTTCTGCCCACTTTTCTTTAGATAAGGCAATACTGATAATAACACAAAAATCTTGTAATCCTAGGCATGCTCTGTGAAAGAGTTGTGTTATCTTAGAATCCCTATATGGAATGTATTTATTATGGTTGGGCTGGTCATGAGAACTTCTCAACTTAGTTATACACTTTCCAAGGACTATTACTGAATTATCTGTACCATTTGCTAAATTGCAAATATTGAATGCAGATAAGAATTTCGTTTCTTTGTTTAATAAACCATGAGCTATTTTGATAGTGAAAATCGAATTTGAACTACTATGCAAGTTTGTTTTCATGCATTTCAGTTTTTGCTTTCCATATTGATACACTTGGAATGCCTCTGATCCATTTGAGACACATATGTGGGTCAAATCAGTTATGTATGGTTTACCATTAGAAACACCAATGCGAAGCCGTCTCTTACCGTGGTCTACTGAATTTTGAAGTAAGTCTAATATTTCTTCATTATGAATTTCAACAAATGAGACCCATACACCAATTGAAATGTCTGCTAATTGATCCAAAAATGCAAAAGGCTCATTCTGTAGTTTCTCCTGCATGGCCCTAAAACAATATCAATGTTAAGAAAACTGAATTGAATTGTTTTAGACATTTTCTAGGATATCCATTTTAGAAAAGAATTTATTCTAATAATTTCGAATTTTTACTTCTGAATTTTGAATGCGAAAAGCTCAAGATTCTGGATTTTAAGTCGTGAATCATATTTATTTTTGTTTTTTCCGTTTGTATAATGGCTAGTGGATATACCTTCTAGAAGACATTGGTTTTCTATACTTATCCCTGAGAAGTGTATTACCTTCTCTGATGACTAAAACATCAAGGAAAGGAATAGATCCATTCTATTTTCTTTATATGATTAATTGAATTTTTTCATGAAAATGATCAATAATTTGGAGCGTTTCTTCTACTGAGTTTCTTAGTACGGCTGATAAAATGTCATCCATAAACATTTTAATAAATGCTACTTTAAAAGGTAATTTTGTTGAACAACGTTTTAGAACCAGATCAATAACAATCAATGGTAGGCTTTAGTAGTACTCAAATAATATATTGATATACAGGGTGTTTCATCATAAACTGGACAAACATATATTCGTGTAGAGGACACCGGGAGAATCATTTTTGCCTCATACAATATATCCCGTTTTCGAAGCATAAACGAGATACAGGGTGTAAAACGTCATTTTTGAGCAAGATTCTAATGAGTGTGGTCAGTTATGTATAAAAAGTCAAAGGCCCTACTCAAGTTGACAAAGCTTTCATACAGGTCTTTTCTGAAAAATTAGCAGTTCGAATCTCGGGACACTAATTCAGATCATTCTCCCATATCTTGTAGTTCTGAAAGTGAGCGGTAATAAGACAACTGAATGAAGGCTAGCAACGCCATTTTTCAATGTTCAATAGAAAGTTGAATGGTCTGAAAATGATATCTCACACAAACATCACTCACACCTCAATGCAATAAAAAGTGGAAAACGGAATTTTAGAAGCGAAGTAGAAAATTTTTAGCAGAAGGTCTCATAATATTGCAGTATAAGTGCAAAATATGAGAAATACTTAGTTATGTTTGAAATCAGTCATCCTTCATAAAACGCAATGAACGATTTGAGGAGTTGTTCGAATTATTATGAATTGGGCTGTTATATGTAGTTACTTACTGGTATAATTTAATATTTCCTAATCTTTCTGTAGCTCTTTGTGATTTCAATATACTTGTTTTCAGAGCTAGCTCTGATCTCATTTGAATTGGTGTCAGATTCAGTATTTTTCCATCTGGTGTAGGTTTTACAGTAGATATCTGTTGTAATTCTGGTAATGTTTTGAAGATATATTCTAGACTTCTTATGAGTAAACCTGGTTCTTCTTCAGTACCAATAGTCGTGTAAGTTCTTCCTGTGTATTGAAATGTAAATGAGTAATTCATTTGAACAAGTAAAATAAATAGTGAAGAGAATTTGAATTTCACTTTTTGAAGAAAGAATTGTGTTTGTGATACCTTTTAAAATAAAAGGACCTTGGGTAAGTTATTTAACCAACTTAGAATTGAATTATTTGAATTCAATAATTACTCTCAGATTCGTGAATTTTGGGTGAAATTTTTTTTATATGAAAGTTTTGGGTCCCAATGTGATGGGAATAATTCACACCATAATTTAACGAAAGCACCATATTACTGAATTTTAGTATTATTGAGCTGAAATATATTTGCTCTTCTGGCAAGTCTTTAGTTACCAATATGAATTTAAAAACTCGAAGACAACCCATTAGGCTCGTAAAAGAATTTGACCCTGCATAATTTCTTTTGACCACTTATTTTCAATCATTGAATACAACCAATATGTATGGGTGAATTTTTGATGGTCTAACTAATATATTTTATAAGATTTTGACATCTTCTTTGGGCTTGACTGGATATTCTCCTCAACCGATTTGGCTAGATTCAAGGTCCCTTGATTCTTGATACCTTTTCAATTTTGGTTCATCACCCAGAGAAGACCGGTATTGTTACGGTGTTCCTCTAGAAACAAGCTTGTTGCTATGGTAACAGCGTGCCATAGTTTTGCCTCACTGATGAATAACCCCGAGATCAAAAACAATTCAAAAACTAGAAACCGAATCATGTCAATATTTATATTTGGGCGTTAAACGAAGATTTGTGCAAAACATTGTGAGAATTTATCGAATACAAAACCTAAAAAAATTCAAGTTTGTGACAGAGTGTAGACTGAAAATTTTCAGCGTACAGGTTGACTGAAAGTCTAAAGAGATTGGGAACTATGAGTACAGAGGGACTCACTTATCTTGGTAACCTAATTTTTCCCAAAAAGAGATGGATATTTTTTATTCGGTTGACCTATAAGCGATATATGACATGTTATATATTTTTGAAACGAGGAAAAAATGGTGATTATTTTTTGGTGAAAATAAATTATTGTTTTCATAAGAAAAAACGAATTTTCATGTAATAAATCAAGAAGGAAACCCCTCACCAAAAATTAGATTAAGCTACTGGGTTACAATCAAAAGTGTCTGTATAATGGTCCTGTTTCAAGTTAATAGCATAGACAGGAACGGAGATAATGACCAAAATTGAAATTGTCCAAATATCAATTTTGGCTTGAAATTAATTTTATTATGATTATTAAACATTCTGACCTGATCCTGTTGACCCATATGTGAATAACGATGTATCCTTGCCATTAATGAATTCGAATACTTTAACTTTCACTATGTCTTCAAATATATTTATTTGCTTGGAAGCTCCTCGGTATATTTCATTGAAAACAATTTTTTTGTGGATTGTTTCTTTGCTTTTGGGATTCCTTACATCTTGTTCAGAAGTTTTATAAACAAATTCATTCTCATGTATAATAACATCTCTTATATTTCCTACACTTGGTTTAACTCGAAGAAATATTTGGAGTCTGTCTTGTTCGAGTGAGTTTTTTTGTACCTATTCAAAATACCTATTCAAAATTAGTTGTGAGATAAGTTTTTAGAAATGTTATTTCTCACCTCAGCAGTTGATTCAGACGTTTCCGAGATAGATTCTTCACTCGTAGAGAACTGCATATTCATTCTCACTCGTTTCAAATTATTCCGATGAAAATTTTGAATACTGGGATCTCTTGGTCTAATATAAGAAACCTCCTCCGAAATAATAGGTTCAGGTAAACAATCCATTTGAGCAAGAAAACATATGACTTAGTCAGAACCAATTTCTTCTATTTTTTCTGATAAATTAAATATTCCAATTAGAAAATCTGATTAATCTTCTCATAAAGTTTGAAAATGTTTTCATTTGTATTTTTTGTAACGGTTCGATCACAGAACACAAAAATACAAGAAGACCATAGAGAAAAACTTTTGATAAGACATCTTTATATTTATGTTCTGTGGCCATATTTTATGTTCTGTGGAGGAAATTGCCGCCATTTCTCCACTAGTCTAAGGTTTCAACCATTTCTCCAAGTTTAAGCACAACTGAGATACGGAGGGTGATTAAAAAGTGATACATTTCATTTCCGCCCTGTATAGCAAAAACTAAGAGGGCTATGCAAAAACTGATTACGCCATCTTTAGTTTCACAAAAAAGTAGCACACTGTCGCGAAAACCGCATCCCGCTAACGTTAAAAATAACGGAGATATTCCTTGAAAGTGCCCAAAATGGGATACCCTGTACAATAAATGCTTTGTTTTTGCAATATGAAGCATATGAACTTGTCTATTATTGTAAGACGATTTTTTTTATAAAAAACTACGCAAAACTTTGTTTTTCCTCCAAAATCACAACCTATGGAGCAAAACTCCTTTTTCCCTTCAAATTTTTTTCCAATTTATTTTTCTTGGATTTCATTTCAAATGATGAGAATCATAAATATCTGTCATTTGAAATTAATGTTAATTAGTAATTTTTGTCTACTATATTCCATCAATAGAGTTCAATTTAAGAATAATATGAATTTGAAACTAGAATAAATATTTATTTTTGAATACTTCACATGAAGATTGACAAATTGAAGTACACATCAAACAAAAATAGATACTATATTATCTTCTACACAAGGGGCTGTGGTGAACAGGCTACCTGAAATCAGAAAAAAATAACATAATATTTAATATAAAAAAACTTAAGAAGTATCAAGATCAATATTTTTAGGTACTTATATTTAATTTTATTGATCTGAGGTATCTTCATACTCAATAATTTCATATAAATTGCACTGATCGTATGTATCTTAATATATATATTTCTTGTATGCGTGTGTATGTGACTGAACTCCTCCTAAACGACTGGACCAATTTTGATGAAATTTTTTGTGTGTGTTTGTGGAGATTCGAGAATGGTTTAGATTCACAAATCAGCCCGACAGGTGGCGCTGCAGTCGGTATCTAGGTTATTTATAAGGCAAGAAACGATTGCCGGATTAGCTAGTTAATGTATATATTTCTTTTTCAATGGCCAAGATCAGGTTGCACCTTTAAGAATGATATAACCACTAGCGTGTTACTTATAACCACCATATAACCCTACTTGAAGTATATAACCACAGTATAGACACCAACCAGTAGTTGCACTCCGTGGGTTTTCTTAATCCAATTTCGCCTCGCGCACCATCTCCGTAACTATAACCTCAAATTTTGTTGAACTCTTAGATTTTATAGATTTTAATGGTTTTTATTGTTTGATTGTATAAATATTATAGAAATCCTCGATTCTCTGCTGAATTGTATTGATATTAGACTTAGATTGGGAATAGTAGCAATATTATAGTAAAACTATTTTTTTTTTACTCAAGCTTTCGAGATTTTATTTTCTCTTCGCCACAAGAACTGTAATCAAGTAATGGAAACATAAACTCTTTTTTCTTTATACATTTATATAGTTCATTTATATTTTCATTACTATTTTCAGTTTCCCTGACGAAAGGATCATCTCAAAAGCTTGAGCTTCACTTTAAAATATTGCTGCTATTCCCAATATCTAATACCTATTGAATTTATGGTCATATTGTAACTGTTTTATGTGATATTTTCTATTTTGCATTATTATTTGATCAGTATTGAATGCTTACCTCATAACATAAATAGACAAAGAAAAATTTTTAGAGCAGTCAAAGTATAGTGTTGCCATTAGTTCTCACTTTAATTATAATGGAAAACTAACATTGATTGTGTTTCACGAAAATTAGAGACAATACCTGCTATACTTCCCTTAATTTCTAAGCTGTACATCAACAATAATTTTTCACAAATTTCCCATTCTTAATGGTTATTTGTTCATTATGAAGCTAAAAAAAATATTTTTTCTAATGCAGTAAAAAGTAACACAAAATTTTCAACTCCCGTACTTAGATATCTATTTGTTGGGAAATGCTCTTGAGGGTCGATTTTGAATTTAAGGACATCAAAAAGATTAAATGTTCATTACCTCAATAAATTCATTCAATTAAGAAAATTTTACAGTTCATGTTCCTTTTTTCAAATCTACGGTCATCGCCTAGAGCGAATCTCTGAAGATTTCATTCCTATACACTCACAATTGGTTATTGTTTATTCAATATTCTGAATGAATTATTTTTATGGCAAAACGACAAACATTCCTCTGAATAGTGCCAGTAAGATATATGACTTCCTATCTTTGTCTCTTATTAATTATGTTCGAAAAATTGATATTTTGAAAATAATAATTATGATATCCGAATTCAATATTTACCTTCACAAAAGAAAATTCAAATAAACCCAAAAATTTCCGCTCAAATAACTTCTTTTCCGCCTGCGCTTGGAGATGGTGCGCGAGTTCTCGATAGAGTAAAGAATTCAGTTCAATTTTTCAAGAGTGCAACTACTGGCTGGTGTCTATACTGTGATATAATATCGGTTATAACAAACCGAAAACATGAGAAAATCAAAGCGATGAATTATTGAGAAATTGAAACACATAAGTACCTATAAATCTTTTTCCAGTTCCCTCCTGTTCATTGGATATAATCTTGCACTGCTCAATCTCAAAAATCTGGAAATCCAAACACCTGAATTTCTCGTCTGAGTCGTAAAGCTTAGCGTTATTTATCCTGTCCCTTGATAAATAAGGCAAACCTGAGAAAGGATTTATAAAATCTGCCCAATAACCAGCTTTTCTAATCTTGTCACATATTGTTCTTGCAGCTATTATAAACTAGAGGAAAATACACCTTATTATTCATGAATAATAAACTGAAATATATATAACATACAGTTTGAGCCAATTTTTCAGTTTCTTCCTCCTTATTTTGTCTCATATGTTTATGATTCGGTTTCAAGGAGATGGTAACTACAGATAAATCAGCCGTTTCAAAGTTACGAGAAGGAAATAAATCATATACAGTTTTTCTCAAAACTTTAGGACATTCCTGAATGCTGCACACTATATCATTCGTTATGTCTTTCTGAAAGAAAACAATCAATGATCCATTCAAATTTTCATTATGAATCTTCAACTCACTCCATTCACCTGCTTCATCACAAATTTGTGATGAGGGGTACGAAGAGTAGTTTGTTGATCGAACCATGCTAAACCTACATTCCCAGGGAGGTAAAATGGAAAATCAACAGAAGAAGTAGAGGCTAATAATTCAAAATTCGGATCCTTCCAAACTAGAGCCTCTCCTGAAACAGAGGGCTGATGTAATTGTTCAGCTCAATTTCAATAGTGATAACTTGCCATTCCTAGATATACGTTTCCGTTTTACATATTGATATGTGTCTTCCTTGTCATTATTCTTCTTAGAAAAATGCCTAAGTAACTGAGGAATATTTTTCCTATTCGCCCTTGTTAACTTTAAAATTGTCCCTACCACCTGTATAGACATCATTAGACATCATAAATTTTGAATATTTTGAGTTTTGACGTTTGTTTCTTAGGTTATGTTACCCACAGAACACAAATATCGTAAATAGTAATCTTCTTGCCTTAAGGGTCACTATCTGAGCTTCGGTCCACTAGACAAATATCTACCTGGCAATTCATAACTCTTATCCATTATTTTTTATGAAAAACAATGAGAAAGTTTGTGCCAATGTGGAAAATACTTGCAGATCCACTGAATCTTGAATTTTCATCAAGAAGTAACTAAATTACGAGCTTCAGTGCAAATACAGTGCAACTTCCCTATAACGAAAGCGCAAAATCCGCAAAAAAATTCGTTGTAAAGAAATTTCGTTATACAGAAAATTTGTTTCCATAGTCGGCAATGTCGAGGTTGACTTCACTGATTAATTTAAGTTTATCATTCAAACAAAAGCACTTGCTTTTAGACATTTTCGCACAACTTTTCACACTATAGCGTAATGGTTGAATTGAAACCAAACAGCCAAGGGTGTATTTAAAACTGTTTCAAAAGGATCTCTCTGCCCGCCGTAATGATGGTCGGGATTTATTACGTACTTCGGGAAAAATTCCGGAAAAAACCCACCCTAATACCTTCTTACCAATGCCCATTCAAAGAGTGATGTTCTTGTTCTTCAAATCTTTCGTTATAGAGAGAGTTTACTTCGTTTTAGAGGGTGTTTTTAACATGTAATTTGGATTCAAGGTGCAATATCTTGTACGAAATTTGTTATACAGAGAAATTCGTTTTACAGCGTTCGTTATAGGGAAGTTCCACTGTACTTTTCCTAGGTTCTGCTTTTTCTTAGATTGGCTATCAAATGATGCCTTTCAAACGCTGTTATTTATAAATTTATAAGTAGTTTCGGTTTTCATTGATGATATTGTCATATTGTTTAAACAATGCTATTATTCGCGTTTTGGCACATTATCTATTTGACACTCCTAAAGTTTGGGGAACAGCACTCAGTCACATGTTGAAAAGGAGCTTTATGTTCTCTACTTGAAATTAAATGAAAATTTGCTTGCTGAAAACAGTTCAATGAAAAATGGAAAAAAATCACTTAAAGTCAGAAACATCGCTCAATGAATAATAAACCTCTCCCTAGTCTTCCTGGATAATTACTAAGTTCATTCATGCATATGCTTATTTTTCGAAATATACAGGGTGTTCCTAAATTGAACGTACAAACGAAAAGGGGAAATTCCTTAAGTTCAAGAAAAAATGTCCCATAAACATGGGGTTGCAAACGTTTCGTTTTCGAGATACAGAGTGTTGAAGTTTGATTTTTTTTCAAGTTTTTTTCTCATAGTATCTACACTTCACAAGATATTCAACTGAAATTTGGCACAGATATTACATTTGAGAGTTCTCACCACGTGACATGGCAATTTCGATAGAAGATCTACAGGGTGATATTTTTTCTGGAACACTGCCACCTCTGTTCTTCTGCAGAATTTTTTTTTAGTAAGCAACTGTTAATTTGAAAAACTGTAAAAAGAAGCTTTGTTCTTATACTAAACTTTTCGGTCTCTTGTAGTTTCGTCGTATCTACTAACGATTTCGAGAAAAAAAAATTTTGAACGATTCTATCGAAATTCTCGTTACTATGATAGGAAGGCCAGTTTGTAATATGTGGTGAATGAATTCAGTTTTTTCTCGAAATCATTGGTAAATACGACAAAACTACAAAAGACCGAAAAGTTTAGTATAAGAACAAAGCTTCTTTATACATTTTTCAAATTAACAGTTGCTCACCCAAAAAAAAGTTCTGCAGAAGAACAGGTGGCAGTGTTCCAGAAAAAATATCACCCTGTAGATCTTCTATCGAAATTGCCATGTCACGTGGTGAGAACTCTCAAATGTAATATCTGTGCCAAATTTCAGTTGAATATCTTGTGAAGTGTAGATACTATGAGAAAAAAACTTGAAAAAAATTCAAACTTCAACACTCTGTATCTCGAAAACGAAACGTTTGCGACCCCATATTTATGAGACTTTTTTTTCTTAAACTCACTTAAGGAATCTCCCCTCCCCTTTTCGTTTGTACGTTCAATTTAGGAACAACCTGTATAACTCCAAGTTAGCTTTTATGCTTATTACTTATGATGCATCCTATTCTGACTTGAATCCATGGTTCTCATCTTTGCGTTTTTCGATCTACATAAAGATTCTGAATATTTATGGTTTAACGAGTATGTTTTATATTTATCAAAATCATATTTACGCCTCATATATTTTCACACTCGGTAAGACTGAGAATGAAAATGGATCTTACCAAGTGTGAAAATATGTGAGGCATAAATATGATTTTGATAAACATTAAACATACTCGTTAAACCATTAATATTCTGATGAAATCTTTAGCTATGTTTATGAAACACCCTATATACAGGGTGTTTCTGAATAGATGCGAAAGATTTAAGGGGATGTGATTCCTCAGAATATTTTATGAAAGAAAGTTCCCATAAATGTAGCTCCGGAAATGCGCATTGTTTCCAAGATACAGGGTGTTGAAGTTTTACTTAAATACTGACTGAAAAAGTGGTACGCCACTGAGATTTTTTAACTTACAATTATTTTGATGAATTATTCGTTCAATTTATGATGAAAAATCTTTCAAGCGTTTTTTTCGTGTGGGGCTCCGTTTTATGTAAAAAAATAAAATATCTTGACGTAGTATCATCTACTACATTATGTGGTAAAGTAACGACAAATACGCGTTAAGATATTTAATTTTCTTGAATAAAAACGGCAACCCACACGAAAATAAAGCAGAAGAGATTTATTCTCACAAATTGAACGAAGAAATCAAAAATAAATGTTAGTTTGAAATATCTCAGTGGCGTACCACTTTTTCAGTCAGTTTTTAAGTAAAACTTGTTGCTTATTTAATGGACTGTATATAGAAACTCTTCTTTTCAAATTAAAACGAAACGTTATTTTACAACTATATTTAAAACCAATAATTCCAATAACCAATATTTACAAATGAATAGAACCAATCTCTTTCAGAGTTACATGGAGAACTGTGTCTAAAAATAAAACCCTTATCTATATAAACCCTACAGGTTCTTCGAGAACATTCTCAAGTGCTTCTTATCGCTTAACATTCTTTCGGGGGTGTGTTGGCGCGTTTCATGAGCATATATGGTGTTCTTTGCGTGCGAAGTGGAGGATTCACACGTGACGTCACAGTTCTTACCTTCGACCCAACCGAAAGACACTTAAATCCTCAACAAAACTTCAACACCCTATATGTTGGAAACAATGCATTTCCAGAACTACGTTTATGGGAACTTTCTTTCATAAAATATTCTGAGGAGTGGTCCCCTTAAATCTTTCGCATCAATTCAGAAACACCCTGTATATCCTGCTCCTACCAAGAAAGGAAAAACAATTAAGCAGTAAAAACATCATCATTGTTCTATCACATTCCTGATACCACTTCTAAGTCATATTTTAAGTATCTCCTCATGAGAAAGTGAACGCGAAAGTAGAACGTCAATGCACTCTTAAGATTTTAGTGTTCATCAGACTCTCAGTGGTTAAGATCGTGGAACAAGAGGAAGAGGTTTGAATAAGAAAGTGTCGATCGAGAGCAAAAATGAAAGAAGACGCTGAAATTTTGAGAGAATGGATAACCAAACAACCTCATCTACCGCAAAATATTCGTGAGTTTTTTTTTCATTCAGAAATGTATAGGTTTATATTTGTAGGCATAAAACAAATTGATATCGATTGAAATATATTCTGGAAGGATTTTGCATTTCTGAAAAACATTATAGGTTTCCACTTCCAGTCTCTCAAACAGAAATAATTAAAAAATTCACAATTTGTCAAGAGCAAATTGGTTCTAAAAAATTGTTGCCTAACAGTAAAACTAAAAAAGGAAATAAATGAAAAGGATAATGTAACGTTTCGGTGTCTATATCAGACACCTTCTTCAGACAAACTTGTAAAATCTTCAGAATTGTGTTTTTTCATTTGCAGTCTAATTGTTTCAGAGACTGGGGGTGAAAACCTATAAAGTTTTTTAGAAATAAAACAAATTGAGCTGATTAGCATGAAATATTTGCAGAGAATCAATATATGAACACAATTAATCCCAATATTGGGTGTCTTCTTGTATATATTTCAACATTTTTTAATAATATTCATGCAAACGCTCCCGCGATATTCAATATAACATTTGATAGAGGGAAGCGATTTGTTTCTTGTTTTTATTTTTTGTCGCAAATATTTCCAAAAAAAGAAGAATTTGCAATATTGACTACACATATTTTAATTTTTTTAAGAATTAAAATCCTACGTGAGCAAAAAAGAGAGACATAAAAGATAACAAAATGAAACAAAGTGTACTCTTGAACTACATTATAATAAGAAAATAAGTAATAGCCAAATTAATGATTTGAATCATTGAAAATCCAAGGTTCTTATTGTTCTCAATAAAATACTCAAAATTAGGTAGTTTGCAAAGAAGATGACCCTGAGCGGAAGCAACGTACTTCAGTAGAAACCTACTAATAAAAATGTATAATTATACAATGCTAATAACATATACAGGGTGCGGCAATACAAATAGTGCAGTTTTGATGGGCCATTAAAAAAAATTGGCACAACCTACGAAAAAGTGGTTTATTCTGTTTGAGTCAATATACCTCACCCCATTTTTTCATTTAAGTTTTAAAGATCACATCATCAATATTATGTCCTCCAGAAGCGATGCATTGATGTAGACGATTTCTGAAGTTTTCTACTGCGTTCTGACAAATATCGAATGGCGGGGATTTCTTTTCTAATACGGAATTTAAGTTCTTCCAAATTGTGAGGACGATACTTAAAAACGTTTCCCTTGAGGTAGCCTCATAGGAAAATATCTCAAATGTTCCATGCGCGCCTCGTTCCTCTGAGGGGCAACCTGGGATGACCGGTGAGATCACCGGATTTGAGCATTTGCGATTTTTTCTTATGGAGCTATCTCAAGGAAAAGGTTTTTAAGCATCTTTTTCACAATTCGGAAGAATTTAAGATCCGTTCAAGGGAGGAAATCGCCGCCATTCCAATCGAAATGTGCCAGAACGCAGTTGAAAACTTCAGAAATCGCCTATATCAGTACATCGCTTCTGGAGGACATCATCTTGATGCTGTATTCTTTAAAACTCAAATGAAAAAATGGGGTGAGGTACTGACTTAAACAGAATAAACCACTTTTTCGTAGGTTGTGCCATTTTTTTTAATACCCCCATCAAAACTGCACTGTTTGTTTTGCCACACCCTGTACCTACTTAATAACTGAAGCGCAGTTTTTCACACATTCTAATTTTTCACGTGAGCGGGTTGAAAGTTATGCATAAACAGAACACTAATAGCCGACTTTCAATCTGTGATAAATTTCATCAGGTACCATCGTCTCAAAGTAAATGAGCCATGACTAAGTGCACATACTGAAAACCTCTCTGAAACTAACTTATTTTTTAAAGAAAAATTTTTTCATGAAAATTTCTGCACTCCTGTGAACCACATACAAAGGTTTTGCCAAAAAAGTACCACATATGACCCACTTTTCCCTATTCAAAAAATTTACAGGTTTGATGGGGATGGCACAGGGTGCAACAAACATCCTCCAAAAATGTATAAAAATCTGGTAAAAGCGTGACAAAAATTGACCTGTTCCAAGATTTTGTTGCCAAATAGTTTTCTTCTAAGAAAATTATAATTTGTTCCATAATTTTGACGGGCACTGTATATAGATGTTTGATTTTGCGTCGATTTTACAGAAAATCATATCAGTATTTATTATAATGTATTGAAGTTTAGTAATGGAAATTAAATTATAATATTAGTGTAAAGTAAATATACAGGGTGTCCCAAAACTCGACGTCAACCCGGAACCGGGTGAAAAGGCAAGTAATGCTGGTTGTCAGAAAAATATAAAAAAATTTAAGTTGCATGATTTTAAAATAATAGGCATTTGAAAAAACACGCAAAATTCCACACCCTGTGACAGTCTTTTCGCTCCTGTTGCCACAAATATGAACTTTTTCCACCTTTTTTTTTGCTGTGAATAATGCTTGTCTAAACTGTAATCAAAATTTGAATACCAGCTGGTCTAGAGGTTTCATAAAAATAGGACTTGCTTCTCAGAAAAAAATTCAAAATAAACAATTGCTTAGTTTTAACTGACTGTATTGAAAAAAATGTACTATGCAAGTTTGGTATGTTTTGTCAAAAGTTGGCGCATTTAGTAAGGATTCCAAAATGGTATTATACTTGTTAAATTGTAGCTGCCGTAGTTCAAATTCATTTTTGATTGCCTTTGAATACACATTTTCTCAAACTGCTTCCCAGAAAAAAAGTCAAATGGATTCAAGTTTGCCAAACTTGCGTAGTACATTTTTCTTCAATACAGTCAGTTGAAACTAGGCAATTGTTCATTTTGAATTTTTTCTGAGAAGCAGGCCCTATTTTTATGAAACCTAGAGCAGCTGGTATTCAAATTTTGATTACAGTTTAGACAAGCATTATTCAAGGTTATTACACACAAAAAAAAATTGGAAAAAAGTGATATTTGTGACTACATGAGCGAAAAGACTGTCACAGGGTGTGAAATTTTGCGTGTTTTTTTAAATGACCATTATTTAAAAATCATGCAACTTAGATTTTTTTTATTTTTTTTTGACAACCAGCATTACTTGCCTTTTCACCCAGTTCCGGGTTGACGTCGAGTTTTGGGACACCCTGTAAGTAACTGTTTTGGAAGTACTGCTTGTGGTATCATATACCATAATGAGAGTTTCTTTCTGTTTTAAATTTCTTTGTTATCCACAGACGACACGATGTTGCTGAGATTCTTACATACCTGCAATTACAGTATAGAACAAACAAAAACTTTGATCGATTTATTCTACACTCTTCGTTCACAAGCTCCAGAACTTTTTTCAAACAGGGATCCAACTCAGAAACCAATTCAAGACTGTTTTAAAATGATGTGAGACAACAAAATGTTACTTCTAAACCGTTGATTTCAAGATCATTCGTTTCAGAGACATGGTTCCTCTGCCAAAATTAACTGAGAAAAACTATAAATTGCTTTTGTACAAATTGACGGATCCAGATCCTGAGAATTTTGTGTATGCAGATTCAGTAAAAACATTCTATATGGTTTCCGATGTTCGTATGTTGGTAGAGAAAGATTTTCCAGCTGGGGAAGTCCCTATCTTCGATTGCGCAGGAATGAGCTGGAAGCACATGACAAAGATGCAATTGCCCATAGTTAAAAAATATATGGTTTACTCACAAGTGAGTAATTACAACTTGTGCTCAAAAAACGCACCAATCTTTATTTTACTATGAATATAACTTTATTGTTTTTCTATTTTCAGGAAGCACATCCAATTAAACTTAAAGAAATTCATTTAGTTAACGCACCGACATTCTTGGATAAAGCGATGACTATTTTTAGACCTTTCATGAAGAGCGAGATCCTATCAATGGTAAGTGGTAAGCATACAGAGTGAAAATTTGAAGAAAATCAAATTTACTGAGTGTTTTCAACTCAGAGTAAGAAGTAAACTCCTTACTCTGAGGTTTTCAAGTTCACGAATACGCTATTCAATGCATCAGACAAGAAGAACTTTGCCGTCCAGTTGAACAGTGGTGAATTCGAAATATTGACGCGGAAATAATGTTATTGTCTTTTTCTTATCGTTGGGGTGACATAATACAAACAGCCTACCTATGATAGGCAACCTAATAATCTACTCAAATCGGAATATTACGGGCAGCCTGACATTTGACACATTTATAGTATTCGTATTCGTGTAGGTATTCGTTAAGCCGGGTTCTCAGAGCTTCGACGTGTAGCTCGCTACACTTATTCCACCAATCAGAGAATATAAACACAGTATTTATATTCTCTGATAGGTGGAATAAGTGTAGCGAGCTACACGTCGAAGCTCTGAGAACCCGGCTTTATGAAGAGGTTCGTGCTCTTGAGCTGTTCCATCAGTGCTTGTGCGCAACCGATGGCAACCCTCGTTTCGAGCTTTTGAGTTGCTCAGGGGCACGAAACTCTTCAAAACGATAGGCTAAAAGCGAATTTTGGCGATGTAGCCACAGCTTACTATAGTTACATACTTGACAGTTAATACACGTATGTTCTGTCAAATCATCACATAGTTACGTGAGTTGACAGAAAATATGTTTATTAACTGTCAAGTATGTATAACTATGGTAAGCTGTAGCATTGTTTAAGGATCTCGTTAAACAATGGCTGTAATTACATCGCCAAAATTCGCCTAAATTGAATCATTGGATGTTCAATGCGTCAGACTTCATATGGTCCCCTATTCGAGAAAAAAAATTTATTCGCACTCGACCACCGATTTCGTCATAAACGCAGCACGTAAATCTTACGAATATACCACTTTTCAACTGGACAGTGAAGTTCATTTCTGATGCATTGAGTATATCGTATATTTGCAATGTAAATTTCCATACTGTATCAACTGAAAATTATGCAAACCAAACCAGAGTCGTATTAGGATCAATATTCCATTTTAAAAGACAATTTTTGGCGAAAAGTTCTCTTTTGATAAGTTCGATGACCATATACAGTATGGTCAGTGATTAACTTGCAAAAAACCTTCTGAACAAACTCGTTGTATTTTCCAAATTTCGAATTAATTCAGAGTGCTCAAATACAGGGTGTCTATAAATGATTGTAACAGCGCAGTTGGCTTTGGATTATGCAAACCACATAATTCTGTGACCATGCTATGCTCTGATTGGTTAGAGATTGGTATTCTGCAATCCAAACCCAACTGCGCTGTTACAATCATTTATAAAGACTCTGTATCTACTACAGGAAAAATCATTATTTTAGATCCACACTCATCTGCCAAACTCTGATACCCTCTTTGATTATGTTCCGAGGGAGCTGCTTCCGGAAGAATATGGAGGAACTGTTGGAAAATTATCTGATTTGAAGGAAATGTGGGTGAAAAGAGTGATTGAACACAAAGATTACCTAACAGACGAATCAAGATGGAGTGTGAATGAATCTAAACGTCTTGTACAAAGCGAAAGCAACAAACCATCATTCGGAGTTGAAGGATCTTTTAGAACATTGAGCATAGATTGAAAAAATAGTTTAATGATACGCAGCACCCAATCATATCAAATATTATCATAATAATAAAACTTATCTTCATCGTTCAACTTATTATTCTTACAATTATACAACTCTATAACCTAATTCCAATTGACTCCAATCATTCAAGATCTCACTCTTTTTCTTTAGTTGCTTTGTGCATATACCTATAAAACTCTATACTGCTGACGTGAAATAAAAGTTGAAGCTATCTAGTTGCCATTTCCGATGGCCCCTTCAATCATCTGCGCATGTGCAAAATCGAAATTTTAGAAGACGTGAAAAATTGAGTTTATGATTTTTAATTATTTTCATTTGACAAGTCATAATTTAAACTATCCTAGATTATGTTTTGGCACCTGCGCAGTGTATTAGTTGGGTCATTGTAACACGTGATCGCTGCTCCAATTTGTAATAGACCTAGCTTTCTATTTGACGCTGCATCACTTCCAAACTGATGCAAATTCAGTAACGCAGCGTTCCTATTGGTCGATTCGGTCGAAGAGAAGTGATTTCTTCAGTTAATCAGTCAAATAGAAAAGTCCCAGAGTTGTGGATCCGGCAAATAAGTTTATAAGTATATGGTGCTCTCCAAATGAAAATAAAACAAAAATTGCAATACTTATATTTAACGTAGAATATTCTATAATCTTTCAAGTCATAAAATATAAAAAAAATCACACAATTCTTCGTAATCACAATACTTTATCAGAAAAATCCTAACTATAAATCACTTTGTTTTTTTTAATACTCATCATCAGATCCAATTCCATTATCAACATTTCTTATAAGCATATAATTATCCATGTCGATAGACCTGCAGTTGTTTATTGAATACAGAAGTCTTTCTGCCATTATTTCCTGAGAAGTGTAAGGCGGAAGTCTCAGTTGGAAAAAGCACGTTTGCGCAGTAGGTAGACCGTTGACAGCCTTATCAACTTTCATAATCTGGTAAGAAAAAAATAACAATTTAGTGATAAGGTATAAAAGGCGTCTTAAACTACGAATTAGAAATTCTTGCTTTTCGTTGCCCTACCTGAAATCGTTGAGAGAGATCAGCCAAATTTGCAGGTAATCTAGATCTTCCTGAGACGAATCTCATAAAAAGAACCCTCTCATTGTCTGAGAATCCTTCTAGAATATTCCACAGCCATTGTACTAATTGATGCGTTTCTTCCACTTCTCGATATCTATAAGAAAAATCTAATCATTCATTGATCAGAAAAGAATTTGGGATTTTTTATTATCCATTGCTTCGAAAATAATGCCAAACATTTGAAAATATAACTTTTCCATTGATAATAAAATAATCATCAAATACAGTGGGACTTCCCTATAACGAACGTCTGTATAACGAATTTCTCTGGATAACGAATTTCGTACAATGCATTGCACCTTGAATCCAAATTCCATGTCAAAAACACCCTCTAAAACGAACTAAATTCTCTCTATAACGAAATATTCAAAGAACATCACTCTTCGAGTATTTATTTATTTTATTTATTGGTGAGAAGGTATAAAGGTGGGTTTTTCGCGAAATTTTTCCGGACGTACGTCATTACGGCGGGCAGAGAGATCCTTCTGAAAACAGTTTTAAATACACCCCTAGCTGTTTGGTTTGAATATAACCGTTACGTTAGTGTAAAAAGTTGTGCAGAATGTCTAAAAGTAAGTGCTTAAGTTTGAATGATGAATTTAAATTCATCAGTGAAGTCGACCGCGACATTGCCGTCTATAGAAACAAATTTTTCTGTATAACGAATTTTTTTGCGGATTTAGCACTTTCGTTATAGGGAAGTTCCACTGTATTTACTTGGAAAACCAAGTACACCAAAGAAAGTTTGTGTTATTGGAAAACCACTCACCTGACAATCTTTTTCAACAAAGGAATTGATATATGTGAGATACCGCAGACTAATTTTTCTAAATGTTCGGCAGTCATAAGAGACAATAAGGGCACCGGAATCACCCCTGCCATGCCATCTCTGATCGCTACAATTTGAGCATTGAATTCCTGAATCCTGAATTTGACAGCTTGCTCGAAATATTGATTTCTATTTTCGAAGGTGAGAGGTATATTTCTTCCTCCATAAACTATTGGGACAGTCTGGAAACAATTAACAATAATGTAACTGTGAAAAACGTAAAAGTCATCAATTAAAACCTACCTTTCCTGTACAACTAGTACCCTCGAAATTTTCTAAAGGTATCACTTCATGGAAATTTTCTGCTGTAACTCCTGACATGTGGATGTCTCTTATACTCCTTAAGCTTTGCACATACATGCAATCGACTTCTTCCAAATCTTCTATGGTTACAGGTTCACCAACTAATAATTTCCAAATAATCGGAGCTACAGGTATCGCTAACGGCTTTTTCGTCCTGATAGCTACTCCAAATAATATACCTAGAATCATAAATACCTGTTATCCACGACTTTTGTACAATTTACCCATTATACGTTTGTTTGCTCGGCCATAATGATGCCCATTCATCACGAGTGAATAATGAGATATTATTCACTGCTCTCAGATGCTTAATAAATTTAGCTTCAATATCAAAAATATTATATTCTTGAAATTCATATTTCTTCAGTATTCTTAAGTACACCAACTAACAAACATGGGTATACCTTATCAATCAAGGGCCAAATCTACTTTTATTACATCAATCAAAGCAATTTTATCACAAAATATACAATGATAAGTTCTCCGAAAAAGAACGGTCTTGTCACGGTCGCCAAATGTTAAACTCTTCATGAAAAAATATATTCAGTAGTTGTGGATAAAGTATAGTATGCTACCTGCATATAATGGCTTTTATTCACTCGGTGATTAGCCTAAACTTTACCTCCTGAATAATAGCTAATACTATACGCTTGTTGCATAATATACTGTTCTGATCATCTCTCTGAAAGTACCAAATTAGTTGTAGATTCTATTTTAGACGCAGTAGTATTATTTGATAACCTATCTAACCATATACACATTGGATGAAGTTAATGTAGACCTCACTTCTTCTTGAAAATACAAACAATGAAACCAGAGAATAATATTAATTGAGGTATTATACCTGCGTTCCTTTAACGCATAAAATTTCATTTCGTATTAAACATACAGGCAATTATGAAAACTCATACAATCAAACTTTGACCAATATTCTTTTAAGACAAAATCAAAAGCAAAACGAAATACATTCTCACCTAAAAACTTGAACCATGTCATATGTTGTGGTGTGTTCAATTGTGGATTCAGCAAGTATTTGTCCCTCTGGAAACCATCATCGTTCACCGCATTCGGTGTGGGAATAAGTAGAGGCACAACCCCTGTAGTTATTTCTTGACACATTTCTGTGATTGTGTCGTCGAATACGCCGCCGGCATCATCTGCACCTTCTCCGACAAGTTTCACCTTCCAGGCCCTAGATGGCAGCCTTACCTCTTGAGGTGGAAATTTAACTATCTGCTTCGCAATCTGCACGAAGATCGGTTTGCATTTGCGGTCTGGAAATTTAATTTTTAAATATGGATAACTCCATCACTCAAGCAACAGATGACTTACTTTCATTGGATATCCTCTTCACCACAATCAAAGGACCATAATTCCTTCCTTGTACCATGGTTTTTCCTATACACCTCACAAATGGAAGCGTGTAGACTTTTGGAGCGAGCAATGGTCTCAACTTAGCCGAAACCAATCCCTCCAGAGGAGGCACTTGCATCTCACCTTGCTGGTCACTCAAAGGCATAAAGGTCCAACAAGAATATAGCATATCGGAGAAATTGTACAGGAATTTTAGTCGAGCCCTGATATTCTGTATCGGAAGTCCGGCCAAATGATCATATTGTGAAGGTATCTCCAGAGGAATACCGAAAGATACCGACCTGGTCACACCAGGTTCTCGCTGCGGTAAAGAAGCCGCGGTCCAAGCAGCGCTATGCGTGCGTCCTGTAGAAATCTGCTTGATTCCTTTATTGGTTAGCTCCTGAATCAATTCTGGTTCCCTTACGAAGGATCCGTATGGTACTCCTAGCTGTCCCTCGCTGTTCATGCCCCATCCAAAGACTTTTCCGCAAGAACTAAGGAACAAAACGTGCTCTGTACCTATAGCGAAGTCCTCAATAGCATATTCATTCAGTGACATCAATTGGTGAGGTTTGAAATCAGATCTTTCCCTAAGATGTGCTTGCCACGGCACTCTATCTACACCGGACACATAAACTTTACCATCTTTCGTCAAAAACACCGTTAAGTTCGTACCACAGCCTACTTTCTTAACTCCTATATTGCACATAGTTTCCACTCTTTGGGGTAAGGATTTAGCTGTTGTATTACCTAGACCTAGCTTGCCATAATCACCTTCACCGAAAGTCCAAACCGTCATGCCATCTGTTGACACGCAAGCCGTGTGGTTCAATCCACAAGCAACTTGACCTATCTTAAAGCTCTCGAGAGCTGTCACTCTCTCAGGCACTTTTTTATTGGATGTAGATCCCAATCCGAGTCTCCCGTAGTCTCCGTTGCCAAACATGAATAGTTTACCATCTGCAGTAACGACACCACTGTGTTTGAAGCCGCAAGCTACTTGGACCACTTCTTCCCTCTGCAGGGCTTCTATCTGTCTTGGTCTACGTTGTCTGTCGCTGTTGCCATGTCCCAATTTGCCAAAATCACCGTCTCCCCATGAGAAAACTTCTCCGCTCTCTGCAAGAGCCAAACTGTGACCGTCAGAACCTACCGATGTTACTAGATCAGTTATTACGAATCCCTGAAGACAAGAAATCACGGTCAGACTGTGCAAATCATCTGAGTTACCCTGACCTAGTCTACCGTAACTACCTTCACCACATGCCAATACAGTTCCATTACCCTGGATAACAAATGTACAGTTTTGACCGCACACAATCTTCCTGGCTGAAGAGAAGGACTCAACAAGCACTGGTGCGGATGCATTATATCCTACTTCAGCAAGTTGTCCGTGTCTGTCTGAACCCCAAAGGTACGCATCATATTTTCCTCCAATCTGCCAATCCTGAGGTCTTTGTGTCACCCACTGCATTATTTGCTCGTCTTGTTTAATGGTCCAGAACATATTTTGTACGGCAGAAGGCTTAACATCTCCATCTACCACTTGAGCTTGCTTGATAATGTGCAAAGGCAGCTCAGATCTCTTGATAAGACTATCTGCCATCATGGCGCCTAAGCTGAATGTATACAACCAATGGTATTGAGGTTCAAACCTATCATTCTTGTTATTGAAAGGGAGTAGGGGATAGCAAAGAACGCTGTCGATTTCAAGCAGGATAGCTAAGGAAGACAGAGATTTCAAATAGGCGGAATGCATCAATTGATAACCAGTTTGAACTAGCATTTTTTCCCGGTCACCGTACTGATCTAATATTATAGTCGGTAATAATATAATTAATTGCTTGAAGGAATCAACGCTCTTGAAGGTTCTTATACCTTTTTTCATCAAGGAACATCTGGCTGTGCTTAATGCGCTTACATTCTTTAAATTGTCTGGGGAGAAATCGACAGCAGATATATTCTGTGTTCTCGTAAACGACATCAATAATTTACGATCAATCCATAGCAATCCTTTAGGGTTAGTTGCTCCAGTACCCAGAGAGGTGTGTACCAAGGTACCATTGTGCATGGACCAAACGTTAACAACACCAGTAGGTTCTTTAGAGCATCCTGAAGCTAGTAACAGTCCGGTACTATCGAAAGAGAGAGTTGTAACAGGATTATAGGTATGACCTTGACAATGCATCGCCAATTGTGGCACTTTATCTTCCACCGAAAATATCCAAACAGATACTGTTCCATAGTTGCTCCCAATTGCTAATAAATGCGGTGTATCGCTCTCTCCGATCAATGGCGACCATTTCATGCAAACTGGTTCATGAGGTTGCATTAAGTTGAGCAGTAATTTCAGATCCTTGTCTTCAAAAATCCACACTTTGCAGGTCGAGTCGGCTGACAATGTAGCCAACAGTTCACCAGAACTGTTCCATTCGACTTGGATTATACTTTTTTCATGAGCTTTGATAGTGAGGATGTTCAAATCTGGATCGATCCAACCTAGTTTTAAGGTTCCGTCGCGATAGCCTATAGCGAATGCTTCATCTTCGTGATGCCAATCGATATATGTGACAGCTGGAAAAGAAAGGTACTACTTCTGAATTCTTATTAGTGGTTTATTGGACAATTGGAAAAAAGGATAATATGATGAAATGTTCATGTTTCAATGTTGTTAGTACTTCAAAAATCCTTGGCCGTATATTATAAAAATGCGTGAGTGCACATAACCTATATGATTCAATGAATAAAAAGATTTTATTCAGTTATTTTATATATTAATACTTGTAGTGCATCTCTGGTAGATAAATTATTTTAATAAGGATAGATTTATTCAAAGTTGCTGAAGCGGAAAAAACCCTTGAATAATACAATTACTCTATTGAAAGACAGTCATTGCTGCTCGACAAGTGGCCATTTTATGTAATATAAAATAAAATGAGAATAAATACTTACAGTGAGAGAGAGATAAATTTATCAGTGGTTCCACCAATTTTCTTCCGTTGCTATTCGTGATCAAACACACAGAACCATCTATCATTCCTACCAGTAAATAGTTAGCGTCACGCTTGAAAATATCTTTGAACTTTGGCCAAACCATTGCTGTCACAAATTTCGCCTGCTCCTCTATAGCCCACTCCACGTGCATATCCATTCCTTCAATCTCCTCATAATGGAAAATGTTTATCACATTATCGACACTTGCAGCTATAAGATCCCCTAAGGGAGACCACTTCAAGTTCTCTATAGCCTTGCCTTCAAGCTTGGTAGTGAAGTCATCAACAGAAACTCTAAAGGCCGCGATGGAAATAAAAAGTAGTTGGTTCGTTTCCAAGCGCCAAAATCGTATTGTACCATCATAACACGCAGTTGCCAAAATTCTTCGATTTTCGTTCCAACTTGCACAACTTATCCTATCATGACCGTCTAGATTATGGGTTATGTTCTTGACACGTAGAAAATTCGACAAATCTGCGAAATTAACTTGCTCCAACTGCGGGCCTGACATCATCTGGATCTTGGTTGATAAAGTCTTGAACAGTTTTTGAGCAGCCCATTCTTTATATGTTGAATCTATTCTTCTCGACATAATGTAAGAGGACAACGCGTTCACTAAGGTTAAAGGTCCAACAGTATGCGTGTCCAAATTTGCGTTCAAGGCGGTCTCATCCTTCGATATTTCCAACAAAGAACATCCTCCATGTGTTGATAAAATGTTGATCAAGGCTTGAGTCACTGGGAAAGCAGATGTCGGTATGGTTATACCGCTTGCAGATTCCAGGAGATCTTTGGTACAGATATTGACAACTAAATTTGAAGATTCTACGTCGTTTTGAGCCAAGGCAGCAATGATGATACTGAGATAGTTCAAACAAGCAGTAGATGCTGTAGGCAAATTACTGACCAGCTGAAGAAAATCCTTCGGCAACTGATAACTGGGAATTTCTCCCACAGTTGGCACATGCGACAACTCCACTCGATTCATGGCGATCAAAGTCATCAACTGTATAAACTTCCTTATATCGCACAAACCAATATTCTCTAAACAGTTCACTAAAGTTATCGAATTGGTATTGATTGACAAGAGTGATAAAATATTCAGAATAATGGTTCTGGATAGTAATATTTGGACACTGGTAGTCATGTATTTCAAAGCCATCATCCTGTCTAAGGAGGTATTTAAAAACATAACCTGGTTTGCTACAAATCTGATTTGTTGTTCCACTTCGGGTGCCGATTCAAGACACACTGGTGGAACTGCAGCACGACCCAAAGGATCATGAGGAAGCATGGCTATATTCTCCACTTCCAGATTGGTGGTTTGAAAACTGTTATAGTTTACTATTTTGTCTAAATCCTTGTAATTGTGAAGGTCTATCGTTCTCACATTGGATTCCGTAGTATCTGAAAATTTTTCATTTTTATCATGCTCCTTTTGGTACTTGAACATTGTTGACAATGATAAAATTGAAAAGGTTACAATGAAAAATGGAGATTTTGGTCTAATGTTTGCTATGTTTTTGTAGCAATGAGCATAATTTAATCGATACAGGGCGATTAGTAGAGAGAGTTAAGCCCAGCATTTGAAGCCCCGTTCGCACTACGCTAGCAGTTTATTCAAGTAGCCGGAAATATAGTTACTAAACGTGTGATAGAGATGGGATGGTATAGAGTCGCCATCATTGAAATAAACGTGGTTTCAGATCCACCATATTACTACCACCTTAACGTCGAATTAGACAATAGTTGAATTTCCTGGAGGAATTGTAATTGCGCCTTTTTATAGTTAAATTGTGATTTTTTCTGCTTAATAATATATAATAAAATGGTATCGTGTGCTGTAAGGCATTCTTCAAGCAGAGAAGAGACAGATAAGAAGAAAATTAGAGGAAAAACATATCACAGGTAGGGATAAGTACTCAACAGATCCGCATTCGAAATTTTTGCAAGTCTGTTTTGGTGATCTGATATATTTATGTGTATATTATCGCCTGAAGAAAAATTGTTTATTTGATATTCAATTGACCTTATTTGAACAGGTTTCCTAAAGACCCAACACGTCGTATTTTTGGGTGAAATTTGTGAACAGAAAAAACTGACAACTTAATTCAACCCTGAACTTTCCGCCATATTGGTCCACGACTTAGCCCCGCCCAGTGGTACTATTTTTCCTTACTCAATTGTATGTCATAGCGTCTCCTCTCTATTTTATCTCGATGGTGAACACCAAGAATTTAGTCGAAATTTAAGTCGAGTCAATCTGTTTGGCTCTATTATCTACTGTTTGGGAACCCCCTAGTTACTTTTTTCGAATCTAAGGTAGACACTACCTAATTTACGTTTACATTGTCTGAGATACGTTCCTAAACTGTATTTTTAATTCAATAATTTGTGAAAGTATTTACCATTTTCATCGAAAATTATATCTGGAGCTATGAGTTTCAAGTTTCTGCTCCGACTTTTATATTTCTTAGTGAACCTCCTCTTACAGACCTTGCATAATATGTAATAATCGCCTGAAAGTCAACAATAAAACAAACTTTTTTACAATAATCAATAAACTGAACCTAAGGTCGATCCGCAAAGTCCTCTACCAACTGCTACACTACATCCAGTGTGGTAGCCCAACATGTGATCTAGCAGATTAGGTGACAAAGTGCCACAGTACGAACAAACACCCATCGGCTTGTTGATCTGAAAATTTAAATCTGTAGAGATTGGAATTTGGAATTCAAGTTACATTTATCATGTGACGATATGTGAAAATTAGGTGTTTTTATATATTTTTCAATCAATCAATTAATGCATTTTTATACCTGATACTTGCAAATCAAAGAAATAAAACTTAATCAGTTATGTCAAAAATGAATAAACTCACATTGGTGTATCCCGCACTGAAAATAAAATCAACTGGCATTGTTCCATCTTCGTTATCATCGAACAAATCATTATCGCTAAACAATGGTTCAGCTTCACCTCTGACATGCTCTCTTTCCAGCACTACTCTAAGCAGAGGGTGAGCCTCACCTCTAACATGTAACCTTTCCCTCTCTGCTCTTTCTCTTCTTTCTTGCATGTTATTGCCTAACCTTTCTGTTATCAGATATCTCAGTTCCGAAAGTGTCCTTCTTCTAGGATTGAATGAAGACCTTCGGCCAAAGGCGTCCAAAAGGGCGCTAGTACTCTCATGGCCCTACAAAAAAGTAACAGAAACTTAAGTTATTTCCTGAAAATATCAACATACTGTAAAACAGGTTCTACTAGTTCTGAGACAAGCTTTAACAGATTAAATTAAATCGTTTTTTGTTATTGTCAAATAATACATTGTTTAAACTTTTACTGTTTATACATTGCTCAATTTTGCAGAAACTTACGCTTAATCATTTGTGGTTACTATTTATCAGCGGGATCGTAATCGTTGTTGTCAAAAATCTTGTACAGAATAAAAAATATATAACTCCAAAACAAGATAATCGAAGCCTCGAAGTACTCAGTATAATAATAATCCAAATTGTTGAGGCCATAAACTCACCAAGCAAATTTCTCTAGTTATTGACTGATCAAAATTCACTACCTTGATGTTGATTTTACATTTTTATCCCTGACTATTGTGTAATCCTCCCATTATACGTCTGTTAGCTCGAACATAATAATACCCATAAATCACAAGTGAATAAAGAGTTATTACTCACTGCTGTCAGATGCTTCATAGATTTAGCTTTGATATAATATTCTTTTGCTTGATATTTCTTCAGTACATATTTTAAAATAGGTACTCCAATAAACAAATATAAGTATACCTTGTGAATCGAGGGCTAAATCTACTTTTACTACACCAATTGAAGCAATTTTTATTACAAAGTATACAATGACAAGTTCTCTAAAAATGTCCCATGTGTCAACGCCAAATGTAAAATTCTTCAAGAAATATATTCAGTAGTCGTGGATAAAGTATAGTATGCTACTCACGTATAATGGCTATTATTCACTCGGTGATTTGAGCCACTGGCCTACAGCTCGTAGCCTAAACTTCACCTCGTTAATAATAGGGTATCATAAAGAGTTGTTTTCTGCCGGAACGGTTTGCACTGAATCCAATGGGGACACTCACTTAGGAGGCGCGAAGCGAAGAGCCGAATCGTTAGACGCGAGGCATATTAGACTCGCTCTTGTACGAAGCAAAGCGCTCGGAAGAAACGCGTCGTTTCCGTTGGGGGAGTTTCATTGAAACAAATGAGTAGACGCTCACCTAGGAGGCGCGAAGCGAAGAGCAGCGAGGAGGCGAGTCGTTCGACGCGTGGATCATCTTTGGGGCTCTACCCTTGTTCATGCGGGTGGGCGGCATGCAGCAAGGGTAATAAAAATTTATTGCGGGCTAGTGATAGGGGGAATTTCTTCCGATACCTGCTCGACGCATAGCTTCGTCAAGTGCGCGATCCTCAGCGAACTTACGCTTCGTCTCGTCCAAGTGAGCGCTCGTTGCATAATATACTATTGAGCCATGAATAAATCAATTCAAATAAAATTATCCTACCTTTCTCTCATCAGATTCTCACCTGTTGTCTTATAAGTTCACTGTTGTCCATTCTTGAAACAGACGGATGTAACAAAGAAAAATCTTCCCCACTATCTGGATGTGGATGTTCGAGCATCCATGAAGCCAAGTGGTTTATCGTATGTACCGCATTAAGTTCACCCCCAGATCTTGTTTGAGATATTGCCCTAAATATCTGTTCTTCTGAGAAACCCATCTCTAGAAGGTGTATTATAACTGGTGGCAGTCCCGAACTTCTTCTACTCAGTAGCGCGTTGTCAGAGTCTGAAGAGTATGGAAAATTATCGAGGTAAAAAAGTTTAATTTACTCTGTTTAATCAGATTTTGGACTTATTCTGACACAATTCTTGGTAAATATCATATACCTATACTGCTGACGTGAAATAAAAGTTGAAACAATCTAGTTGCCATTTCCGATGGCCCCTTCAATCATCTGCGCATGTGCAAACTCGAATTTTGACAAGACGTGAAAAACTGAGGTTATGATTTTCAGTTATTTCCATTTCACAAGTCATAATTTAAACTATTCGAGGTTATGTTGTGGCACATGCGCAGTGAATTCATAGAGCCATTAAGCTCGTTCGGCACTGACCTCCGCGAGCAGACGGATTTTTTAATCACGTGACCACAGATCGTACAGATTCATCTGTAATATCTGGGAATAAACGAACGGTACAGAGCATACTGCTCTGTTCTACTTTTATAGATTATGAGATTTCAAAGATCACTATTTTGGGAAATATGCTCATCTTTTAACGATACTTTCACCCTTTTCGTAGCTCTTCCGTAAAATCTCAATTAAATAATTAGGTGCAAATGCACTGAATGCAAAGGAAACGAGGAATGCAATATCCCCTACTAATCGTTCAATACGGCGATAATTGTACCGAAAGATCCTAATTAATTAATTAATTACACGAAAAAGAAACTAGAAAGCAATATCTCATCCTGTCCATTCATAACTACGAAACATAAAGATTTTAATGAATGAATTAATTTTTTGATGAATAAATGAAAACAGAAGAATGAAAGTGTTAGAATTTTTCAATCTATCGGTTGTCAGATCAGGAAACTTAACATAAAACAAAAAAATATATAAAAAACATAAAACTCTATGGATAAAATCGCTTTGCTCCGTCGAAATAGACCGAGCGAAAAGATCGCCGGCCGATTGCTCAGATTTTTATGACGAACGCTCCAGATGTGTACGCCCCTCAATCCGGATGTAATAAACGAACGGTTCAGATCGATCCGACACGTCCGATGTCGATGCCGAACGCCCCTACTGTACCACGTGATCGCTGCTTCAATTTGTAATAGAGAAGTGGCTTCATATTAGCGGTATAGAAGTTTATAAGTATATGGCAATATCATGTTTGATGCTCTGTAATGGACACTCATAGCGTTTGCCATTGGCTGAACCAGTTTTGCACCAGTGTTGCACTGGTTTTCAATCGAATGGGCGTTTCCTCGTTGCGCTCAGTTCTCCCAATGAAAAACGCTATCAAATGTGACAGTGATGTACTCACCAGAATGCGTCGTTCCCAATTCATATGGAGAGAACATAGAAGTTGAATTATGAGGTGGATAGTTATTCCTAGAACTACTGGCTCCTGACTCTGTATGCATCGAGGAAACATTGGAAGATTCGTTCTCACCAGAAATTTCACTTCCTTCTAGTGTTGGTATTTCATTGTAATTAACAACAGATCTGCTCTTGACATAGCTTAAATGCAGAATGCTCTCCACTCTTTCCATCTCGCTGATGCTCAAAATCTGCTTCAATTTGCATTTTTCCACACTTTTTTCCGCCAAATATTGTATAATGTGTTTTATGTCATCCATGTCACACTGCTTATCGCTCGAATCATAGTTAATCAGGAAATTCTCCGAATATGTACTTGAAGTTAAGAGCACACCCAAGGTCTTAATGGCAGCAAACTGTAATGATGCCAATTTCAAACACAGTCCCTCCATCTCTGACAACCGTTTCTCTAAAAGTTTCAACTGAAAGCTGTTTCCACCTGGTCCACTTTCCAGTTCGTTCATTTCTTTCAGCGTTGGATCGCTGTGAGAACCGAGAATCTTCTCTGTACTTAAACGTGTGACCTCTCCAATAATCCTTGAGACCATATCGTTGGTCAGGGATTCCATTGTTCTGGGTGTGTGTTGATCTTCAATGTTGCTCTGGTGGGGTATCTGGGAATCAGAAGAAGACCGCAAAGAATCGGAACTGGATACGTTTACTTTTCTTTGGAGCTTTCTCCCTTTTGGTACTTCGTGGTTGAGAAGTAATTCTTCATCTTCAGTTAGATCGTGACTGGGGAACTTGATTTCATCAGTTATTCCTGACAATCTGGTTACATGGAAGAGCATACTGGATGTCACGCCTATGAAAATTCTGTTATATAAATACATAATCAACAAATAAAGGGTTTTCCAATAAGAGGTGTTAATTTGATATTCAAAGAAAAATGCCATTTTTCAATATAAATGATCGGATGTTTATTTCATTAGAAAGAAGAAGATATGCCGTTAATAGTGGAAAATAACATAAGGCAAATGACCATCACGACCACGCTTACAGGACCATATTCTTTTAATGAAACTTTCCATAACCAAATCGCAAAGCGGCTGCCCTATGTCCTCGATAGCCTCACGAATTCCATCTTTGAGGTCTTGAATCGACGCTAGGCTATTAGCGTAGATTTTCTCTTTTACGTGGCCCCAAAGAATATGTCGCAATTAAATCAGAAGATCTTGAAGGCCAATGGTGATCACCTTTTTCGAGAGATAACACGATCCGACCCGATCAGCAAAGACACGACGTTTTTGATCATCGGCCGGCTTGAGTTCTTGTGTTAACTGAACTTTATAAGCCTTAGGACCCAAATCTTTATGCAAAATACGGTGTAATGACGTTTGTGTAATGTCTAATTCCGAAGAACGACGAGGAATGGACAAACCTGGGTTTTCTTTAACACTTTCGGCTACAGCAGCAATATTCTCGGCTGTTCTTGAGCGACGTGCACGGGTTTTATTCTTCACATCACTAACTTGTCCACCAATTTCTTTATTGAGGTCCGACAAAGTGCCTCACGACGACCCAAAAATGTTCGAGTTTTACGAACCGTCTTTGTCAAATTTTCACCTTTTTCATAGTGAATTTTAATAATCTCAATGCGTTCTTGAAGCGTGTATCGTTCCTTTTTCATTAATGGCGTAGTTTCTACTTGTCGAATGTCAAAAAATGACAGCTTCAAACGTGACATCTAATGAAATAGCGGGCTATTCAAAATAACACCTCTTATTGGAAAACCCTTTATAATGCATACAAGGTTTGAATAATATCTCACCTATAAACTTGCTAGTATTGAATGGCTGACACTCAAGGTACTCCAAATTAGATATTGAAACATCACTTATTCCTCCCTCAGCTTCCCACTGCACATTAACTGTTGTGATTCCCTTCTTCAGTATTCCTAATACAACACCCTTTTTATCTGTTACACTATGTCTGCAGTGTCCTCCCATTTTTAAACCTCGATCCAAGCCTAAAAATATATATTATAGTGATCTATGCTAGTCGATAAGAGAACTCTTAACCTCCAATAACCACGAGAGCCGGCCAAACGTTCAAGCACAGTTCATCAGTCTCCATGGTGTTCTTTTCATTGAAGCTGTCTGTCTTTTCAAGGTTTCCGGTGAAGTCATTGTTATGCGATAAGACCGTCGGAAACAATTTTGGAATTTTCTGGAGTCTTTCAATCAGTGCTTCGTTTACCTACATCAAAATTTAATCAGGAAAAATAAACATGACAAATACTGTGATAAAAGAGTTTGAAAAATGAAATGATTTGCTTGTTTTTTGTTTTTTCGTGTTTTATTCAATATTCTATAGTCTGTTCAAATGTAAGAAGGAGCAATAACAACAAGTTTGGCGCAGCGGTAGGAGGGCCTTCGGATAGGTACTTTAATCCAAAGTCGAATCGAGGACATTTCATACAATCGTTCAGTTTTAACTGAATATTATTATACAAATGCAATTCTTATAGCACATCTAAGTGAAATATATACACGCTCTCATTCATTCCTTATCTAATTTATTCCATTTGGAGGTTCCACACTGTACACACTTTGTCAAAAGATTTTCTCTATCCAGTACCATCTACAGTCCGTTCCTAGTACGATCCTGGTAGTCTCTTAGGGCGGTCGAAGGGTGCGTTTTTATGACAGTTTGACCAATACGAGCTTTATTGTGCGCAAACCAGACGATTAGGTTTGTTTACAAAGCTCCTTCTTACATTTAAACGGACTATAGGCAGATATCAAGAACTTATAATCACCTCAGATGTCCAAGTGTCAGAATCATGCAACTTTCTGATCAAGGTAATATATGCTTCACTTAATACTGCACCAAGAGGTGCCAGATTTGGTTCTCCTGGCAGAAGTTCTTTCTGCGTCCCATGTACCTATAAAATAAAATGTGTTGTATGATGCTGAATGAAAAATGTAAATTGTTTCTGATTTTACCAATTCACTTATGAGGTTATTTATATGCAGAAATTCTCACCTTCATATCAGTAATTTTGACCTTCTCCCCAGGATTTGTGCTATAGAACATAACACATGGATAAAGTTCAGTGGCATCGATACCTTCGAAAGCGACTCTGGGATCTTCACCGTTCTTTCCAAAACTCAAAGTTTTAGCATCCATGTCCAATACAACTGTAATGTAATCTCCCTGTGTATAATTTGGGAAACTAGGTATATTCTCCCTTTCTCCGTTATGGTATAAACCTCCGCTATATGCTCTGTATAACCACATATCTTTTGTTGATCTATGACTGAAATCCTTCACAGGATATTTGGAAACACCTATGCAAGTACCTTCGTTACTTCTGTTTTCCTTAACTATCAAGATTTTCCATTGGTAGCAACCGGATTTGATAGCCTGATTAGCTAATCCATACCCTCTGCCGCCCACACCATGCACCAAAGTCAGGCTACTTTCAACAACACAATTTAAACATTTATCTGGATCAAAACCCATGTCATGGATGGGAATATCACCGTCGCAAATTTTGATGTCCATAACATCACGAAACTTATCTGCAGTTTCCTTATTCTCATTGAAATTGAACTGTGGCAGTAATTCTACAGTGTTCGAAATATACCACATAGCTTTTCCCAGCTGCTCAAATAATCTGTTGGCTATATGTTTCCTCAGTTCATCATCAATATGGTGAGGTTTCAACTTGGGCAATATTCCTTGAAGTATTTGCAACACCAACATTTTTGGTCTAAGAAGAGTTAACTGAGTCATAATGCTAAGATTTGCATCGAATGTATCCATAACAGACAACAGGGAAAATATCCACTTCTTTGTAGCAATCAGCTTCTGTATGGCTCGACTTGAAGATATGATTCTGATAAGCAACAAAAAATCTCCAAGGATTCTTTCAGAATACGTAAAACAATTAACTTGAGACCCACTATAACAATCGCTGTAGAATGAGGTTAAGTGTAAAAGTCTCTCATGTAACTTATTCACTACATTCTCCAATGTTGCTATATCGATTTTTTTGGAGTGGACACAACAGGAGATCGAAAGTATATTGATTAATCTTGTGACTGAAACATTCAGTATGTAACATTTACCATTACCTCTTGGCAAAGTTTGAATCAAGGTCATAAGCATTGAAAATACATTGTTGTTGATAGCTAAACTTAGATCGCTTGGGCGATACTGCGTTGTTAAAGAGAAAATTGTAATGAGTAACAAGAGATTGTTGTCTGAGTTCAAAGTGATCTGTTTGCACAGAGACTTTGCTAAATGTTCCCTTATTCTGTGCACCACACTTCGAATCTTATCTTGCAACTCGCAAGGTGAAGATTTTATATTATCCAAATAATGCTGCAAATGTGTACTGTTGTCATTACATTTTGTACTGAAGAAGCCGAAACACCCTGCCAAAACCTGTTGATGCATGCAGTTCAAGAGCACTTCGCTGTTCTCCTTCTCGAGTAGAACCAGAAGGTACTGTAAGGCTTCCAACCTGCTCTGTGCTCTTTTCTTTTGACTTTCCAGTGCAGCGTTTATAATCAAGGGCTCAGTGTACCAACCATTCTTCGGGCTGCCCTTGGTGAGGCCAGGGGTATTATCAGCAGATTCATTGCACACGAAATTTAAACAGGCGTTAGCTATCTTTTTAGTTCAACAAATCTGGTGGGGTGTTCATGTTCGTAGGCGTCTACATAGACTTTTTCATCTTCTATTTCATCTTCAGAATAGCAATATTTAGCCTCATACATTTCTACGTCTATCTCTGAAATAGAAACCATTTTTTAAGGCCATTGATAATTATGTTGCATCAATACCTAACCTGTGAATTGTGATTAGGTACATCCAAACATATTTTTAAAGAAGTAGTTTATTTCTTTAACAAGTGAACCTAATCTGAATTCAATCAATCAAAAGGCGTTTTCGGATACTTACTGGGGTTAACTCGATCCCTAACCTTCGCGTTCGTTTACCTAACCCGAACATCCAACCCGTGTTCAGAAAGTACAGTGCTATTAACTCGATCATTGACTCAGGTTGATCTATCGTAACCCTACTCCAGAGCAGGGTTGTAGAGTCACCGCATGCGCATTGCATTTCAATTTTGTATTTAAAGAGGGCGGGTATAATCCTTCTACTCTTTTTTTTTGTAATTTCAGTAATATGTTCTATTACTAAAAATTATAGAAAGAGAAGAGAATTTGGCTCAGTGTAAAATGTGTGGTTCCATGAGCCGAGAAAATAATATGAAACAATTTCTTCATAACTTTGTATGCAGATTAAAAAAGCTAATGCCTTCAAAGGAACTCAAAGATAACATTGAACATGCGAGGGCACACCAGAAATTATAAGAAAGATTTTACAGAAGCCAATAAATCCAAGCAAAGCTAGAGACAATCAGTAAATAAACTGGAACTGAAAAAATAAATTTTCTACTTCTTTAACATAGGTACTCAAAATTAACATTAAACATAGAAGGGCACACCAGAAATTATAAGAAATATTTTACAAAAGCCAATAGATGCAAGCAAAGCTAGAGACAATCAGAAAATAAACTGGGACTGAAAAAATAAATCCATAAAATATTTGGTTATGTTATTGATACGACTGTCACTTCAAATCCTAAACCTGATGTGTTCGTAAACTTAGGACCCAGGTCAGTGATACGAGTAGATCCGTCACGTGACCCAATGGATCGAGTTAGTAACCCTGAGTAAGTTTATGGAAACGCCTTATTTCTTTAACAAGTGCAACTAATCTGAATTCAATCAATCACATCTAGAACACTACTGAACTCACCTTTCACAAACTCCATCAAATAGAGGCACCTCTGAATTACCATTTCACAACACTCCAAAAACTTATTCTCCTCACTTGAATTGTTCAACAACCCGGCAAAATCGTTCTGCTTGGAAAAATCCTGAGAAACCATTCCTGTAGTAGTTTTCGTTGATGTCTCTAATGTATAGCACATCAGATTGATCAATTTCCTCCGAAGTCTAAGGGTGCAATTGTAAAGTTCCTGCACCGCTTCATGATTGGGTGACTCACTGATATACCCAGTATGTTTCAAGATTGTTATAAGAAAACACCGTACCACTCTTTCAACTAACTTTCCATCTTCGCTGTCAAATTCCCAAACGTCGCAGTTTCTGGACATCATGGTCTCATAAAAATCCATATCATGACTAGAACAAGATTCAAAGAGAGCACAAGCTTCTTCTGACTGCTCTCGAAAGTTGAAAGCTTTTCTGAATAATTTTACATTGTCTCTGGAGAGACAGCTTTCATTAATCGGATGCTTTAGCATGTTGGAACAGATCACCATCGAAGCCTGCAGGAGACAGACTATTTCGGGCGTGTTATCTCGTATACCGTTAGAAAAGAGTTCGTTCGATAACCAGTAACGAGTATACATTTCTTGATGTGTTAGGGGATGTCCGACTAACATTTCTCCTAAACATTGACCAATCAGGAGAGAACAGGTTTTTTGCAACTCTATTAGCCAGATCCATGAACGATCCGCTAGTTCAGAAAATGTTGGGGTTTCTGATCCTGTAAAGGTTATATTTCTATAGACAATATTCTAATATACTGTCAAAGTATTCTAAAGATAAATTTGAGTTTCTTGTATAACTATTGCCAACCTCTCATCTAGTGAGTGTTATTTTGAATATTTTACTTTTTTTTAATCTGTTCTTCCCAAATAGTACTATCGAAAAGTTTAAGAAAAGCCCTGAGCAGGAGCTTTTGAGCGCTCGTTCATTGGTGGAGCAATAAGACTATTACCTCGAAATTTTATATGAGACTTGTGACTGAAACCAAATACAGTGGAACTTCCCTATTACGAACGACTATATAACGAATTTCGTATAAGACATTGCACCTTGAATCCAAATTAAATGTTGAAAACACCCACTAAAAAGAAGTAAATTCTCTCTATAACGAAATATTCAAAGACATCACTTTTTGAATGGGTATTGGTAAGAAGGTATAAGGGTGGGTTTTTTCCGAAATATTTCTGGACCTACGTAATAAATCATTGAGGCGGGCACGCACCCTGCTGTTTGGTTTCAATCTAACCATTACGCTAGAGTGAAAGTTGTGCGAAAATTCATCAGTGAAGTCGACCGCGACACTATAGAAACAAATTTTCTGTATAACGAAATTTCTTTATAACAAATTTTTTTGCAGATTTAGCGCTTTCGTTATAGGGAAGTTCCACTGTATATGAATGCCGAATCTCAGCACAATCTGGTTTATATTCTGGAAATTATAAGGAAAATTCTGTATAGTCCGTTCACGAAAGGTTGAGCACATAGTAGGCGTTTTTTTATTTATCTGAAGTTGGCAGTATTTGCTGTCATAAAGTAAAATAAAGTCAACGTTGCCGAATGTAGCCGGTCTCGTCCGACGAGCTTGCGAGTTATCAGAGAACTCTATGCAATATTGACAACATTGCGTATCAATCTGACAAGTAAATAAAGAACAGAACCTAAAATTTTAATATACACAGTGGAATATGTCAAATTTCCATGGCCAACCGACGGCTCAACCTTTCGTGAACGGACTATATATTAGTTTTCATTCCCAAAATTAATTTCACTCGAATCGGATATTCTCTTATGGAAATATAAAGATTCTTCTTTCAATATAACTTTTAAAGTTTTGCGCTTGCGAAGTAGTGTTTGAGACCATTTTCGGCTCAAAATTCGAAAATTACAGACACTTGGACAAAACGATATAGCACTCGTTTAAGTTGAACGAGCGCTCAAAAACCAGTTCATTTGACTTTGTCATTGGTATATCATTAAATTTGATCAATATAACTGCTTCAGACATTTGATAAACAGATAAACTAACAGATGAATGTTATTTATCAATAAATAAAAATAATTAGTTGACAGAGTTTGAAACTAACTGAATTATTAATGAATTACTCACTACTTGATTCCTTCTCATTGTCCCGAATGTGCAACGGTAAGAGCTTGTTGAAATCCTCCAAGGGGTCAAGCAAATCCACCAAAAACGGCAAAATATCCTTGACAAAATGTGAGGGCATCAATAACAGAGAATTGAGTATCTTGAATAACATTGAACCGGTGGCTGATTCCAAGATCACATTGTAGAGCAGCTCCATGCTAGAAGGATACGCTTCCACAACAGCAGAACTCTTGTTCAGAATATCGATAGCCAATGGAAACAGTTGAACTAGGTGATCTCTCAGAATAGTGTCATTCTGATTGGATAAACCTTCTTCTTGTGGGATGGCCAGATGAGCCAGTAAATGGTTTTGAAAGGAGGAGAGCAATTTACGAAGATGTGTAATACGAGAATCTTCCAGGTTTTGCCATTTGGAGTCTCTTTGACTGCTAAGGTGACTAGTTATGCTGTTCAGGGTTTCCTCCTACAACAGTTATTGAAAGTACACATAGGACTTGTAAAGAACTTTAGATGAAAAAGATGGAATAAAAGTTTGTAAGTCAATTATTATTCTTTGCTTCGCGATTCTGAGGTTAAATCATTGACTGCTTCCAAGCCATTCTGAATTGTTACAAATTGCATGAAGAAGCATAAAGAACTGCCGCACTGGGGTAAAGTAAACAAAAGGTTAGATTTTCATTTCTACGATTCCGGAATATAATGCAACATTTTCGTAATTTTGCCATAGCTATAATTACCGGAATACCCTCAAGCAACAAAAAGCTGCCACCAAATCAGTAAAATAATTCAGTTTATGGGCGTCAAATCGAAATGAGAATGTAAACAGGGCGCATCGATAAACTACACCTATGCTGATTAGGGCAGAGGTCGACGTTTGGGAAAAAAGAGAGAAACACTCTTACTGGATTAAAACATCCAGTCAGAGAGACTAATCAAACCTTCCAAAGAGAAGGCTCAACAAGCTCTAACGTTGTCAAAAAACGAGTTAAGGCTGCTAATCGGCCTTCTCACAGGGCATTGTCCCGTGAGATATCACCTACACAAGATCGGTAAAAAAAACTCCGACATTTGTAGGTTATGTGAATCGGCCACTGAAACCACCGAGCACATACTATGCCAATGCACTGCGCTGGCGCAAACCAGACTTACTCTGCTAGGTGGCGAGTTATTAACGCCAGCCGACATAAGAGCGTAGTCTCCTAAGGAAGTAACCAGCTTTGCTAAGGAGGTTAGATTCCTGGGAAAAACGTAGATTTAGTATGGTAACGCACAAAAGACCTTATTGGTCGCAGTGCAGAAGGGTAATCAACGTGCCGATCGACCACTATCTAATCTAATCGATAAACTAAACACTAACAGACGATGTTGCGAAATGATAGAATTGTCTGTAACAGACGCTAGCCGTTAGTATCAGAGTAGGGGAGCGGTATAAAATTATCCCAATACGAAATAAAGATACGGCACAAGTTCGCAACGCCGGAATGTTTTTCGCGTTCATAAACAGATTCTACTTGACTGCGTCAACAAATGCGTGAATACATCTCTAGATTTACTTTTCCTCTGAGCCGTGTTTTAGGAATTTTCACTAGATTCTCGTTTATAATGCAATTGAAAATAAATAAAAAGTTGTATTTTCACAGAAAATTCTAGAAAAATGTGTTTTTTATTCATACAAGACAATGATATTATCACACAAAGATATGAATTTATGATGATGTTAGCAATAGCGAAAAAAATGAAAAGAAATATAACTAAGCAGCCTCACAAAATTCCAACCTAGAATTATGAAGAAATTCTACTTTAAAATTGAAAAAAGGATTCTAATGAATGAGTGAATATAACAAGATTTTATGTTACAATGCGCCAAAGGGGTAAATCAAGATAAACATCCTATATTATAAAAAACAAATGGAGAACTTACCGTATGTTTGGTGAAAGTAACCAACAAAGTATTCATCAAGCTTCCAGTGAGTTTTGGATCGGCCGAATTCGCTTTGTCCAGAAAATTGTTATAACCGAGTAAAGAGGCTATATGTATCGGATCCTCCAAACTATTCAGTATAATGCTCAGTAGCATCTGCTCACCCTGAGTTAGATTCGTCCCTCTGGTAAGGTACAAGTGAAGAAACTCGACCCGTTCGTGTAACTGAGGCAGAAGCAGACAGGCGCCAACAGTTATAAGCTCGCACACAGCTGAATGAATCTCCGGGGGAGATTCTATGTCGACTAACCTAAAAAAGGAATAGGAAAATTAAATGATTTTGTTTTATATCACCATTTTTTATTGAAGTTTTTACTGTGACCCAAATTTCCTTACCTACTACATTTATAGTCCGTTCACGAAAGTTTGAGCGTATAGTAGTTTGTTTGGACGTTTGTTTATTTATCTAAAGTTGGCAGTATTTGCTGTCATAGCGTAAAATAAAGTCAACGTTGCCGAATGTACCTGACCTCATCCGACGAGCTTGCGAGTTATCAGAGAATTCTATGCAATATTGACAACATTGCGTATCAATCTGACAAGAAAATAAACAACATAACCTATAATTTTAATGGCCAACCGACGGCTCAACCTTTCGTGAACGGGCTATACATTTATTTATATTTTGGAGTAATTTCACAGAAGATACTTCAAATAATTTCAAAAATAACAGTAAATTTGCTTTTACCGTTATACAAGAATTCATAGTTACTTATTACATTAGATTGGAGGAGGGGCGACAGATCAAAACCGACCTTGCGAGCACCTTGACCTTAAGATCTATTGTGCATCCCCGCGCTGTTTACCAGTCCGGCAGCAAAGTCTCAATGAACTTCACCACCTTTCTGGGGGCCACAGCCATTACTTATTCAGGCTTTAGGAACCTGGAGCCAAGATGCCGTAACCGTTTCTGGTGAACAGCTTCACACTCACATAACAGGTGTCTGGCTGTTTCGGTGGCTTCTTGACAGAAGCGACATGTACTATCGGGCGCCTTTCCCATGTTTTTTAAGTGATACCTCACGGGACAGTGCCCAGTGAGAGCGCCCGTCAGTTTCCTCAGTTCCAATTTGGTGAGTGAGAGGACTTTCTTGGTCCAGCTCGTCGAGTGAGAGAGAAGTGACTTAGCTTGCTTGTGACCATTGGTCGTACGCCAGGACATAAGCTTCCTCTTTTGTTCCCAGTCCTTAATAGCCATTGCCTGATGGCTGGCTGGGAAGCCGCAAAACGGTTCTGGTCCAGTGAAGGGGGTTGTCCCTCCTTCCCTGGCCAGTTGGTCTGCCACTTCATTGCCGTGAATCCCGGAGTGACCAGGCACCCAGATGAGATTAACCTGGTTCTTTTCTCCGAGTAGGTTAAGTGATTGCATATGAAAATATCATAGTAGATAATGAGTTGTCAATAGTGGAATAGCGTTTAAAAAGCGTGTTGAGTCTTTTTCATTGACAGATGAGTAATTGATATCTTGCATTCCACTAATTACGCGACTAAGTTTAACAATATTTATTCAAATAGTAGATTAGTTGACATTTACACAGTTAAGTGTATCTTGCTGATTTCAAAGATATAACCTCGATATAAAATTAAAATACACCAATTTTAAATTGTAGAAGTATTAGGGAACTCAGGTCACTGCAAAACATTCAATAAGATATGTTAATGTAAACAAAGCTTTTTCATTTATTCTATTTCAAGTGAAATATCAAAAAGCAACAAACCACTCAATACAATATTTAACCTGAACAGATCGTGTATTTGAAACTTTTATTTATTCAACTAATATTATAACAATTTTATCACTTAAGGCTCCCTCACCTGAAAAGAATAGTTCTCAGGGACTTTGCATGTTTTCTCAGCACATTCTGTCCCAAATTTCCGCTGAAACACAGACTCAAATGGTTACAAAGGAGCCGAAGACACAACAGGACGAATCTATGATGATCCTGTGCAGTCTTGAAAGGTACCGGTGGTGTTTCGTACTGAAAGGTACTAGTGAACTTCTCCAGGAACTTGTTAAATAACTGGAAGGTGTTCTCGTGAAGATCCAAACAGAAAACTTTGTGCCTCATAACCATAGGACTTTCACTGGGTATGGAAGTCCAAGCGATCGAATGAGAGGTACCTCAAAAATCAATAAACAACCTCAAGAAAATGTATGGAAACAGATGGAAGTAACTATGCTCATAACCTCTAATTCTAGATACAAATAAAATACAATTTATCTCACTATATTATCCCACCTTCTTTCCTTCTTCACATAATGGTTAACTATGTAAAGGGTTTTCCAATAAAAGGTGTTATTTTGAATAGCCCGGTAGCCCGGTGACATCGATAGATGTCACTTTTGAAGATGTCATTGTTTTACATTTGACAAGTAGAACGCCATTAATAAAAATGGAACGATACACGCTTCAAGAAAGCATTGAAATTATTAAAATTCACTATAAAAATGCGAAAATTTGGCAGAGATGGGTCGTAAACCTCGAACATTTTTGGGCAGTCGTGAAGCACCTTGTCGGACCGCAATAATGAAATCGGTGGAAAAATTCGAGCTGTTGGGACAAGTTAGTGATGTGAAGAATAAAACCCGTGCACGTCGCTCAAGAACAGCCGAGAATATTGCTGCTGTAGCCGAAAGTGTTGAAGATAACCTAGGTTTGTTCATTCCTCGTAGTTCTTTGGAATTGGTCATTCCACAAACTTCATTACACCGTATTTTGACTAAAGACTTGGGTGGGCAACGTTTACTTTCAACAAGACGGCGCTACGTGCCACACAAGCAACGAAACCTTTGATCTTTTGCGAGAAAAGTTTCCGGACCGCGTTAACTCTCTGAGAGGTGATCACAATTGGCCACCGAGATCTTGTGATTCAACACCTTGCGACTTCTTCCTTTGGGGCCACGTGAAAGAGAAGGTTTACGCCAATAACCCTGCGTCCATTCAAGACCTCAAAGATGGAATTCGTGAGGCTATCGAGGACATGGGGCAGCCACTTTGCGATTTGGTTATGGAAAATTTCATTAAGAAGATATGGTCCTGTAAGCGTGGACGGGGTGGTCATTTGCCTCATGTTATTTTCCACTATTAACGGCATTGCTTCTTCTTTATAATGAAATAAACATCCGATCATTTATATTGAAAAATGGCATCTTTCTTTGAATATCAAAATAACACCTCTTATTGGAAAACCCTTTATACATTAAGAAGGATATTTGATTATTAAATTATGACAAATGAATTGCAATTGAAGACACCAAAGTATTCAGTTCTCCCCAAAAAAATATAACAAAAAAAGTTATAAAAGAAATACAATAATGATTAAACATTTTGTAATTCTAGATTGAGGTGAGATTATTTTGATATCTAAACCCTGAGTGCAGCAAAATGAACAATGAGTCAACATAATCATGTTCTTACCTGCACTGATTTGTCTTATTTTAACGCCCTCCAGCCCAGGAACCTTAGTGGGCCTTGTGATATATGTGGAGGACATACTTATTCCGCACTGTCCCATATTATTTGAACCCCAAGCGTACACTTCATAGTCTTCAGTAAGAGCCAGACAATGTGTCTCTCCAGCAGATATGTCTATTATTCTGTGAGGTGCTAGATCTTCGATGAGAATGGGCTGAAGATACGTTGCATCTGAGGAACCTATACCAAGTATAGGACCACTACCCCAAGCGTATACCTAAAATGATATAGATATTTGAGGAGGAGTGATGGACACTTGAGGTCATTACGAATCCATACATCTATATCTAGTGACTGATAGGGTAGCCCATGAGGCTATCCTCAGAATATCTAAGGAAGGTACAGGTAATGAGAGAATAAAGAATCAGAGAGTCTGGTCCTCTCTGAACAACTACATCTCATCTGAGAACCTCCCTAGTGATGTAATGATCAAGAAAGTAAGCACTGAGAAAAACTTCAGGACATTGCTAAGTAAAAGAGAGGAATGGGAACGGAAATACACCGACTATAACCTCAAAGAAAATACCGTAAAATGGTATATAGATGGTTCCAAAACCTCTACAGGAGCTGGCGCTGGGATATACTCGTACAGGCCAAGTACCAAGTGTGCACTGTCGCTAGGTTCCTTTATGAGCGTCTTTCAAGCGGAAATCTTAGCTATTTAAAGATGTCTAGATATAAATCTAGAAAGAAACTATCAGGCTACTAAAGGCTGGTATAGGATCTCAGAGACAATATGTCCTGTCGATGGGCATTTTGTAATAAAACTCTGGGTAATGTCCTCTGTTTCCGGCGAAAGGGCCGGAGACTCTAGGAATAGAGTTCAGCTCTGCCAGCAAATCCTACTCTCACGTCCTCGAAGGCAAGTCGCCTCGTAGTAGCTGGGTACAGATCGTGCAAGTTTATGTACGTGATGGAGCTGACGAGAGAGGGTGTAAGGCGAGTTTCCGGCGCCTAAAAACTGGAACATATCGACTAAGGGAGCACACCCCAACAGAAAAGCCTGGTCCTCCAAGGATGGGGGTTTGGGCGTTGGGCCAGCTACCCAACATCAGTGAAATCATTAATTATGCTACTTCTACTTTCAACAAGCCTCGGAATGGGAATGGATTTATACGGCGACGACTGGCGAGAAAACGGACTATGCGAATGGTAACTTGGAACGTGCAGGGAATATCAAATAAGATGCATGAAATTTTGTTGGCCTTGGATGAAAATAGTACAGACCTTGCTGTTCTAACAGAAACTAAGAGGAAAGGTAAAGGCAATGAGGACCTAGACAACTACATACATCTATGGTCAGGCGGGGACAAATCGCGAAGAGCAGCGGCTGGAGTCTCTATCCTCATCAACAAACGTCACAAGAATTATATCAAGACATATGAATACAAGTCGGAAAGAATCATGACCTTGACGCTTTCTATATATGGCTACGATACCACAGTGATAGCAGTGTATGCACCCACAGATGATTCTACACAACAACTTAAGGACAATTTCTATGCTGATTTATCAGAGATTTTAAATGCTCTTCCTCATCACCAGGAGGTTATTCTTACTGGTGACCTAAACGCAAGAGTCGGATCTAGGTTTGACCATGATGTGGTGGGACAATTCGGTGAGACATGTGTTAACAACTCTGGAGAGATTCTTATGGACTTCTGTACTCAAAACTTTTTGAAAATCCTGAATGGGTTCTTTGAACATAAAAAAATACACAGATACACTTGGGAGAGGCCATCTCTACATCAGAAATCTGTTCTGGATTATTTCATATGTAAACAGAAAAGTCGATTCAAATGGCAAGATTGCAGAGTGAAAAGAGGTCCAAACTGTGGATCCGATCATTACATGGTGGAGGCTAAGATAATATGTCCTTTTATTAAGAAACAACTGAGTAAACAACCGGACAATGAAGAACAACAGAAAAAACCTGAAGGACAGAGATTGAATCTACACCTATTACAGCAGGAAAGTATAAGAACCCTATATCAAAGTCGACTTGCAGAAGAGCTTAGAACTAGACCGCCAAACAATAATGTGGAAACTGAATATGAAAACATAAAAGCAGCACTACACTCAGCTGCAATGCAAGCTCTGGGTCCAATGCCAGCCAGAAAAATGAAAAGAAAACCTCCATGGTTTACAGAAGAAATAAACAAACTAATAGAGGATAAAAACAACTTATTTAATAACTGGTTAGCAAATAAAGATCAAAACAGTCGAGACAGATATAAGAGCAAGAATAGAGAACTGAAGAAGAAAATCAAAGAAACTAAGAACCGATTCTGGGAGGAAAAATGTTACCAAATTGAGAACTATATAGGTGGAGCACAATCAACGGAAGTGTGGAGAACAATTAGATCACTCAAAACCAACGAGACAAATAAAACACTGGATATAATTAACATGAAGGATTGGGAAGATCATTACAAAACGCTTTTAACGGAAAACAGAGACTACTCAAGGAATGAAGCAGAAGAAAGATGTAGCCATGATCAATATAACCATGATATGACAATAACTATAGAAGAAACGCAGCAACAACTGAAGAGAATGAAGAATGGAAGATCTCCCGGCCCTGGAGACATACCGATAGAGTTGGTCAAGTATGGAGGTGCAGAGATAGTCAAAAGACTGACAACTTTTTTGAATATATGCTGTAGTACGATAACAACCCCAAAAGAATGGAAACATGCCTACCTAGTTTCTATTTTTAAAAAAGGAGACCGGAGGGATCCCAATTGCTACAGAGGCCTCAGTATTACCAGCAGCTTGAGCCGTCTTTACGGTAAAATATTAAGCTCTAAACTCAGCGAAGAGATGGACAGTAGCATAAGTGAACAGCAATCTGGATTCAGAATGGGACGCTCATGTGTGGACAACCTGTTTGTGCTACAACAACTGGCAGAGAAAAAATATCGACAGGAGAAGAGGTACACATGGTCTTCGTAGATTTGGAAAAGGCCTATGATACTATTCCCCGGCAGAAACTCTGGGAAGCATTGGAAATATTGAAGGTCAATAAACAAATGCAGTTGATTATCCAAGAAATGTACGGCGATAATACTGCCTCTATCAGAATTGGCAAACAGTTATCAAAGCCAATTAATATATCAAAGGGGCTGAGGCAGGGATGTAGTTTGTCGCCTCTGTTGTTCAACCTTTATGTCGAGGTGGTGTTAGCTAGGTGGAGAAGGAGCTGCGGAGAGATGGGCATACCTGTAGGGGACCACAAATTGTTCTCATTAAACTTTGCAGACGATCAGGTCATCTTGGCACAGGATTCCTTCGATATTGAATACATGATCAGAAAATTATACACGGAATATGAACAATGGGGCCTGAACGTGAATCTGAAAAAAACCGAATATCTGGTTGTAAACAGTGAAGCAAGTTTTGAGGTGCTCATCGACGAAGACACGAAAATAAAACAAGTAGATCAGTTCAAATACTTGGGTGCGGTCGTTGACAGAAATGGCATTGGCGGAGTCGAGATAAAACAGAGAATTCAGGGGGCAAGAAAGATCATTGGTTGCCTCAACTCTTTGTGGTGGGATAGAGGAATCTCCAATCGTACGAAGATACGGGTAGGAAAAGCGATGGTAGAATCAACTCTGTGTTATGGCAGTGAAATATGGACCATCAACGCTGACCTAAAGCGCAGACTGAACGCAGTTGAGATGGACTATCTAAGACGTAGCGCAAGAACATCAAGGCTACAACATGTCACAAATGATACCATAAGAGATCGGTTACAGGCCAGGGAAACCGTAATAGACCGAATCGAAGTCAAAAGTCTGAGATGGTTTGGACACTTAATGAGAATGCCCGAATATCGATGGCCTAGGCGGTTATTTGAATGGGTCCCGCCAGGACGGAGGAAAAGAGGTAGACCAAGACGCTCTTGGAATGAAGGAGTGTACCAATCTATGGAACAGAGACAGTTGAACGTGGAACTGACACAGGATCGCGAGGCTTGGAGAAGAGGACTGGGTAGACGGCACTAGGCTGTATCTTACTGATATGTGTTATACCATATTGTTAAGCCCAGAATATATATATATAAAGAAACTATCAGAAGTGCGATATAGCTATACACTTAGATAGTAAAGCTGCTATTAAAGCACTTAGCTCCTACGTCATCGACTCGAAAATTATCTGGGAGTGCCAGGACAAACTCAATGAGGTAGGAAGACAAAATAAGGTCTTTTTAATCTAGGATCCCGGCCATTCGGGAATCAAAGGAAAAAAAGAAGCCAATACACTTGCCAAAGTCTTTCTGCGGTAAATGTACCTAGAAAAAGGAGTTTCTGGAGAAGGAGAAAACCGTGAGGGAAAAACTCTGGCGGAATCTCCCAGGGATGGATCATTCCACTAAGTTCCTTTGGAACTTTGAAACTGCAAGATCCAAAAAATATCTGGATCTTAGTAAGAAACAATTACACCTCCAAACTGGCTTTCTTACTGGACACTGTCGCCTCAGGAAGCACCTGTTGAGGATGGGATTGTCGGACACTGACAAGTGTAGGTTCTGAAGGGAGTTGAAAGAAACCCCCATTCACCTACTCAAGGAATGCTTTGGCATTGTGAGCCTAAAGAGAGAATGCCTTAGACAAGGAACTTGTAAGAGTGAGGAACTTGCCTCATTGAAGCCTTCACAGATATTGGATTTTATCAGATCTCTGGAACTGGAAGGCGAGCTGTGAGGGTATGGTATAAACAGCGCTTTAAGGGGGCACAATATACCTTGTAGTCGGAGTGAACTGTAACCCCTTTTTTGAACTAAGAAGGAGTGATTGAGTAATTCACTTATTTACTTGGGTATTTCGATAACTTTTCCGCATTTGTTGTTAGGGAACAGTTTAAGAATTATTGAACACTAATTTATATTCGTATTTATGTTGATAATTTCAGAATTAAGATTCAATTTGTCTGATTTTTATTATTTGAGGGAGGAAAGACGACGCGCAAGTTTGCGCAAAATTCTCTAACGGTTGTATAACTATAAATATTTCTGCATTCAACAAAACAAGAAAAATAGAAAAAAATATAAAACTATAGTTTTCAAGTTCTTGCAAAATAAATACGAATAAATTAATGCAATAAAACTAATATCAATAAACAGTCTGCTTACTCTGCCACTTGTTGTTAGAGCCATTGAAAAGCTGGTTCCAGCACAAACTTTCTGAATCGTTAATCCTTGTAGAGAATCAATTAGTTTGGGTTTGAATACTTTCGCAATTTCCCCATGTCCTAATTTTCCATGTTCCCCAGATCCAAAGGACCAAACATTTTTACCATCCTGAGAGACAACCAATGTATGTGAGCTACCACAGGCAACAGATCCCACATCGCTCAAACTGCTGACCAAAGTAGGAATTTGTCGACCATTACCATCTCCATGACCTAACCTTCCATGGTCCCCTTCTCCCCAAGTGTACAGTTTGCCGTCCTCTGTGATGGCAGCACTGTGCCTATAACCTGTACAGAATGATTAAGACATGCGCCGCATTAGTGGTGATTTCACACGTCAAAGACAGGGTTCCAAACAAACAGTTTGGCATATCCCACTGTGTATATAAAAATTTTAGGTTATGTTGTTTATTTTCCTGTCAGATCGATACGCAATATTGTCAATATAACATAAAGTTCTCTGATAACTCGAAAGCTCGTCGGACGAACTCTATGCAATATTGACAATATTGCGTATCAATCTGACAAGAAAACAAACAACATAATCTAAAATTTCAATATACCCAGTGAAATATATGTCAAATTGCCATGTCCAACCGACGGCTCAACCTTTCGTGAACGGACTATATATTCCGTTCACGAAAGTTTGAGCGCATAGTAGGCGTTCGTTTATTTATCTGAAGTTGGCAGTATTTGCTGTCATAACGTAAAATAAAGTGAACGTTGCCGAATGTACCCGGCCTCGTCCATAGACATATAAGTATATGGCCTCGTCTGAAGAGCTTCCGAGTTATCAAAGAACTCTATGTTATATCGGCAACATTGCGTATCAATCTGACAAGAAAATAAACATAACCTAAGATTTCACAGTGGCCAAATTGTCATGGCCAACCGACGGTTTAAACTTTCGTGAACGAACTATATGTACGCTTATTTTGTGAATCATCATATCATTTAGATGAATATTTCAATTGAAAAGAGGGAAATCAAGTCAAGTTGAGGTTATGTAATTAAGTTTATATTTTTACGTTGATTTTGTAGTTTTAATGAACCGATAATTCACAAAATAAGTATTTTTCAACTTGAGAACGTTTCAAACAAGACAAAATAGTACAGTGCAACCTTAATATAACGAACCTCAATATAACGACTTCCTCGATTTAACGAATTTTTCATAATCCCCTTGAATCGTCCATAAGAGTCAATGTAAAACATACCTCTACATTACGAAAATTTTTTACGAACAACCTCTTTATAACGAATTTTCAACTACCCAAAAGAGTGTGAATACCTCTACTTAACGAATTTCGTCAACTCAAAACCTCTATATAACGTTTTGACCAATAACCAGGTTTGTATGTGATTCAGCCGCGACAGGTTTCGACGCGTAAAATACGAAGTTAGTTGATGGAAAGTAATCAGTGTTGCTCCTCACTTTTTTGCAATGGCTCAGAAACGTAAAAGGCGTTCCTTATCTGTCGCAAAAAAGCGAAGCATCATTAATTATGTTGACAAAAATCCTTCTACAAAAAAATTAGACATAGCTAATAAGTTCGGGATTCGCGCAAGTTCATTGGCTACAATTTTCAAATCTAAAGATAAGTTTTCCGACGAAATTGGTTTGCCTTCAAACATCAGAAGATTGAAACCGTGGAAAACAAACTACAATTTATTACTTTTTTCCAATCAAGAATAAAATTAGATTTAGGCTTTTGTACCAATTGGTTCATTTTTCACCTCTTTTTATTTTGTTCTGCGAATTTTTGAAAAGAAAAAACCTACCTACTCACTTTATAGTTTTGAAAAAGAAAATATGAAATAAATGAGTAATTTGATAAAAATGAGTTTTCATTTATATGAGCAAAATTAGTTCGCTATAACAAGATGAGTACGTAATGTCGAGGTGAATAAAACCTCGGTATAACAAATTTTGGACCAACCTCACCTCAATATAACAAACCTCAGAGTTACGAATTACTTGATATAACGAATATTTACTGGTTCCCTTCCGATTTGTTATATCGAGGTTCCACTGTACATAGAACAATCAGTGATTCAAATTCCAATGTTTGTTTGGAACCCAGTGACAGCTTGTAACGTCACACTAATCTGGCGTATTAGATTTGACCGATAATTTTTGAGAGAAACATAATACAGGGTCACTATAAATGATTGTAACAGCGCAATTGGCTTTGGATTATTCTTATTTTGCCGCTTCCGATGCAAACCACAGAATTCTGGTGGCGTTTTCGGAAACCTACTCGATCACTAACTCGGGTTACAAATTGACAGATAAACAGTTCAATTGCTGTCAATTTGTAACCCGGGTTAGTGATCGAGTAAGTTTCCGAAAACGCCATGTGTTCATGCTATGCTCTGATTGATATTCTGTAGCGGCAAAGTAATCCAAAGCCAACTGCGCTGTTACAATCATTTATAAAGACCCTGTATATTGTTACTACACTAGGAAGTGAGAAAATTACTGACCAATGGTACTTACCAGCGTTAACATATTTGATCTTTTTTCCTAGGAATGGACCGGTAATCTTTTCTGGTTGTTTATGTGTTACACAATTTCCATGTCCTAATTTACCATAATCACCATCACCCCAACTGTAGACTTCACCATTTTCTGTCAAGGCTAATGTATGACCATCACTTCCTCTAGAACTGGACAATTTTTTTATGTTCCCATCCAACAGTATGCGTTTTGGAGAACTTTGATTTGAAGATTCTCCAATACCTAACCGACCATAGGTTCCTTTGCCACAAGCACTGACATGGCCATCCCAATGTATAACGAAGGTGCAATATTGCCCTGCCTCTATCTGTAAAAATCATTAAAACACCTTGTATATTTGTATTGATTATTTAAAACTGAATTTTAACACAGAATTTTCATCACTGACCAAATGAGAAATCATACTTTCAAAAAAAGATAATGTTTTCAAAGAAATATTGAATTATGAACTCAAATTGTAACCTTACTTGTTTAACTTGGGTGAATACTTTTGACATAATTGGATGGAAGATCTTCTCCTGGTGCCTTGGCTCTGCCAGTTGATTTGCAGAATTGCTACCCCATATATAAACATCACCTTTCTGGAAAACTCCAGCATCTACATCAGAGGATGACGAATCCATTAAAGAACAGGCTCCCCCATAATCCACAGCCATTGAAGATACCAATTCCATCAACAAAAGGGCTGTATCATAAATATTCATGTCGTCTTTGCTTTTCTCTAATTTCATCCTTGTTTTTCCAATTTCTAGCTGCCACATAACTTTTTTAAAATAACTACTAGTGATGATTTCACCATCTTTAGCAGAACCTTCCAACGCCATTTCAATCCAATCTAACAGATATCGCAAAGATCCTCTTTGCATGGCTATGCCTAATAATAATTCGCAGGACAATTTCTTAGATTGTATATCTGCATTAAGTTCATTCAAAACAGCATCTTTGAGAAATACACAGGTTTGTTCTATGGATGAGATTCCCAATTGAGTTAACTGCGAATCATTTGATAAGCACAGAGGTGGCAAGCTTTTTATCAAGTCAAAAGCAGTTTGTAACATTGTTTCTGATATAGAGGGCATTTTCAATAAATTACAAACTTGCCAATCTTGTTTTAATAAAGAAAAAACTAAGCTCAATCCAGTTTTCAGTCCAATTTCCAAGATAGCATTTGAAGCTGTAAAACTATCATCTTTAGGCAATAATCCTATGATGGGTTCAGTTTTTTGAATGTCTGTGTTGTCATTGTTATGATATTTTCTTGTAATGGCATGATAGATCCTCTTTAAAATTAAAACCCGTTGCTTCAGTGTAATTGCAAAATTTGTTGACGAACATGTTTCCTTTGCTAGTTCAAGTTGAGATGTTAATAAGCTTGAAACATAATGATTTAATTCTGAAATGGAAGGGCTTTCGAATTGAAAGCATGGAAGAGTCTGGAAATCATTGCATATAATTGTATTGTTAGGAATTAGTCGAACCTCTTTATTCTGTACTAATATATCGAACAAAAATTGAACAGAATCTCTACTTGCAATAGTATCACAGTCCTTCAGGCACCAAGAAACGTTTGCATGTTCTGCCCATTCGAGTTCGAAGTTTGTGTAACATTTTTCCATTGTCATCAGATCAATCCAATAGATTGAATTGTACTAACATCGATCTCATGGGTTTTCCGATAAATGATCTTAATGAAGATTTGGTGAATTAGATGGGTAATGAAAAACCGGATCGATAATTAGAGAATTGTTTTTTAACTGAAATTTTGTTTTTATTTATGTGATCTGTCACTTTGACGTTTATGCGGTTTTAGCCACAGAAATATGCCACAAATTGACAGATAATACGAGTTTTTTTATTTGAAATGAAATATATTATTCTTTGATTAGCCTAACTTTTTACCTAAATTATTCTGTGACTGTGATTATTTGTTATTTACATTTAAATTAATCACTGCTTATCATCTTTTATTGACCCATTTCGTAATAATTGATAACATTATAGAACAATTATTCCATAAAGATCGTAACATTCCATTGCAGTAAAGTCACTAAGTCAGTCAGACTAAGCGAAAATGAGTTTTGTAGTACCCAATGTAAAGTTTAATAACGGTCAGGAAATACCTATTTTCGGCCTGGGAACATGGAAGGTAAGATATTTAATAAAAAACTGAGTGTACCTAAATTTGCATATATTCTGTTAATTCATGAACAACTTCTTACCCTAGAATAATAATTAAAATACATAACTGGCTGGTAGACTTCAGTCGATAGTTAATTGATATAGCATCAATTAAGTTATTTTCTCTCCATTTTTATTTAGTCCAAATCCGGCGAAGTTACTCAAGCTGTGAAAGATGCTATCGACATAGGATACAGACATATTGACTGTGCTCATGTTTATGGTAATGAGAAAGAAGTTGGAGAGGCTATTCGCATTAAAATAGCAGAGGGTGTGGTGAAACGGGAAGAACTGTTCATCACAAGCAAATTATGGAATACATTCCATAAACCTGAGCTGGTTGAAGGAGCACTCAAAGAAACTTTGAAGAATTTGGGTGTTGACTACATTGATTTATATCTAATTCACTGGCCTCTTGGATACAAAGTAAGAAAATGTATATTAGAAAATATGTTTTAATAACCAAAATTCATTTGAAGGAAGGTGGGCCCCTTTTTCCTACCAATGAAGAAGGAAAAATACAATTTAGTGATGTTGATTATATAGATACTTGGAGAGCAATGGAAGATGTGTCGAAAAAGGGATTAGCTAAATCAATAGGTCTTTCCAATTTCAATAAGAGACAAATTGAAAGGGTATTAGAAATTGCACAAATCAGACCGGCAAACTTACAGGTATATACTGAAAAAAATAATATTGTATCAAAGAATTAGATAAAATTCGGCTTATTTACAGATTGAATGCCACCCTTATTTGAATCAGAAAAAGTTGATCGATTTCTGCAGCTCAAAGGGTATTACGGTAACAGCATACAGTCCTCTAGGTTCTCCAGATAGACCATGGGCTAAACCAGAGGATCCTCAGTTATTGAGCGATCCTAAATTATTAAAACTCGCATCAACCTACCAGAAGACGCCTGCTCAAATCCTTTTAAGGTATCAGGTGCAAAGGGGAGTAATAACCATACCAAAATCAGTGACGAGAGCTAGAATTGCTCAAAATATTGATATTTGGGATTTCTTATTGACTGAAGATGATATGAAATATATAGATTCCTTCAATTGTAATGGAAGATTTTGCCCAATGACAGCGTAAGTACAGTTTGTAACCCATTTAAAAATCCTTTTTGGCAATTCTAAAACCATCTTGATCTTTTAATTATGAAAACATTACTTGCACATCTAATCATTCAATTTTTGCAGAGGTTTGGGGCATCCATACCATCCATTCGAGAAAGATGAATACTAATGGTCTACTCTTGTTTTGAATCCTTTTTTTTTTACTTTTATGTGTACAGATTAATAGATAGATATTACATAAAGTAATGTAAAACATTTCAAGATGGTGTTTTTACTCTTGACTTTGACAGAATATATATTTTTAAAAAACATGCTTAATAAACATAAGATAATATAAACTTCGTTTACAAAAAATTAAATTAAATTGAGCGCAAAGTAGGCGTTTAATTATTTATCTGAGATTGGCACATAGACTTATATGTCTATGGATTGGCAGTATTCGCTGCCATAACGACGAAAGAAGTCATATTTGCCGAATGTACCCGAACTCCTCCGACGAGCTTTGTGCTCCTGAGTAACTCACAAGCTCGAAATACAGCTTGCCTTTGGTTGCGCACAAGCACAGCTCAGGAGCTCGAAACTCTTCAAAACGAATACTATAATTGCGTATCAATCTGACAAGAAAATAAACAACTTAACCTAAAATTTAATATACACAGTGGAATATGCCAAATTTCCATGGCAAACAGACATCTCAAAGTTTCGTGAACGGACTTAACGACGAATTATTATGACTGAAAAGGTAAAATGGAAAGCAATATAAACTACTACAGTTTAATAAAAATTGTGCGATATCAACAATTAATAAAAAAGTATAAATATTAGTACGAAATTCTAACATTATTAGCGTACACCCTAAACAACTTCAAAAACAGACTAGTTATTAAAAAAATAAAATTTTTATCTGAGTTTTCCACATAGAATGAATATAAATACTGTTTTCAAATCTTGGAAAATTCTGAAATTTATTGTATATTTATGTTTTATATAAATTGTTTGTACGATATCGAATTGGTTTATTGTTTATTATCCTTCACTGGAAATTAACTGGGTATTATATCAAACAATTTTCAAGCAGGCTTGAACCAGAATATATTAATAATATAAAGTAGATGTATTTCATTCTAATAAGAATAGAATTTGTTTAAAGAAATTCAATATGTTCATGTGAATATGTACGATAAAAACAATACAAGAAGTATAAAAAAATTTCAAACTAAACTTTCCAAATAGGCCCTTCGACAAATTGAAAAGAATTCTTTGAAACTTTTATAATTATAGATATGAGATTTTGAAAAATTTCAATATAAATCGTCTCGAAAGTCGAAAACAGAAAAAAAATACGGAAAAGTATTTCCAGAGACTTGTCTCTGGTATTTCCATAGACTAATAATAATCAAATGAAACATCCTGTTCGCATCAATTCTTATTACAGTTTTCTTTATATGATTTCTAATCCAAATTACAAATTTTATATAAAAATTGATCTTCAGTGCCATCTCTGGGTCAAATGTGAACTAAAAAATGTAGTCGTTTTTAGTACAGGGCCGTTTCCTATCTTTCTATACTCTATAATCTATGCTTATAATTTTTTTCATTTTGTGTATTTTAAATTTAACCACAGAACACTGATGTCATGCGGACATCCCTTGAAATTCAATGTTTTATGTTTTTTTGGTCTTGCCCCAATTGGTTTTTATAAACGTGAAATGTCAACCGTGTTTAGAAAGCTCGTACTTCTTATTCTTTAATTTATGTTCTGTGAGCGCAACCACAGAACGTGCACAGCGCAAGCGCAATGCAGACAAAATGGTTAATCAATGACGTTTGTTGAATATCACATCGATTTCTTACCTTGCACTGTTATAAATACAAAATAAACAGTAAGCAAATTTAAAGTTATTGTGAATAATATTTTTTTTGGAAGCTTTTCATTACAATACCCAGGACATTCGAGATATTGGAGAATTTATGAATGAATATTCTACCTAGGAACTAGTGATGGGCAAAACCGAATTCTTTCAAAAATCGAAAACCGAATGAACGAATGAATTTGAGAATCGAATGATCATTCGAATGATTTTGCATTCGGTTTGAGGCGACACCTACAATAAAAATCAGGAACTATGTCGTTAAGGTTCAATATCTCAGCATTTGCCTGCTTTTTTTAGAAAAATGAACTCTATTGCCATTCATTCGGTCCAAATTTCGAATGAATCATTCGTTTTGCATTCGGTTTCGGGCGGCATCTACCTGAAATTGTAGTTACTATGTCCGTAAGGCTCAATATCTATGTCATTACGTGCTATTTCTTAGGAAGGTTTTCGAAATTGAGCTCTATTGGAATTCATTCGGTCTAAATTTCGAATGAATCATTCGTTTTGCATTCGGTTTCGGGCGGCATCTACCTGAAATTGTAGTTACTATGTTCGTAAGGCTCAATATCTATGTCATTACATGCTATTTCTTAGGGAGGTTTTCGAAATTGAGCTCTATTGGAATTCATTCGGTCTAAATTTCGAATGAATCATTCGTTTTGCATTCGGTTTCGGGCGGCATCTACCTGAAATTTTAGTTACTATGTCCGTAAGGCTCAATATCTATGTCATTACTTGCTTTTTCTTAGGGAGGTTTTCGAAATTGAGCTCTATTGGAATTCATTCGGTCTAAATTTCGAATGATCATTCGTTTTTCATTCGCTTTCGGGCGGCATCTACCTAAAATTTTAGTTACTATGTCCGTAAGGCTCAATATCTATGTCATTACGTGCTATTTCTTATGGAGGTTTTTGAAATTGAACTCTATTGGAATTCATTCGGTCTGAATTTCGAATGAATCATTCGTTTTGCATTCGGTTTGGGGTGGCAAATAGCAGAAATATTAGATACTATAAATCAATAAGACCCAATATTTCTGCGTTTGCATGCTATTTCTTATGGAGGTTTTGGAAATTGAACTCTATTGGAATTCATTCGTCAGTTTTGGAGTGGCCCCCATTTTAAATTTACTTTTTTATTTTAGTTGACCCTTCCAAATAATATCGATTTCTTTGGACATAAAGGTCCTACTGATTTGAAAAAAATATTTTTTGAAAGATGGTAGTATCACCTTTTATTAAAGCGAAACAATATGAAAACATTCAACTTAGTGATGTCATAGGAAAATTCTTAAAAAATGTTAGTGAAAAAATGTAAGTACTGATTTTCCTAATAAATCCGCAATGGTACAAGAACTTGCACATTGAAGTTTAATTTTTCTTCGCTGAGCTAACATCTCATAAGAACTTATATGCTTGAAACCATTGAATGAATTTTCAAAAGAGTTCAATTTGTCGGAGACTAGATGATTGGTGTGAAAAAAACCAACTTTCAAGAAGGCGGCGAGACAGTCGAGTTAGTTGTCATTGTCATTTTTAGAGTTCATGTATGTCAGATTTTGTAAAAAAAAAACGGAAAAGTGTATCTGTAGAATCTGTACCAATATATTCATGAACTAATCTTCTCCGTTATTTTATTAAAGAACCTTCGTAAACCGGAAGAAGCGGGTAGCTTCTTTTTTGGTTACGAACGAAACATTTGGCGACCGTGACAGGACAGTTTTACGTTGGAGAAGAACTTTGCGATTAAGGATTTTGTGACTTTGGACGATTTGGAGGTTTGACCGAGTTTGCTGCACAAACTTTTACCACGTTCCAGAGATTTTGTGGATTTGGACGATTTGGTGGTTTGACCGGGTTTGTTGCACAAATTTTTACCACGTTCCAGAAGTGTTTTGTATCCTTGAGTCGAAAATTGATTAGTGAATATGGCTAACGAGAAGAATTTAAAGAAAAGCCGGAAAGTCATTCGGAGCATATTCACTAAATACATAAGTGAACTAGATGTATTGTTTAGTGCTGAGCCCGTGGATATAGTGTCAGTGGAAATTACATTTGGACTTTTAAGGTCAAAATCCGATGAGTTGAAATTATTGAACAATCAAATATATGAACTTGTGTTAGACAGTGCCTCAGAAGAAGATTTGATTAGAGAAATTGAAAGCTGTGAGGAATACAACAAGAAGTTCGCCTCAGCAAGGTTTAAGTTTGAAAAAATACAAGGTGAGTCAGCTGCAGCAGCTAGCATCTGCAGCCATAATATTCCCAACCATTCATCGGAAAAAACAGGTATGCATAAATTTAAGTTGCCTAAAGTAGAATTCAAACATTATGATGGCAGTATAAAAGATTGGTTATCTTTTTGGGCACAATTTAAGAAAATTCACAATGACAATTCCATAGACAAAAGTGACAAAATTGAATATCTGATTCAGGCTACCGTTCCAGGTAGCCGAGCTAGGCGATTAGTAGAAAGCTATCCAGCTATGAGTGAAAATTATGATAAAATTATTGAAAGCATGCAAAGTAGGTTTGGCAGGGAGGATCTGCAGATAGAAGTTTATATTCGAGAACTTTTAAAACTAATCCTTAGCAATTCTGGCTCTAAACAAAATTTTGAAATTGCTGTGCTTTACGACCAAATAGAGTCTCAGTTGCGTGCCCTAGAAACGTTAGGCATTTCCTTTGACAAGTGTTCTGCCATGTTGTACCCACTAATCGAATCTTGTTTACCACCAGAATTAATTAGGGTTTGGCAACGTTCTTCAATACACTCCGGAGACGCAAACACTGTATCATCTTTAGAAGTTCGTCTGAAAAATCTTATGTCATTTCTTAGACAGGAGGTGGAGAACGAACAAAGAATCGTTTTGGCTTCTGCAGGTTTTGGAATGAAGGAGAAATCACCACCTGAGAGACGAAATAATAAGGAGGGTTCCGCTAGGGATAGAAATTTGAGGCAATACAATGAAATCCCCACGGCGGCGGGTCTTATGAATTGCGATGTTGCTACATGTATTTTTTGTAAAGGTTCTCATGATAGTTCAAATTGTTTTAAGGCGCAAAAGATGTCTTACGACAAGCGAAAAGAAATCCTCAAACAAAAAAAGGCCTGTTTTCACTGTCTGAAGGTGGGTCACCAATCAAAAAGCTGTAGAGGTCGTCTAAGCTGTATTTTATGTAAGCGTTCTCATGTTGTTTTAATGTGCCCTGGTCTTTCTGACGTTGCAGAAAATAAGCTTTCCAACAAGGTAGAAGATGTTCAAAAGGATAAGACTCTTTCTAATAATACAAGCACTCAGGTATTTTTACAGACCATTAGAGTTACCTTGAGAGGTTTTGGTAGGTCTAGAGTGGTACGAGCCTTGATCGACAGCGGATCGCAGAGATCATACATTTTGAAAACCACTGCTGCACAACTTGGATATAGATCGAAGCGTTGTGAGAAAATCGTTCACTGTCTGTTTGGTGGGAGAGAGGTTTTAAATACCCACAATCTCTATGATGTGACGATTTCTAATGGAGAATATATCAACACTTTCGAAGCCCTCGATGAGAAGAACATTTGTGGTGACATTGTTCCAATTCTTCCAGGTCAGTGGACGGAAGAAATGAAATATATCGATGCCGAGATCTCTGACGCTGGGATACCAGGTCCCATTGAGCTGCTACTGGGGGCCGATGTCGCTGGCAGTTTGTATACCGGGAAACGTCGAGAATTGAAATGTGGTCTATTTGCTATCGAAACACATTTTGGTTGGACTCTGATGGGCAAAATGACGAACAAAATTATTCGATCGGATGTGGTGATGACGACTCTCAATTTGCTTGTCAAGGATGTGTCAATTAGCGATTTATGGGAACTTGAGACTATTGGCATAAAAGATCCTGCAGACAAACCCATCAAGGAAGAAAATGCCAAAGCCGTTAGGGAAGCATTCATTCAGACGATAACAGAAGATGAAAATGGACGTTATGAGGTTCAACTACCATGGATTGACGGCCACCCTGCACTACCTACAAATTACAAAATGGCTCAGAAAAGGTTGATAAATACTGTCAGCAAACTGGAAAAAAATGGACTTTCTGAGCGATACGATGAAGTTTTTGTAGAATGGGAGAAAGAGGGTATAATCGAAGTAGTTGGACCATCCAAAGAAATTGACTGTAACAAAGGTCACTATCTGCCGCACCGACCAGTTTTAAAAGAAAACAGCGCTACCACCAAGATCAGGCCAGTATTTGACGCATCAGCACACGAAACAGGGCGGCCTGCACTGAATCATTGTTTACAAAAAGGGCCAAACCTGATAGAGTTGATTCCGTCGATGTTGCTCAGGTTCAGGGAAAATAAAATGGGAGTGACGGCAGATATCCGTAAAGCCTTTCTTCAGATAGGTCTCTGTAAATCTGATCGTGATTTCCTCAGATTTTTATGGGTAGATTCCCAAGGTCAAGAAGTTGTTTTACGTCACAAACGTGTGGTTTTCGGAGTCAATAGTAGCCCTTTCCTTTTAGGAGCGACGTTAGATTATCATTTGTCTAGATTTCTCGAAAAAAGTCCCAATTCTGATAAGTATTCTCGGGAAACCCTAGAACGGTTGAGTAGAAGTTTCTATGTTGACAACTGCGTTGCTAGTCTGCATGATGAAAAATCCCTATATGATTTCATTGAAGAAGCAACTGGAGTTATGGCCGAAGGTCAATTTGAATTGAGAGGTTGGGTGCACACTGGCTCTATTAATTGTGACACCTGTCCCCTTTTAGGTTTAGTCTGGGATCCTCAGAGAGACATTTTATCTTTGAATTCAGAGTTCATTTCATCTGACATTTGTCATGAGCAATTGGTGGTTTCAAAACGTCTAATTTTGTCAATTTCCCACAAAGTTTTTGACCCTATCGGAATTATGAGTCCTTCTGTTTTGATACCCAAACTTTTGTTGCAAGGCCTGTGGAAGGAACGACTGACATGGGATCAGTCAGTAGATGATATCACCGCCCAGTCATTTAAGTCATGGATCAGAGATTTACCATATCTGTTGAAAATTGAAATACCTCGATGGGTAGGGGTTATGAATACTGATTCCCAAAATCTGAGCCTTCACACATTTTGTGATGCTAGTAACAATGCTTACGCATGCGTAATATTTTTGAGAGCTGTCATAGATGGAAAGGTTGCAGTATTCTTGTTGGCCGCTAAAGCTCGTGTAGCACCTCTGAAAAGGTCTAATGTCAAAATGACCATTCCACGTCTGGAACTGTTGGCTGCTACCATAGGGGCTAGGCTATATGCTAATGTCGTGGAAAATTTGGCGAAAAAAATTGAGAGTTTCTTTTGGAGCGATTCCTCCACTGTTATATCGTGGATTCAAAGAAAAGAAGAGTGGGGAGTTTTTGTCTGGAACCGGGTGACAGAGATACGCAATTTGACTAATGCTGAAAAATGGCGTCACTTACCCGGCCTACACAACCCAGCAGACCTTCCTTCACGGGGGTGTTCCCCAAAGGAGTTGTTTGACTCGAAATGGTGGGAGGGGCCAAAATGGTTGTATCATGGACAACAAGAGTGGCCGTGTATGAACATTAATTGCAATGAAGAAGAAATTGTACAAGAGAAGAAAAGGAAATCTATAAACACTCTTCTAAATGTAGAAAACTTCGACTGGCATCTTGATCATTTTTCGAATTATACTATGACTATACGAATGATCGCTTGGATTTTCAGATATGTTCACAATTGTAAAGATGTTGAGAAAAGGCTCAGTGGTGAGTTAACAGTTCAAGAAATCGAAAATGCTGAAAAATTCGTTTGCAAGGTGGTACAACAGAAGAATTTTTCGAATGAAAATGATAAAAGGATAACTTGTCTTCAGCCCTTTTATGATAAAGATGGCTTAATTCGATTAAAATCAAGAGTCTCGCGAAGAGAAGATACAAAAAATTATCGCTTCCCCATTTTGTTACCTGCCAAAGATCCAGTGGTTAAAAACTTGATCATGGACATGCATGTTAATGCTCATCACGTAGGAACTCAAGGACTTTTAAGTCTGCTTCGAGAGAAATTTTGGATCATCGGTGGAAGACGTACAATACGATCAGTAATCTCGAAGTGCGTGATTTGTCGGAGATTTGACGCGAAACCATTCATAGTAGAATCCCCTCCTCTTCCATTGGACAGAGTTCGTGACGCGGTCACTTTTGAAGTAACGGGAGTGGACTTAGCAGGACCACTTTACTTAAATAATGGTAATAAGGCTTGGATCTGTCTATTTACATGTGCCGTTTATAGGGCAGTCCATTTAGAATTGGTTTCGTCAATGTCAAGTCAAAGTTTTCTTCAAGCCTTGCGTCGATTCGTGTCGAGACGTGGAAGGCCCAATATAATTTATAGCGACAATGGAAAAAACTTCTTAGGTACCGAAAATGCTATGTCACAATTGGATTGGGATAGTATTGTGCGTGAAACTTCTGTAAGACGCATATCATGGAAATTCAATCCCCCTATGGCTGCCTGGTGGGGTGGTTTTTGGGAACGCTTGATCGGAGTGCTGAAACCCTTGTTGAAGAAGGTATTAGGCCGCGCACGTTTAAACTATGAAGATTTATTGACAGTTTTGTGCGAATGCGAGGCTATTGTTAACGCCAGACCCATTACGTACATATCTGAGGATCCTCAAGACTTGGTAGCGTTAACGCCAGCGATGTTTCTGCGTGATCAAACAGAGTACGGTCTTCCTGATTGTGATGCCATAGACCGCGGTTCTTTGTGCAAGAGAATTAGAAAAATACAGTCATTACGTGAGGACCTTCAAATTAGGTTTCGTGCTGAATATTTAGGACAGTTAAAACTTTCTTGCAATAAACAGGCTAATCGGACAATGTCAATCGGCGAAGTTGTTTTAGTCGGTGATGACAATAGTAAACGCATAGACTGGCCGATAGCCAAAGTAGTGGAATTTCTACCCAGTCAAGATGGACATATTCGTCTTGTTCGAGTGCAAACTTCACGGGGGACATTGTTGAGACCTGTCCAAAGATTATACTCATTAGAATGTAGTGAAGATCCTGACTTACATCTTCAAAAGGAGAAGACACTAACCCACGATGGAAGAAAGAGTAACTGTCAAGATCCACCCGTACCAAAGACGATTTCTGCTCCGGAAGACAGTTTTAGTGCGGGAGTGTCGAAATCGAGAACAACTCGAAGCGGGCGCATTTCCCGAATGCCTAAGCGTTTCGTTTAGTCAAACGGAAAATTTTGTGTTTTTTGAAGGACTATCGTATGAACTTCTTGAGTTTATTGTTTTTCAGACACTTGTCTCCTTTGTCTGTGAAAAATGTGCCTTTGTCCACACACATTTTTCAGGTGGGAGGATGTCGGAGACTAGATGATTGGTGTGAAAAAAACCAACTTTCAAGAAGGCGGCGAGACAGTCGAGTTAGTTGTCATTATTATTTTTGAGAGTTCATGTATAGTCCATTCACGAAAGGTTGAGCCGTCGGTTGGCCATGGAAATTTGGCATATTCCATGTGTATATCAAAATATTAGGTTATGTTCTTTATTTTAATGTCAGATTGATACGCAATGTTGTCAATATTGCATAGAGTTGTCTGACAACTCGTAAGCTTGTCGGACGAGGCCGGTTACATTCGGCAACATTGACTTTTTTTACTCTATGACAGCAAATACTGCCAACTTCGGATAAATAAAGAAAACGCCTACTATGTGCTCAACCTTTCGTGAACGGACTATATGTCAGATTTTTATAAACGAAAAAGTGTATCTGTAGAATCTGTACCAATATATTCATGAACTAATCTTCTCCGTTATTTTATTAAAGAACCTTCGTAAACCGGAAGAAGCGGGTAGCTTCTTTTTTGGTTACGAACGAAACACAATTTCAAAAACCTCCGTAAGAAATAGCACACAAAGGCAGAATAATGGGCCTTATTGATATATAGTATATAATATTTCTGCTAGATGCTACCCCAAACCGAATGATTCATTCGAAATTTTCAACGAATGAATTCCCATAGAGTTCAATTTCCAAAACCTCCATAAGAAATAGCATGCAAACGTAGAAATATTGGGCCTTATTGATTCATAGTATCTAATATATTTCTGCTAGTTGACACCCCAAACCGAATGCAAAACGAATGATTCATTCGAAATTCAGACCGAATGAATTCCAATAGAGTTCAATTTCAAATACCCCCATAAGAAATAGCATGCATAAGCAGAGAAATTGAGCCTTAATGGTATATAGTGTCTGATATTTTGCTAGATGCCACCCCAAACCGAATGAAAAACGAATAATTCATTCGAAATTTAGACCAAATGAATTGCAATAGAGTTCAGTTTCAAAAACCTCCCTAAGAAATAGTACGTAATGACATAGATATTGAGCCTTACGGACATAGTAACTAAAATTTCAGGTAGATGCCGCCCGAAACCGAATGCAAAACGAATGATTCATTCGAAATTTAGACCGAATGAATTCCAATAGAGCTCAATTTCGAAAACCTCCCTAAGAAATAGCATGTAATGACATAGATATTGAGCCTTACGAACATAGTAACTACAATTTCAGGTAGATGCCGCCCGAAACCGAATGCAAAACGAATGATTCATTCGAAATTTGGACCGAATGAATGGCAATAGAGTTCATTTTCCTAAAAAAAGCAGGCTAATGCTGAGATATTGAACCTTAACGACATAGTTCCTGATTTTTATGATAGGTGTCGCTCCAAACCGAATGCAAAATCATTCGAATTGCTGAAATATTGCATTCGAATGCAAGGAATACTTTCAAGAATCGAATGCTGCATTCGATTTTGCATTCGAATGGCCCATCACTAACCTATATTTTAAATTTTTGATTTAACTACTATTTTATGTTCTGTGTACAGGCCTTTCTCTTCTCCCTGTGTTCCCAGAAAGCAGTTTAAGATGGGAAAAAGGAAAAGAGCTTTTAAAAACGGAACATTTGATCCTACGACAGCCAAAAAAACAGAAACCTGTCAAAGATAGAAGCAATGAATTTGAATTCGACCCAATTCCTAAGCATTTAGTGAATGCACATTTGAAAAATCAGGAAAAAAGGCTGATAATTATTTAGAAAATGCCCAGTTAGAAACGGTCAAGGTAAGTGCACATCTATTAATTGTTTCAGATTATGGTTTACCTAATTTATTCTTACCTATCCCTCTATTTCATCTAGATCGGTGAAAAATTTCAATTGTTGAACTGTGATGACCATGCTAATATTTTGAGGAAAAACGGCAGGGATATAGGATCTTGCAGACCAGACATAACATATCAATGTTTAATAAAGTTATTCAATCATCCTTTGAATCGTGCAGGACTACTTCAAGTTTATGTTCATACAGCAAATAATGTACTAATAGAATTTGACCCTCAAACAAGAATACCGAATTACTTTCACGAGTTTGCTGGAATGATTGGTGAGTTTTTAATTGGTATCCTATTCGATAAATATTAATTTGTATTATTCTGTTTAGTTCAATTACTCCATAAATTCTCCGTCAGAGCAAAAGAAGGAAAAAAGCTGTTAAAAGTAATCAAGAATCCTGTCACAGATCATTTACCAATTGGAGTGAAGAAAATATGCATGTCCTTCTCATCAAATGAAGTTAAACCAGCTAAACAATTGGTGGCTTGTAATGATGAGCCCATAGTTTTTGTCATTGGAGCAATGGCGAGAGGAAAACTTGATGTAGATTATACTGAAGAAACACATTCAATAAGCAAATATCCTTTATCTGCAGCAACTACCTGTTCAGAGCTATGCTTTGCTTTTGAAAAAGCATGGGGTGTACATAATTGTTGATAATGAATTAGATATTTTACCATTAAGGCATTACGTTGCATTGATCATTAAGGTCTGTTAGATCAGAAATACTAACTTTTTATTGGTCACATTTGAGTTCTGTAAATAGTCTACAATAATATTTTATGACGATAATGTACATACATTCATTGCCACCTTGGAAGAGTTGAATATGTTTCTTCAGGTACCTTCTTCAAGGAGTTAGTGTTTTTCAGATTATTTTATTTCTGAATGCTTGATAATTAATTTGTGGGTGTTAGGAAAAGAAATTCCATTTGAAATAGTTTATTTCCTAATATTACTATCATTCGAATAATGACTTGTTTCAAAAATATAAACCATACATGTTTGTATTCATATACAATAATTGTTCAAAATAAACATTGTTGGAAAAGTTAGACTTTATTTTTTAAATCATATAATGTATTCTAAATGAATAAAGTGAGTTTGGCATTAATCCTAAAACACACCTGAATCCTCTCATTATAAAATTTCTACACATAAGAATTTCAAGCTAATGCATAGGTTGCACACTTAAAAAGTTGATAAAAAAAATATCATTCAGGATATAAAGTCATCGTTCATAAGAATATTGCTTAAAATAATGATTTGTTGCTAAAATTTCACACTACAAATTTTTCATAAATTTCAGTAATAGTGAAGATTGAAAATAATTTATTCATTAATCAGAAAGTGGAAGAATATACCTTTCACAAAAATTGTTTCTTATTATGAATTCAACGGTCAGAACAATCAATCTTACTTTAAAACTTTTCGTACTCGTAATTTGCCTTAATTCCTAAATTAAATTCTTCTGAAAAATTAGTCTTCCACATTCTGACTTTGAAAAAATAAGAAATTGAACCGAGAGCTGTTCAATGGATCTAAGGTGTCTCCAATAAGTGTATAAGAAGTGTTTGAATCAAGTTCAGATGTGTCCCGATTATTCTTTCGGTAAGAAAACGAAATTCTAGTTTTAATAAGCATATTCCGGATAATTAAGGAATCTCTGTAGTATCTTGGAATCTTTCATGCACGCCTAAATTCACCTGTAATATGTCACTTTTCTGCAAATAACCATGTAACAAAAGTTATCTGGAAATCCACTGATTTTCTCTTAGTTGAAGGCAGCGATTACAGGAAATCAATTTTGGAATTTTACTACTGTGTCTAGTTTAACACTTTATGATTGTCTATATTTACTAATATTTGCAACTGTTTTTCATTCAGTATCACTAAAATTCTTAAGAATTTCAGTGTTTAAAACCCAAATTGATTCTGGGTGTAGTATCAGTTGATCTTATAGTCAACTTTTCATTTATCTAAATTATGATTTGATATGTCAAAAATTTATTGAAAGTCCTTACTCAACAATAAAAATCTAGATCTAACTTTAATAAAAATAATTATTGATTCCTCACTCAGGTTTCTAATTTCCATTCTTTCTATCCTCTTGAACAGCTCCTGTTTACGAAATAATTTGCGTGGCTATTTCAAAATTGAATTTTTGTTAACAACCACAAATAAACTCAAAACTAATTGATTAATATACAATTTATTTTGGTGAAAACAATTAAACTTAATAAGTTTATACAATAATTACTTCAATATAAAAATTATTCCATTGCATGAAGTAGACACAACTTTTTTGTACAATTCATATATTTTTTATAAATATCTATACATTATAATTTACAATAATCAACATACTTTTAAACATATTTAAACTAAAACTCATTATGAACCAATCCCTATGAAGAAAGATTGATTATCACTGTTAAAAAAAGTACTTTGAGAGCACATTGGATGTTGGGTATTGTGTAAAAAAGTGGACAGTATAAAATTATTACTAAGTAGAAATAATTTGATCTTCTTTATTTAATACCCAAAACTATTTATATATACATTAATTTAAATATCACTAAAATTGGTAATTCATATTTACGGCAAATTTTTCACATTACTAAAATCTATCCAATTTGAATTTACTTTCTCATACCCTTGACCGGCAATTATTTTCGAAAATATGAAAGAGTAAATCGTGTAAGGAAAGAAATTCCTAGCATGGAGCTGATTTTCACCAACACCTCAAATTCTGTCGGAAACAACAAATGTTACACAGACAAACAAATTTTATTATTTTTTAGTATTGAGTACAGCTCCATTGCAAGAAATTCCAAACTGAAATCAATTTAGATATAAATTATCCAAAATTGCCGTAACATTCCAGGCGAATGAGGAAAATTATAGAAATAAAAGTTTAAAATAATATCTTCTACTATTTCAATAGTCTGATTATTAATATTTATAACAAAATTTTAATCAATTCAGTATATAATTTAAATGGAATCATAAGAAATAATATTGATTTAAATCAAGAGAGAAGGAATCATTATAAAAAAGATTTAAACAATTTTTCATTAATTGATAAAATATAGGAAGAAAATTTAATTCCTGTAATCTTCAAAAGATGAGAGAAATCTTTGATCGAAGAATTAAGGGGACACAATGAAATAGTGTATCAAAATCAATGTAATAATTACATTATCATCTTTTAAATTTGTTTAGAATATCTGTTAATTTCTTAGTTTCAGAAGAAACTAAATAAATTATATTATTACAAGGAAATCTATGTACATATAATCATAATCTACAGTAGTTATTTACATAAACTTAAAGTAATGAAACTACAGTTTTATAAAAAACTCTTGAAAAACATGAGCTACATTACATTTACTAGTCAGTAATATTTCAACTTGTCAATGGTAGGTAGGTCACATGCTGGAAGCGTCAATGTAATTTATTTTTGAGCGATCAAATTCTCTGTAGTTTTTCTGGTTTGGTGGAACTGAATATCAACACATTTAATACAAGTTCTTTATACAACTTTTACTTGAAGTCCTCTTGAATACAGTTCTTATTATAAAGAACCTTCAAATGCAGCCATTAAATCACTTTGCATATTCATGTCTATTTTATTTGCCATCTGGAAAAGAGTGAAAAGGTATACTTTAGTTTCAGTTGAGTACTTTAACAGTTTGAAAAAAAAGATTTTTTCCTTCCAATTCTATTTTCCATTTCAATTGAACAACTGTGTTCAAAATAATATTCGAATATACAGGGTGGTCCAGATCATAACCAAGAAAATTTAACCACGTAGTCTACATCGAAAATAAGCCCTAGTTGTCTTATAAACGAATGTCGAGAAATGTTTCCTCTCCGAGATACGGGGTGTTAAAATTATAGAAAAAAAAATTTTTTCATTAATAACTTTCACACTGCTTGAAATATTTTCATGAAATTCGAGACATAGGTTTTGAGCGTCAAGGAGCATTTTTTGCATAATATCATTTCTTTTCTATTCTCCCAGTGGCGTCTACAGGGTGATTTTTTTAAGTGTTCATTAGACGTTTCCGAGGAAGGAATTGTAATACAGATTCAAGATTTTGGATTTTCGTTTCAGAGTACATGAACTTTAATTGTAAAATATTTTCAAGAGGGATCTACTTCCGGTTTCACCGGAAACGAATGTAACTTCGTTATTTCAAATGCAACACCCTGTATATTTATACATATTAGAATTCTTCGTTCAATTCTACACTGATTTGGTGTATGATATGTGCAACCACTCAAGCGGTTCTTGAATTATAGCCTGATTATCAAATTTTCTGAAAAAAAGGTTATCACAAATTAGTGTCCATATCTTCAAAATCCCCATTACAAGAATTTCTTTTTGCGAAAGTGGAACAAAAGAAGTACGCTGATGCTGTTTCTTGTATAACTTATGAGGAAATATTATACAGGGTGTCTGAAAAAGGACCTCAAAGTGAGCCTCAATAAAACTATGAAATCTCACTTTTTTCAAATGGCAACCCTATAATTTTGTAATTCCAATCGATTGCTCTTCAAAAACCAGTTATAGTGTCCGAACGTTTCATGCCTCTAAAATCAGTATTTTGGCCGTTATTCAATAAAATTCGAAATTCACGATTAAAGACAGGTTTCGCACAGTTTGTAAGCTTGCATTTTTGAAGTAGGCTATGTGAGAAACTGTCATTAGCATAACATGCAATAATAATTTCACTGGAATGATATATCAAGGGTATGTTTTTTATTTGCGGCAAATGTAACAAATTCGTAGAACAGGTAATTAGAAATTCAACGAACGAAATTCACATTTACTGACTTTAACGGAATCAAAGTTCAGGAGGTATCAAAACAATTTTCTCCGTACTGGTAGCCTTATACAGTAATAGATAATGAATGATCTGTTACTGTATTCACACGATTCCGTTTTAGGTTAATGCTTCCACTACGGAGAAAATTGTTTTGATACTTCCTGAACTTCGATTTTGTTAAAGGTGGTAAATGTGGATTTCTTTCGTTAAAAGTTCTGACTGCCCTTTCTAATATTTTGTTACATTCACCATAAATGAAGGACATATTCAATACATCGCTCTTACTGTGATTCATATTTTGCATAGTGCCCGATGGATCAAAAAAGTATAAATGACAGTTCTCTAAAATGCATTATAAATCAACAGACACAGCCTTCTTGAAAATTTCTATCCTAATAAATGCATGGTTAGACTAAGAAACCTTGATTCAATCCTGAAATTCGAATTTTATTCAATAACGGCAAAACTACGATTTTAGAGGCATGAAATGTTCGGGACACCCTAACTAGTTTTTGACGAGCCATCGATTGGAATTACAAAATTATAGGGTTGCCATTTGAAAAAAGTGAGATTTTATAGTTTTATTGAGGCTCACTTGGGGCCCTTTTCAGACATCCTGTATAATATTTCCTCATAAGTTATACAAGAAACAGTATCAGCGTACTTCTTTGTTCCACTTTCGCAAAAAGAAATTCTTGTAATGAGGGATTTTGAAGATATGGACCATAATTTGTGACAACCTTTTTTCAAAAAATTGATAATCAGGCTATAATTCAGAACCGCTTGAGTGGTTGCACATATCATACATCAAATCAGTGTAGAATTGAAAGAAGAATTCGAATATGTATAAATATACAGGGGTGTTGCATTTGAAATAACGAAGTTACATTCGTTTCCGGTGAAACCGGAAGTAGATTCCTCTTGAATGATCTACTTTAAAACGAAACTCCAAAATCTTGAATCAGTATTACAATTCCTTCCTCGAAAACGTCTAATGAAACACTTAAAAAAATCACCTGTATACTGCAGCGAGACTGAGTATTTTCAGATATAAAAAATTATACTCCACTGGTTTTCCGGCAATAAAAAGTATAATTTTAAATCCTTATTTAATTTGGAGCAAATTTTATATTTTTATATTTAATTATTTTTTATATTTTAATATTTTCGTGAACGAAACGTGTGCGATTTCTTCATTCATGAGAATGTGTTTTAATTTTTACCAGAAACGGTGCCTCGTACAGCAAAAAGTCAAGAGACCGAATTGCTCCAAATTAAATGAGGATTTAGATAGTAATTTTTATTGTCGGAAAACAGTGGCGTATCATTTTTCATCTGAAAATTTTCAGTCTCGCTGAAGTACGGACGCCACAGGTAGAATAGAAAAGAAATGATATTATGCAAAAGTGCTCGAAACCTATGTATCGAATTTCATGAAAATATTTCAAGCAGTATGAAAGTTATTAAAAATTTTTTTTTCTTTTAATTGTAACACCCTGTATCTCGGAGGGGAAACTTTTCTCGACATATGTTTATATGACAAACTAGGGCTTATTTTTGATGTAGAATACATGGTTGAAATTTCTACATACAGTGAGTGAGGAATTATGGAAAAAATTATTTTCTAAGAAGAAAAATATTTGACAACAAAATTCTGAAACAGGTCAGTTTTTGTTTCACTTTTACCAAATTTTATGCATTTTTGACGGATTTATGTTGTACCCTGTGCCATCTCCATCAACCCTTTAAATTTTCAAAATAGGGAAAGTGGGTCATGTGGTACTTTTTGTCTTCTTTACATCTGTGCAGAAATTTTCATTTCTGTAAAAATGAATTTGTTCCATAATTTTGACGCCGCTGTAAATTGATTTCGAAAACAGAATCACACGGTAATGGAATTCGGAAAATTGGTTATTTCATGTAAACTAATATGTTATGAGAATTAAAAAATTATCTTACCGCTTCTCTCCTTCTCCTCTCTTGTTCCAATAATCTTAGTCTTTCTCTGTCTAAATTTCCTGACACTGTAGCTTGTGAACCTGGCGATAAATTGCCATCAGCAGGGGATGATGAAGACCTCAACTCTTCGACGATCCTTGGTACAGCAATTGGTTGCTCAGCTACAGCTTTTCTACAATAGCATAGAAAAATGATAAATAAGAGTTATATTCAAGAAATGATATTTTTATCAGTGTGATCAAACATACAGTCCCTGGCCAATTTATTAGACGCACTGAAGATCTTTCATATTCACTTGTGTTAAAATTGAAATTTGAAAGCAGAATATTTGAATTTGGAATCCTCAAAATGTTATTTATATTACGAATTTCATTACGTTATGCTATTGTTCCTTTATATTTGATGGCATTACAATTTTGATCTATTGTGTATATATTGCATGTTGACCTAATGGTACCAGAGTATGAATCAGTACAGAACTCTTTCACACGCACCCATGTTGGGAAAAATTATGCTCATGTGGAATCAGCATAACGAATGTTGAATAGTGAGAAGAAATCGCGGAAATAGCCCAAATAATATTTCTACTATACATTTTCCATCATCAAAAAGATTAATTTTCATGGAAAATATGTATTTGAACCACCCTATCTGTTTTATTTCTATTTTGCCCTATTCTCTTGAAAAGTAATATGGAACCAGCTGAAAGCAATGGTTTTTCCAAAAAACACATCAACAAATTGATGGCGTAAGTACTAAGTTATCTCAAAATCAGCAAGATTTTGAAAATGCCATTATTTTGTTAAAATTTGAAACCGATAAGAGAAATTATTTCAGTACACTGATCGACTATAAATTTGCTGGCGTTGGACTAGCGAGAAAAAGGCCATTAGTAAACTTTCAGCAATTGTTAAAAAATTACCAACAATTCTTTGTTTCCTTATAACATTTTCGAATATCGAACATATCATTTTGTATATGTCAATAGTTATTTAATTAACTAAGTTAATGAAGACAGGGACTAATGGTCAAGATATTTTAATAGTTCGACATCATTAGTCGCTCGATTAATAGCAGAGTTGATTACGAGATTTTTCCGACGACTTCAATATGAATTGCGTATAAATTCTTGATTGAAATACATTCTCATTTTGCAAAAGATATACATTTGTAATAATGAAATCTCTATGTTCTAACAGAGTTTTGACAGATCTTGTAGTGCTTCTGAATACTTTATGTACGGTTGCAATGAGTATTGCACATCAAAATAGCATAAATTGAACATTAAAAGGGTCATTAATGTTCAATTCCGTACACATTGAAATCACCTTTCATTTTGAGTTCGACAGAAAACGTATTTTATATGGCAAGAACCATACTACTTTGGAACCACTCTTTATACCTTCAAATTTCTACAAGACGAAAAACTTTACCTTGCTTCTCCAAAGCATCCTCCTCTTCCCTCTCTTTCCTCCTCTCCAATTCAGCTCTCAACCTTTCTTTCTCAGCCGTTCTTTCTGCTGCTTCTTTAGCTCCAAATTCTCCAACCTCTGCTGCTTTTCTTTGGCCTTGTTCTGGAATGCCTTAAAGCTGTCAATAACAGCCGATTGCTGCTTGCTGTTGCCAGCAGCGTTATGAGGCGAGTTCACCTTCCCAAGACTACACCATGAACTTGCGTTCTTTATGTTCTGATCCTGCTTAGCTTGAAATTCTGACCATACATCGGATTCTTGAGGTCCATTGGTTTTTTATCCTGAGTAGGCATCGACATGCTGGCGTAATCATCAGGCTTCATCTGCTCCTGTTCTTTTTGGGTGGAATGTTATTTTGTTGAGGTAGAGGATCAAACATGGAAGTTATCGGCATTGGTAAGCCATCGAAGCAAGACCGTTGTTGTTAGTCTGCATATAGTCGTGCTTCATTCCATACCATTATTGCTGGAATGCATCATGTTGGGTTGCGCAGAATTTGGATTTATCATGGAAGATGGTAAATCAGATTGAAGAGTTTCATGGTGCATGGGGTACATACATTGGCCATATTTTGTGGGTGCTGCTTAGGCTCTATCTGCTGTTGAGGCAATACAGGAGGGTTAGGAACTTGAGGGATATTTGGTTTCATCATGGAATTGCTGAGGGAAGGTGGCATCTGAGCGATGCTAGCTGCCATGCTGGCAACAGGCTGACCACCACTAATGATATCGTGTTCTAGATTGGCCAGAGACTGTTCTAATGGATCGGTAAATGTGTTTGGTATCGGATCCAACACCATCTTAGGTTTGTCTGGTGAAGGTGTCGGCATCGGTACGGTTTTGGGACCCTGAGGCGCCGCAGTCATCATCGTATTTGTACTGGCACGTTTGTAACTGTCACCGGGGGTTTTTCAACAGGAATTGCGGCTGACTACTACGACTCACTGCGGAATCGTGGTTGGGTTTACCGTTGGTCTGGTTTGGCACTACTGCTGGCGTAATTGTTGGAGGATTTTCGATCGTTGATGGTGGTACGACCGGTGCAACAGGAAGTTTCGGTATGCTCTGATGTGAAAAAAATTAATATGTTCAATCTATTCGGTAAATTATTAATAAAAGATGATATTATTGAATACTATATACTTAGTCCTCCTTAGCTAACTTCCTAGTTCTGAATCATGGAACTATCACTTTCCAGTTATTTTGATATACTCACAAAACTAATTCTTATAGTAATTTATTGATTTGTATCTAAAATCTACTTCCTTTAAATAACTTTGGTTAATATACTTGGGATACATGTTCTACTAATATTCATTTGTTATGTGTACATTACTAGAATTTTTCCTTATGATTCAATTTGTTTTAGTTCAGGAGATATAAATACTACCTATTATACTCCATTCAAATTGATACGGAGTCAGTTAAAACTAAATAAATAGCATATGGCAACACTTATTGGTTTAACGGTGATACATCATATCTTTATATTATGAGTGGTGTTGTTTACATTACTCCGTCTCAAATTTGAATACAATATAGTAATAAATTCTTTTCAATATTAAAAAGAACTATTGGATCAGACATTCTGAAGAATCTAGTTGAAGATGATTTAATCAAATCATTTTTTGTAGTCAAGAGTTCTGATACTTTTATAATGGATGCCCTAAGGCAGTTTTATGATTGATTGAATTCTTCAAGATGATCTACTTGATAAAACACTGTCAATGCGAAGCAGGGATCATGAAATAATTTTCGATAATTTAATAACCCTGTTTTTTTGTATTTTAAATTATTGTTCCCTTTCTGTGGAAATCGTTTTGAAATAAATTCTATTTCTAAAAATACACCTTGTTGATGATCATAATAGGGTTTCTGTCTATTGAGCATTAAAAAAACGAGGTTTCCTAAGGGATGTATGGTACTGTTTTGAGAAATAACGAATACTATCAAGAAATTCATAGAATAAAATGTTATTACAGTCCAATATGATAAGGAAGAAATAAGTAAGCAATTTGGCATGTCAGGTCAGTTGAAGTAGAACCTTGTTTAGAAATCTACTAGATTATTAACTGAGGCCAACTCAAATTATTTAATCGACAGATTAAGCGTTCTGACAGTAGCAACTTTATTGGCTAAGGCGTAGACAGTTATTCTGAAGCCAGATAATTTTAAGTAATATATTTTCCCGACATTACTTCCAGAAAAACCGATTGATTCACTTGAAATGCAGTATATTGCAGGATGAAGTGAAAAAAATAAAAGTTCAACATGTTAAGGGAGCAACCCTACATAACGCATGATCAGTATAAGATACCTCGAATACCTCGTTTTTTATGCTCTGGATAACTTTTCAATCATCATCTGCTAGTGTTCATCTCTGAACCAATCGAACTACCCCTTCTTTAAATTACAACTGTACTTACCATGGGGTTTGATACGTTATTTCCAGCAGATGGATTAGGAGATTTCTTTGTTTTCTTTTTCGGGGGTCGACCAGGTGTACCTATAAAAACTCTCACGCTGAGCAACTACTACTTATGTTTAAAGATTTAACCTTGAGTGCATTTTCATAGGAGAGGTCTTACCGAAATGATCAAACAATTAAAATACAATAAATTCATATTCAATTTATTTTTGACATCAGTAATTATACTAACATCATTTCATATATTTCGATCAAAACTTTACAGCAAATGTGAAAAATAAAATGAGTGAAAAAAACAGGGCGACATCAACTACAGAGAGGCAAGACAGAAATCATATTTATCATTGTGAGTCGTCCAGAAAAAAATATATCGTGTCTTTCTATATACAAGTTAGTTCAGCGTTTGTGCAAGATTATTTACATATTTTCATTTTCTTCCATGAAACTAAAAAATTTTAGATGCCCTTTTTCGTTCTAGAGAAGTGTCATCAAAAAAATAAATAAAACTGAAATGCGAAAAATATATATATATTATTTAAAATTATATCAATTACAAAAAAAACAAAAATATAGGTCTATCATATAACTCAAAAAAGTTAAACAGTGCACAATATTATTTATAAAGTGCAGGTATGTACAACCATACCATAAAAAATAACTAAACTTATCACTTTTATATAGTAAAATCTGGTTTGTCTTCAAGTAAATGATAAAACCATATATTTATCGAAAAATATCAATTGTCTTTGTACACTGGAATTAATCGCAATGTTTAAATACTCACTTATTTTCTATATTTGACAATGAGACCTAACCTGACTTGCTTCTTAATTTTTCATGAAATCACAAAAAAAAATTAGTATCACTTGAGTGCAAACAATGTGAATGGAGGCCAGCAGATTGATGAGACGAAATAAAATAAAGACATGACCAATCTTAAACCATACAATACTACCATACCATAAATAATGCCATACTTTTTTTAATCTGCCACTTTTATCCATATGTTGTAGACTTTTGTAGGGTGGAAATCATCACTCATTTTTTTCATCGAAAACGCAATGATCGTAAGCATTACTATCCGGGCAAGTCAAGTTAGAACAATTTGAAAAATTTAGTGACTCCCAAATGGGACATCTGAAAATTCGTTGAAAAAAAAAACTCACATCACTGTTGCACCCACTTATTTAAAATCTAACTACCCGATCAAATTAATATTGGCAAATAGTAATAAGCTAGAAACTAATGAAAAAATTGAAAGGTATCAACCACTAAGTCACTGATGGACATAAGAGCAAAAGATAGACGCCTTTCAATTTTTTAAACGATGAAAAAATAGCCACCACACACATTGTCTGCATCAGATGTAGTAGCGCTGATGTAGAGAAAAAAATAAACGAAAAAATTTAAATCTATATCACCAACGATTACAACAATTATTTATTGGTGTGGTAAGACCCCATGTATGGTTTGTCCGCAGCTGGCAGACTCCACACAAAGTACTGCACTCAAGGCTAAAATACTGATTGTTATAGTTCAGAAAGACAAACGACAACTTGTCGTCTGACCGAAAAATAGAAATAAAAATAAAAAACCAGGAGAAAGATTAGGCGCTCATCGAAGTAGTTGCAAAGATTTCTTTTTATGTTTAACAAGGCAAACCGATTTCAATCTGTCGACCAGAATATACACCTATTTTTTAACAAGTTGGTCAGCCCATTGGTGCGAATTCCTTAAGGCTACTGAGCTTTTCGAAATAGCAATAGCCGGTGGATCGTACAACCAAAAAATACAATAACTCTCTACGATATTTTCCTCAAATATAAGTGAAACAGTCATCTGCATTCTGTTCATTTGATTTTAGTCAAAAGTAAAGTTGATTCAAATTAATTGTCAAAATAAAATCGATATTCGTTTTATATAAATTCAATATGGCTTGAAAAAGAGGAATTCCGGATGAATAGAGGTTAGATTTGTTTACCATGCAAAATTTATCCACTGTAATTTCGGCGCATTCTAATAAATAACCAAAGTTTCAGTTTGTGTCAAAGATCAACTACATTGGAATTATAAAAAATTACGAATTCTCTACTCAATACTAAATAGCTTGTGAAGAAAGATGAATCCAAATTATATCAATAAATCGATTATGTCCGTTTCTTGAACAATTTCTATGTTTTTCAGAAGATTTATATCCTCAATTAAATGGTCGTAGTTGATCTGAATATAATGAATAGATGAGTATATCATTGTCACATCTCTGGTCAATAAGTTGATTTCGATTTTCTTTCGCGATACGAGGTGATGCGTTCTATTTCACTTTAGATATATAGAAACAGTAGAAAGAAAATTTGAAAAAAAGGAATTCGCACAGACTTGTGGCTGGCCCGACGTTTTTTGCATATTTCTTCAGACATTTTTCTATTTTTTTTACATCTAAATGAAGAAACGAACCATAAACAATTATTCATAAATAATCTAAAAACAATTACAATTGTTTCAAACTGTAATTTCACTATTTACAATTTTTATTCATTTCTTTAATCAAAATACTGAGTCCCTTGCTCGTCTAAAATTTCACTGTGAAACAAGTCACGATATATGCATCCTTAAATCGACTGCCAGAGCTGATACAAATTATGATATTCTCTATTATTTTTCTATATCTCAACGGTAAAAGATATCTTGTATTTCTATAAATTTAAATTGAATGGAAGATCTTGTCTAGGAAACAATATAAAAATTTCTCAACCCATTCAGACATCGTAATCTCAATCCGTTGATTAATGCACTTCTGTTTACACATTATTTACAAAAAATTTATTCTTAATACTAATGAAGATAAGAAAAATTATCTCCGAGTTATTTTTCACGTCTTGTTGGGTCGCCAAATCGAGATCGGACAGATATCGATACCCCCATAGCCATGGCACACACGATGTACTGCTATGGCGAAGCAAGATGCGATTTTCGCAACGAAAATTATATCTGATTTTAGCCCGAAAAAACTACAGCCCTTTTCGGAACTTCGTCGCAGAACTGCATCTATCTACGTACGGATTTGTTTTTATAAATTTTTTTTTTACTAAACCGCGTGGTTCGAACTCAATAAAAAGCTAACCTGCTTCGCTGTCGCTCGAGTCGCTAGAGCTGCTCGTCAAGCTGGAACTGCTGCTGTCAGAATCCGAGCTGCTGGAGCTTGAAGATAACCTTCCGGACGGTCCACCGGCACCAGCGTCCATCTTTCCAGCTTCTTCTGGAACAAAGTGATATATGGATCAATTAATGAATTAAAGAGTATTTTACTGGGTATGCTCTTTACACTGACCGGCAAAATAATCGATGAGGTTTGTTAATTCATAAATATATCATTTCAAGTCTGATTGAAATGATTATTTTTTTCAATTGTAGGTATGTTCATCCTTAATCAATTGCCAGTTTCGAATTCCAAGAACACTCTGCGTACGTCATTTTATACAGGGTGAAACAAAATCTGTTTTTTAACCCTAACTTCAGAACCACCTATGGTGTGTTCCAGTTAATTCTTCATTTATAACAATAGCTCAATTTTTGTTAATGATACAACAGGGTTTTTAGTAAAACATCAAATTTCGCTAAGGCTAGCTACAACAGTACTTCAACAAATTGAACCTAAAATTCTGACCTAATGAAAACAAACTGAAAACTAAGTCAAAAACATAAGGTGTTTTTCGCCCAGACGCAGATAACAGGTGCGATTCGTCTCAGCATGTCGTTATTAAGGTTTTGAATGAATTAGAGCATCACTGAGCTGCTGCAAATTTTCGGGAGTTTGTACGCGAGATAGAATTTTCCTTCCAAGAGCATGAAAACATGCCCAATTGGGTTCAAATCTGGGATTAGAGCAGGCCAGTTGAATTCTTGGATATCAACCTCTGCTCAATACCCCCTGGCAATCCTAGCCAGATGCGGTGCATTCCGAACGACATGTCCTGCTAAAACGTCTTTTGTTGTATGTTTTCACTCAGTTTTCAGTTTATTTTCATAACGTTCGAATCTAAAGTTAAATCTATGAAAGTACTTTTATAGTCATAGCGAAATTGTGGAGTTTAATGTTGCTCTGAAAACCCTGCATCTTTAACAAAAATTGAGCTATTGTTATGAATTAAGAATTAAATTGTCAAGAAAAGATGTGTCTTGATGATGACATAAGAAATCACGCGGTGGAACTGGAACAAACCAGATGTAGTTCTAAAGTTAGGGTAACAAACAGATTTTGTTTCACTCTGTATTAAACGACGTAGGCCGAGTTTTCTTGACATTTCAAACTTGTTATTGATTAAAGATGAACATATCTACAATTGAAAAAAAATTCAATCCAATCAGACTCGAAATAACTTATTCATGAATTAACCATTCGCAACAATAAAATACTATAAAGGCTAGTATGTATAGCTATTATAATATAAACACCTCACTCACCTTTTTTACCTCCTTTCTTGGAGTTTCCAATTTTATCATTTACATCTAGCAGTCTTTTTTCTAATTCCTGTTTCTTCTCTGCAATTTGTTCATCTTTCGACTTACCAGGCATCTTTTTATCTGTAATGGAAAAATCTTTATGCTACAAATTTCGGTCGCGAATAGCTGGAAAGCAGAAAAATGTTACCACATACCAAACCACGTAAAAAAGCAGAAAGATTACAGATTTTTGCAACAATCAAATCGAATTTTTACATGATGAACTATTAGGTGTACAAATAAGTTTCTGCGGTTTGTCAAAAGATGGCCCCACCAGAAGGTTATGGAGAAATTGTCAGATGTAAAACGTAATATCCCAATTTTAGTCATCTGGCAACACCATAACCTTAAACTACTAGTGATTTCGTATCAGCATCACGTAATTTTTTTCGTGCAAAAATGTCAAGTTTTATTCCGAATAAGCATCATTTGCGGGAACTTTTGATTTACTTCTTTAATGTGAAAAATCTGCAGCTGAGGCGCATCGATTGCTTCTAGAAGCATATGGTGAAGCTGCTTTAAGTGAGAGAAGTTGTCAGGAATGGTTTCAAAAGTTTAAGAACGGTGAGTTTGACGTTAAAGACAAAGAACGCAGTGGAAGGCCGAAAGTGTACGAAGACATGGAATTAGAAGCACTATTGGAGGAAGATTCGTCCCAAACGCAAAAAGAACTTGCACTTACTCAACAAGTGACTCAACAAGCAATTTCACATCGTTTAAAATCGTTAGGAATGATTCAAAAACAAGGAAAGAGGGTTCCATATGAACTAAAGCCGAGAGACGTTGAACGCCGATTATGCATGAGTGAAATGCTGCTTGCCAGGAATAAAAAAAAGAGTTTTTTGCATCGTATAGTCACTGGTGACGAAAAATGGATTCACTACGATAATCCAAAGAAGAGAAAGTCATGGGTTAAGCCCGGCGAACCATCAACATCGACAGTTAAGTATTCATGGAAAAAAACTCATGCTGTGTATTGGTGGGATCAGCTTGGTGTCGTGTATTATGAATTGCTGAAACCAAGCGAAACCATTACTGGAGCTCTCTACCGAACACAATTGATGAGATTGAGTCGGGCACTTAAGGAAAAACGCGCCCATTACTACTCCAGACACGACAAAATTATTCTTTTACACGATAATGCTCGTCCACATGTTGCGGCGCCGGTAAAAACATACTTGGAAACACTCAACTGGGAAGTTTTACCCCACCCGCCGTATTCACCAGACTTAGCCCCTTCTGATTATCACCTGTTCCAGTCGATGGCACATGGTCTGTCTGAGCAGCGCTTCACATCATACGAAGACACCAAAAATTGGGTAGATTTGTGGATAGCGTCAAAGGATGAAGAGTTTTTCGACGGGGTATCCGAATGTTGCCAGAAAGATGGGGAAAAGTAGTGGCAAATGATGGAAAATACTTTGAATAAAACGTAATGTACTTTTCCTTTACAATAAATTCCTAATTTTTTATAAAAAACCGCGGAAACTTATTTGTACAACTAATAATAAAACTACCAGTAGGAAAACTAATACTGATATAAAAGAGAATATTTAATTTATTTAAACTAGATAACTTAAAATTAAACCCTACCACCAAAAATCAGCGTTAACATTAGAAATACACCTTGAATGGTAGATCATGCTGTTTGAAAGAGAAAGAAGTTTAGAAAAATTCTATCCATTCATTTTTCAAACCTAATGCATATGAAAACTATTCGCCTGGAAACAAAAATAATAAGTTATGTAATCATTCATTATAAATCGAGGAAACACTTTGTTCACATCAAACTAATGGTAATAATTTCTGTAAATACCCTGGTTCAATCAAAATCAAGAATACTATCAGCTGGTTGATACAATAGGTTTGTTCCAATTCACGAAATAACCGTTCACTGATCATCTATGAATCGTCAGGATCAGCGCAATGAATAAAATGAACACATTTTTATACATTGCGCAGAATCCTGACAATCCATGAACGGTTATTTCGTGAGTTGGAACATGCCTTATAAGTCTGATGGCAAGCAGGATAAATTCAATTTGAGTTTATTTCACGGATAGTTACATTTCGAATGGAAAATCTTACAGTTTTCCAACAGATATATTCCAAAACCTGAAAACTATCTATTTACTGCACAGTTAACAACCTAGGCTTCGAATTTGGGCTAGTACATGTAACCCTCATTAAGAACAACTAATTTACAATTGTTGGTTAATTCAAGTATAGCGACTGTAGCATTTCATCATATACAGGGTCTCTATAAATGATTGTAACAGAATAGAAAAGCTCAATTTGCCGCTTCCTATGCAAACCACAGAATTCTATGATCATGCTATGCTCTGATTGGTATTCTGTAGCGGCAAAGTAATCCAAAGGCAACTGCGCTGTTACAATCATTTATGAAGACCGTGTATTTTCAATGTATGAAAGTTATGGGGTTGAGGAATACTGAACCTCACTTAATTTTTTTTGCTTCTTACCAGAACTCTTTTTATTTTAGATCAGTTACTTCAGAAGTATTATGGGTACAAACGAAAGCAAAAAATTTACAGCAAAACTTCAACATACACCAATTTGGAAAAATAACTAAGTTATGTGAGTAAAAATCTGTACCAGATTGAGAAAAGTTTAAGCATTCCTTTGATGAATTCAAAGTGGCTTAACTTACCTAAACCTAAACATATTTGCTGAATCTGATTAAGAATTTAAGCTTTTTGTAATTTCAAACCAATCGATTCTTTTCGAAGAAATGAATGTGAATAACTACATCCCAGAACTTTCAGCTAAAATGAATTTTGCCAATTCATTGATCAAAGTTTTCAAAACAGCAGATAACTAGATACTTATTTAGAACTGAATTTTTCTAAACTTTCAACACCAACAAGCTATCAAAACATTATAGGCACATTCCTAAAATAAAATTGAATTAATAATCCCAAAACCAAAAGTATGGAAGCGTGAAAAGAAAACCAAAGCTGAAATAATTCCTTGAACACCAGCAACATCTACCATGCTTAAAAAAATGTGTGTAGTTCCAATTACAAACGCCACATAGCTAGGCCCCCCCATAAAAAAAAGGGGGATCGGCTACTTTTTCGGTGGTCTGGTGCACTTGCCAACCGTTTAGACGTTAAGTAACGGAACTTACAGTAGGGCTTACGTGGCTTTTGCGTAGACACGAGGCAACGTAGCTCTCCAATTCCCTGAGGGTAGACGGTTTCAACGTCTCAAAATCAATCTCTATCTCGTCCGGGTTAGAATCCCTCAACGAGGGCTCTCGTGACTGGATTATATGGACGACTCTACCTAACTTGTCTCCTGAAAGAAAAATAAACAAATAGTTAAATACATGTAATTATAATGATTTCAAAATACTATGTTAACTCAGAGTAAGAAGGAAACATAGAGATGCCCTTACGAGTGAGATGGAAAGCACTTTACTGCCGAACTAGGGTGTAGTAAACAATATAGTCCGTTCACGAAAGTTTGAGCCGTCGGCCATGACAATTTTGCATATTCCACTGTGTATAGTCCGTTCACGAAAGTTTGAGCGCATAGTAGGCGATTGTTTATTTATCTGAAGTTGGGAGTATTTGCTGTCAGAACGTAAAATAAAGTCAACGTTGCCGAATGTACCCGACCTTTTCCGACGAGCTTGAGAGTTATCAGAGAACTCTATGCAATATTGACCACATGGCGTATCAATCTGACAAGAAAATAACAACATAACCTAAATTTTAATATACACAGTGGAATATGCCAAATTTCCATGGCCAACCCACGGCTGAACCTTTTGTGAACGGACTATATATTAAAATTTTAAGTTATGTTGTTTATTTTCTGGTCAGATTGATAAGCAATGTTGTCAATATGCATACAGTTTTTGATAACTCGCAAACTCGTCGGACGAGGCCGGGTACATTCGGCAACGTTGACTTCATTTTACGTTACAGACAGCAAATACTGCCAACTTCAGATGAATAACAAACGCCTACTATGCGCTCAAACTTTCGTGAACGGACTTTACTTAGCTTCGTCAACAAATGCGTGAAGACTTCCCTGATGGGTTTACTTTTTACTCTGAGATTAACAATCAATGCGTTGATTTATATGTAGTTGTAAATAAATAAAATGCGTTAGTGCAGGGGCCTATTGCACCAAAATGTACTTTGCAACTTTTCACTTTGCATTCTGACAAATTTCAAAAGTGAAAATTAATTATATTGCACAACATTTCTCCCAATATTCAATTTCTGCGAAGTGATTTTCACTTTGCACTTGACTTTCCACATCGCACTTTTTAATTATGAATGCGTTTCGTGCAATATAATTCATTTGAAAAGTGAAAAGTGCAAAGTGAAAAATTGCAAAGTTGTTGGTGCAAATATTAGGAAGTGATTCGTTCGTTAACGAACTTAACAGCGGTATTCGGAACCTGAACCAACTCTTAAAATTTCAGAACCCTAAAACCGTTCTGGAGTTATCGTGTTCACGGACGGCCGGCCGAACAGAATTTTGAAAATTGAAAAAATACAGACATTTGGGCAAAACGAGCAAAGAGGTCATCTTACCCGGCAATTTATTGATATCCAACGAGAGTTGCCGTTTTTCATCATAAGACATTGGCTTGGCATTATCTTCGTCTTCTGAATCGAAGGGCAAGGCTGCTGCTGGAACTGCATTCTTCTTCCTTCCAGCACCAGTCTTGTTATTAGCCTTAGTTCTCTTATTTGGCGCGTTAGGTGCAGCCGCCGGTTTAGCGCCTCGCAACCCTGCAAAAAAAAGATAGTTACATTCACAAAATCGCATCCCAGTTCAGGAGATTACAGGTACCGTATTCTCGAGAAGTGATATTCGAAAACGTGTACGAACTTCATGCGCGAGTCCCTGTTTTACCTGCAAAAATGCACACCGCGCAATGAAGTTCGTCTACGTTTTGGACTATCACTTGTTGAGAATACAGGTCCTGATCTTGCGATTGGATACACTCGCTGACAAAATAATCGTTCCAATCAAAAAATCGAAGCAGTTTGTTGATTCATAAATATGTTATTCCAAGTTCGAGTTGATTGAATTTTTTTTTCAATTTTAATTAGGTTCATACGAAACCAATCACCAGTTTTGAATTTCGCCTTGTGATTTCTTATTTCATCAACACATATCTTCTCTTGACAATTTCATTCTTCATTTATAACAATAGCTCAATTTTTGTTAAAGATACAACAGGGTTTTTAGCGCAACATCAAATTGCACAATTTCGATACTTTCACAGTAGTCGTCTGGTTAACGAAGTGCTAGAAACTCATGCTATTGATAGGATGGACTGGCCAGCTCGCTCTCCAGACATGAATTGCATCGAACATGACGTCTGGTCTGAGATGTCTAGACTATTGTCAACCATAGAACAACCGATAATAACCTGGAGGACCTTTCTAACGCTTTACGGGATATTTGGACGAATTTGCCCCAAAATTTTATAAATCGTTTGATCGAAAGTATGCCTCGTAGGGTAGACTGCTTGAGACGAGCTCGTGGGGGACCAACTAGGTACTAGCTTAACCAAAACTTCAGCCTTCTTGTGGTTTCATCATAAAATTTTTATGTAATTCAAACACAGAATTTTGAGTGTTCCTAATAAAGACTTTTTTCTCTCCAACTTTCCATTTTTTCATTCTTTTCTCAAGTGAACCATATTATCAACTGAAAATACTCTGATATCTGACTAAATTTATAATCTTGGAGCGAATATTTCAGAAATAAATTTAGAACAAGTAAGTGATCCCTATCAATTGTTGAGCACTGTATTTAACCTTAAATCTGAACGTAATTAAATAAACCGAAAACTAAGTGAAAACATAACACAAGTTCTGGCGCCACATGTTGTCCCTTATGCACTGTTTATTGGGGATGATTTCTAGCTAATGCATGATAATGCCAGACCGCATGTGGCTAGGATTGTCAGGAAGTTTTCAGCAGAGGTTGATATACAAGAATTCAACTGGCCTGCTTTAAGTCCAGATTGAAACCCAATTAGGCATGTTTGGATGCTCTTGGAAGAAAAATTCGATATCTTGTACAAACTCCTTAAAATTTGCAGCAGCTCAGTGATGCTCTAATTGATTCAAAACCTTATTGGGGATATGCCAAGACAAATTGAACCTGTTATTCGCGCCTGGACGGAAAACACGTTATTTTTTTCACTTAGTTTTCAGTTGATATTCATTAGGTCAGAATTTTAGGTTAAATTAGTTGAAGTACTGTTTAAGACTAAGCAATATTTGTTTTACTGAAACCCTTATCATAAACAAAAATTAAGCTAAAAATGAAAACGAAATTGTTGAGGTAAGATGTGTCGTGATGATAAAATGAGGAATCACATGATGGAGCAACTGGAGCACACCACAGGTAGTTTCAAAGTTAGGGTAGAAAAAACTGATTTTATTTACCACAGGATTCTGTGTTGAAAAATCAGGATAAATTTTTCTTGAAACTTACCTTTGCCCTTGGGTGGTTTAGCATTGGCATTGGCCGAAGGAGCAGCGTTGTGATGCATGTTCAGCGATTTGCTACCAGCGGCATGATGGACGTCACCTGCCATTTGAGATCGGCCCCTGATACAACGCTAGCTATGCTGTCGTCCACGCTATCGGACATCACAGAGTTGGACTTGAGAGCGTGCGCGGAAGGTTTACCCATGCCACTGCTACTGCTGTTCGGTAGGACTTTCTTGGGTTTGTCTTTCGCCTTTTTCTTCTCCTTTTTCTTTTTCAGGCTTTCCTCTTCCAGACTCTTTATTTGTTCTTGCATGGCGAGAACCTAGATAAATAGAGAGGGTCAGCCATCGATCATAACTAGCGAGAGTTCAAGATCATTGGGCTTCCAGGTGACGAATCTTCAAGACATTGAAATATGCGCCAAAGTGAGATGTTCAAAATTAATGGTGAGTTCTTCAGAGTAAAATGTACACTTAGAGATGCCTTCAAGCATTTGTTGACGTAGCCAAGCAAAATCTGTTTAGGCACGCGAACAACATTCCGGCGTTGCGAACTTGTGCCGTATCTTTATTCCGTATTGGGACAATTGGTCTACTGCTCCCCTACCTTGATACTAAAGGCTAGGGTCTGTTACAGAAAATTCTGTCACTTTGCAGCATCGTCAATTAGTGTTTAGTTTCTCCAATACATTGGGTTTTCATCTTCATTTCGATTTGACGTTCATAAACTTAATTTTTTTTACTGATTTGGTGGCAGTTAGTTGTTGCTCAGAAGTATTCCGGTAATTATAGCTATGGCAAAATTACTAAAATTTTGTATTATATTCAGAAATTGTAGAAATTTAAATCTGACCTATTATTTACATCACCCCAGTGCGGTAGTGAAATGCTTTCCATCTCACTGTGGAGCTGTGTTGATTACAATGCATTATTATTCACGCAGAAGGACATCTCTAGGTTTACTTGTTACTCTAAAAGGGCCCACTCACTAAGAGGGAAGCGCGAAGACTTGAATGCGCGTTGTACGGGGTACAGTTAAAACAGTGTGTGTATGGCGTAAATTTGGAATGCGCAATCATCTCCGTCGTGTGGCGTGTGCATTCTTCACCGTACGTGGAAGCATGACCAAAAACGACTGTGTATATGGGCAACAAGTCTCTGCACGTTTCATATGTTTAGCAACACAGTGTCGGGTTCGATATTTATACCTTGGACATTTTTTCCTTAATAACAACACACGCCACTGCCATTAACATCAGATCTTTTTTCGACGTCATCTCACGCTTGTCGCACATCCAAACCAACACGCAAAAGTGTATGTGTGTGGGAAATATGAATGCACATGTTTGCGTTACAGCAAACGTGCAGATACTTAACTGCGCATTCTTCCTTCTTAGTGAGTGGGCCCCTTAAGGTGAGTTCACTTATAGCTGAAAACCGGTGAGAGTGACTGGCGATAAATTCAGCAATAAGCCAACTCAGATATTGCCCGATTTAAATGCGTTGGGCGAAACTTCAGTTTATTGACGCTACTCTTTGTATGTCGCTCACAACGTTTTTATGTGAATTGACATTTTTGGGTTAAATCAAATCAACTACTGACACCAGTAGAATAAAAGTCTGCTGTCAAATATTGTTGCACAGCATAGCCTAACAGCATGAAGATTAAGTTTGCCCAAACTCAAATTTAATCGCCGTAATATCTGAAACAAAAGCGTAACACTGAACCCACCAGTTCTTTTAAATATCTCATGCAACGAGTTCTTGATGCATTAAAAATGCTCTATTTGAAAAATAGGGGACTATTTATCAGATAATCTTTTTTCTTTCAGTTTTTCCTCCATTTACCTAGAAAACCAGCGTTCGTTTTTTAAAATTTCATAAGAATTAGTTAACCGGAAAATTGAAAAAAAGGAAGACATAAGAAAATCATAAACCACTAACCTGTTTCTCCAACAGTTTAAGCTTTTTTCTCCTGTCCTCCTCCGAGTCATCAGTGTCGCTAGAAGAATCTGAGCCTGACCCAGAAGAGCTGGATTCAGACTTAGTCATCATCCTACCAACAGGTTCGTCAGGGATTTTGGCAAACCTACCAGGAAGAAAAGAACAGAACTTCGTAAGAGACTTCGCTAATTGACATATGACCAAGACGACCTACCTAGTTTCAAATATCTCCTGGAGAACCTTAGCCATCGCGACAACGTCGTGATCTTCGGGGTTATATTTATAGCAATTCGTAAAAATCAGTCTAATGTCACCGGCGAACTCCTGAGCAGTCCTGTACTCCCTGTTGTCCATTTTTTGTTTGACCGTGCCAAGGTCCATGGGTTTCTTGATAATTTCGTGATAGTCATGGAGACCAAGAAGTTCTGCGTCCACCGGTTTGTAAAAAGGCCATGCATAACTCTGCAAATTTAACGAAATATTTGTAGCTCCTCAATGAAGCGAATCATGTTTATTTATATATTCTTAAAACTAATAGCAACTTATGCAACAGGTGTATAGTGCTATTATTCACGAGGTGAAGTTTAGGCTACAAACTGTAGGCTAGTGGCCTAAATCACCCAGCGAATAACAGCCATTATACACGAGTATAGTACGTTCTAGAAAGGTTGAGCCGTCGGTTGGCCATGGAAATTTGACATATTCCACTGTGTATACTAAAATTTTAGATTATGTTGCTTATTTTCTTGTCAGATTGATACGCAATGTTGTCAATATTGCATAGAGTTCTCTGATAACTCGCAAGCTCGTCGGACGAGGAAGGGTACATTCGGCAACGTTGACTTTATTTTACGTTATGAAAGCAAATACTGCCAACTTCAGATAAATAAACAAACGCCTACTAAGCACTCAAACTTTCGTGAACGGACTTTAGCATACTATACTTAATCCACTACTACTGAATATATTTCTTGTGTGTTTTGACATTTCACGACTGTGACAAGACCCTTCTATTACAAGTTTGGAAAAAGTCAAGTTGACACATGGAAAAATTTTGGAGAACTTGTCATTGTATATTCTGCAATAAAAATTGCTTTAATTGAAGATAACGGATAAACATCTCGCACTTCGTTCAGAGTTCATGCATCAGAGGTAGGTGTTCGTAAGGATCCCAAGAGATGGCGTTTTGGTTTTGTTATACTCAGAGCTAGGCGATGTTTCTTCAAGTAAGGGAACCTGGAATGCCTTTTCAGACAGAGCTCCTCCATACTGAAGAGCCCCAAATAGGCGAAAATAGCTATCTATGGATGCTCTGTTTGATATTACCGCTATGCATGTTCTTTGTGCGTTGACGGGATTAGTTCCGAAGTGTGAGTTCAATATTGGTTGATTTTAAATCAATTAATATTATTCTCCGCTTTCATTGTTTATATTATGCCCGCGTTACTGTTAAACGCATAATTTTTCATTTATTTAGTATACAGTTTCATTGTTTTAAACCCTCTGTGATAATGTTCATATCTTTGATATTATCCAAATCATTTTCTATTTGGGGGTGACTTTGTTAATAAATCTGCTAATTTAATTTTTTAATATTCCCAAAATATTCATTACTTACCGAGTGTTTTTTCGAGAACAATTCCTTGAGTATCTCACTACACGCTTTCATAGATTCCGATAATTTTCCACGAGATTTATGTGAGGCATGTTGGGGTAGGGGCTGAGCATTCGTTATGATGGGGGCCATACCGGTCTGGTGGTACGGTACTAAACCGTCCAATTCAGGCCGACTGGGTTTTTTGATCTGTCTACCAGATTCCCTCCTGGTGGCAACCTTCGCTGGGGTAGGCTCTAGTGCAGGGTTATAATCGTAAGCTGTTGCAGAGGGTGTTGTCGTATCAGCCTTTCTTTTCACTCCTTTTTTTACCTATTTTAAAGACCATTTATAATTTAGTACAACTGAGATGATGGTCCTGTTGATTACTGAGAAACCAATAAATATCTTACAATTCGATTTTCTATGGTGATATCAAATACATTTTAATATAGTTAGTAGGAAGACTATACTCTACATTAACTTTTTGTTTTATGTTGTAACTCGAAAAGTTTGTTCCATTAAGAAGTTCATACAATATGAGGGCTCATCGTCAGTGTCTCAAAATGGGTATTAGAAGTATCTTATCACCTCATTCATTATGACGAAGGGTGATATACGAATTCTGACCAAAATATATTTTTTTCATATGTGATGTAGAATGTTTCACACTGATTTTTTCGGAACGCAAGGTGTTAAAATTTTCTGTGCAAAAGTGTAACTTAAAGCAATCATTAAATTCACGAGATGAAGAGAACATTTCTTAGCAACCATTTTGAGACACTGATATAATTAGAATATGAATTCCTTTGGAAAAAATCTGCATATTTAGTGAATAAAAAAACCAAAAACGACTCTATTATACTATTTTTCTTTAGTTTACTCTATCCAACTAAACTATTGATTATATTTTTTACTATAAACCTGCAAATAGTACCTTAAGGGCGCAAATTTTGAAAAAATATTGAACAATTTTCACAATTACCTTGACTGATTAAATTGAATATATAGCATAGTCTCTTATCCTGGAAAAATTGTTTTTATTCTGCTACAATTTAATTCGATTCATAGAAAATTTTCAAAAAGAAAATAAATGATCGAGTGAAATAATTGTTTCCCATTTTGGAACACATACATTTGTAAATGTACTTATTCTATCAAACAAATATTCATCACTCGTTTTATTGAAATGTATGCCTTCTTCTGAAATTTCATCAATTGAAAAATTAGACGAAAAACAATAATTTCTTCAGGTTTTCATCCTATCATATGTTTTGAAGTACACTCTGATATTGTTATCATGAAGACTGGAAAGAATTAAAAATATTTTATATTATTTTAATCTCGACTTCAATCGATAAAAAAACAGTTTGAAGAAAACGTATTGTCATTACTTCAAACAAGTGTTGTAAAATTCAAGTTTTAACGCTGTAGAATTCTCGCTTCAAAACAATGGACTCTTAAAATGAATCACTATAAACAATAACACGTTTACGTGGTAAACATCACGAAGTTCAAGATAAGAAGCAGGAAAGAAAGCAAGGTTTCAAAAATAGTCAAAACAACAGTCACCTTTGCAGGTTGTGAGGGAGGAACTACATTGGGCAATACTGAATTACTGCCTTCTAGGTTGGTTACCGGCAAATTTGCATGATGTCCAGCTGTCGATGGAGCTTGTGACTGTAGAGAGCTAGGATTGACGGAGGTTATTGTTGGTGTAGCTGTGCTTCCCGGGACTGTTGAGTTTTGATTTAATGGTAGTCCTGAAGAGCCTGGATTAATAAAATAAAAGGTATAGATATGGTGAAGAAGAGATTGAACGCGTAACATCGGAATGGTAAACATAAACAATGTGTTCAATATTGAACTCATACTTCGGAGCTAACCTCGTCCTCATTCAAAGTAAATAAAAGGAATTTGTATCAAACAGAGTATCCATGGATAGCTATTTCGTCCTATTGGAACTCAACAGCATGGAGAATAGCTCTGCATAATGAGGCATTCTAGGAGCTATTATCCTATAATAACAAATGGCACATTTTCTCAGGTATAAATATACCGAAAACGCCATCTCTGGAGATCCATACGAACAACTTTCTTCCATAGCATGAACCTTGAACGAAGTAGCGAGATGTTTACCACGTTTCAGTTTAGATCCGCTACTTCTTTCATCTTCTTCATACTATGGAAGGAAGTTGTTTGTGTGGATCCCCAGAGATGGCGTTTTCGGTATGATAATACCTGAAAAAATGTGCCATTTCGTATTATAGGTCCTAGAATGCCTGACGAGTCACAAAAGCACAAAATAGCTATTCTTGAATGATCTGTTTGTAACATCTTCCTTGTACTCATTTTGAACGAGGGCAAGGTTAGCTCCGAAGAATGAGTATAATATTGATTGTATGAGTATGAGTATAATATTGATTGGTTTCAATTGATAAATATAATTCTGTGCTTACATTGTTTATGTTTACTATGGCGATGTTACGCGTTAAATCTCTTCTCTTCACAATAACTTAGCCTACATTTGGATACATTTTAATCATTGAACAAAAAAAGGAAACACGTTAGAAAATTCATCGAAAACAGAAAAAAAACAAATTAAGTGAACACAAAATTAGTCTTACTAAGTAAGTAGGTTTTATGTTCATTGATTTTTTTTCCGTTCATCTCAAAAAACCTGAGTTCAATGTATGAGAAATTGATCGATAATGACCTATTTTATTGCGAACTTTCTTTCATTTTTAATTTCGTTTGTCATGGGCAACTGAACATCAAGTATTCAGAAGCCACTTATTTTTATTATGCAAATAATGTTACAACTTTATTGAAACAGAAATGTACAGATTTATCTCTTATGCAAAATAAATATTATATTTCAATCGAGAATTTTTACTCAATTCAAAGAATCTTAATAAGTTGTTTATTAATCTAGTGATTAATGGTCTCGAACTATTAACGCGTTCGCTAATTATCCTGACCATTGATTGCTGTCTTTAATAAGTTAGTTTATTGAATAGCTAGTTCTATATTTTGACAGTATGCGTTTCAATCCTTTTAGCAAGGTAATGTAAAGTTTAAGAAACTATTTGCAAAAAACTCACCAGTTGTTGTTCCCACAGGGGTCGAAACTGTTGACGAAACAGCTGCAGGGGGCCTACCCCGGCCCTGCCCAGTTGCACCAACAGCATTTTTCTTCCCCTTAGGGCCCTTAACGGTAGGCGTTATTACTATCTCTTCTTTGGGCATATTGGCAACCTCCGTTAAGAATACCTTTTCGAGCGACTGCGCCATCAAAACCACGTCTTCTCCTGGCTTGTTGTACACATAGCAATTTGTGAACATCGTATTGAAATCCTGTATACATTCTTTTCCCGAAGAATAAAAGTTGTTCTCCAGTCTTTTCTTTATCGTAGTCAAGTCCATAGGATTTTTGATGATTTTGTGATAATCCTGATAGAAGATTTTGATTTCAATTATTGTTTTTATTCCCCATTTTTTGAGTAGAATATATCATGTTTTCAAATCGATAAAATTCCAATGACATTAATAAAAACACTGAAACAGCTTAAATTTGTTCATCATCGATGCAGTTAATATGTTGCCCTGCCTAATATCTCTTCACTATTACATTAATATATTCATTTTATATAATACTAATTCAATTTTTGGAAATACAGCGTAACTTCCCTATAACGAAAGCGCTAAATCTGCAAAAAATTAGTTATAAAGAAATTTCGTTACACAGAAAATTTGTTTCTTTAGTCGGCAATGTCGAGGTCGACTTCACTGATAGATTTAAGTTAATTATTCAAACTTAATCACTTCCTTTCAGACATTTTCACACAACTTTCACACTAGCGTAATGGTTAGATTGAAACCAAACAGCCAGGGGTGTATTTAAAACCGTTTCAGAAGGATCTCTCTGCCTGCCGTAATGATTTAGTTTAAGGTCGGGATTTATTACATACGTCTGGAAAATTTTCCGAAAAAACCTACCCTTACAACTTCTTACCAATACCCATTCAAAGTGTGATGTTCTTTGAATATTTCGTTATAGAGAAAATTTACTTTACTACTTTAGAGGGTGTTTCTAACATGGAATTTGGATTCAAGGTGCAATGTCTTGTACGAAATTCGTAATACAGAGAGATTCGTTAAACAGATGTTCGTTATATGGACGTTCCACTGTAATTAATTTTCAAAAATAAAAAATTTCGTCATTTGATTTCAATAGTAATATAAACTTGATGAATAATTTTTTCTGAATGTCACTAAATGAAAATGAAATATTTGACCATACACAAGGGAATTTTCAATAGTGTTTTTGGTTATATTTTACATACCGGTAGGCCAAGTTTTTTGGCATCCACAGGATGCTGGAAAGGCCATGAAAACCGATGCTTCCATACTGCCTTGAAAACTGTCTTTTGCAAAAACTGTAGCTGGTTTGTCACCGGACCAGGCTTGTCTGGAGGTGGATGAACTGGGGGTTGTACAACTCCGTTTACAGGCTCCATTGGCACTTCTCTTGAAGGTTTTTGGTTACTGTCCACAGACTAGAAAATAAAGGAGAATTTTAATTTTTATATTCGAATACATCAATATCTTCGAAATAATCATGCAGAAACAATTTTATGATGTGAAAATCATATTGTAGAAGGAAATTCTTAATGATATAAAGATTCTCTCAAAAATGTTTTCTAACGATACTTATCTTCAAATTCCATAAATTTCTTATTACTTAATAACTCCGCCTCCTGAAGTCTTTCAATTCAGAAAAAAAGATTGAACTAACAATTCTTTAACATTTTATCCATAATATATATTTTTCAAATAATGTTTTGACCAGGTCAGTGCGAAAAGTTAACTTTAGATAAATCTCAGTTGCATATGACATGAATATTTTTATCACTATTACGTATAGTTCGCCTCCAAATATCTAGCTCTTCATGATATATTTATAAATCATTTTTAAGAGTATTTCTTCTCATTGTCTCAATATTTCTCCCGAAGGCTTAAGTATAGAATGAGAAGTGAGTATAACATGAGGTATTTTCAACAGCCATCCATAATCAAAACCACATTCAGATCGATCCATGCTTTATTTTACAGAAAAAATAGAAAACATGCAAACAAGCCATATTATTAGCTGCATAAAATGCTCAGGAAATCCACAACAAGAGTACAATAAGCAAATAAGGCCAATGCAGCAGGAATGTCAAAACAAAAACATAAAAGATGCCAAACCAAACTTCATGCTTTCGAAAAGAGTCTAGTAATGATTTGTGCAAATAAATCAAAGCGAACTGTCTTTACAGGTTGCATACCGTTTTATTTTGGACAGTGGCTTCTCCTTGCTGCATAGTCACCCTTAAGCCTACGAAATTTTACAGTAGATAGTCATAACGTACATAAATTTAAAATTTTTTTCTTACCAGTAGAGAAAAAATCTCATGTGACCCAGGCCCACTAATCAGCTGGACCAAAAACAGCAGCCTTGAAAATGAAATCCCATTATTTGGGAGTCCATTTTACAGTACAAAACGCATTGTATTGTATCCTCAATCTACAACAAGAATAAGTATCCTTAGATACAAGCTAAGTGGAATTCTCAAAAAAGGGTTGTTTATTTGTTTGAATTTTATACAAAAGCGGCAAAATAACGCCACACCCTCTAATTTAAAATGTGAGGTGTTTGGTAAGAGCTATATGTAAAAAAAATGCGAAATAATACCCTTAGAATACATATAGACCTAGATTGGCCTCAATTATTACCGAAGGAGGTCAATGTGATGAGTCGATATATTGGTGTTTTCGATTTTCACCTGATCATATACAGACAGTGATAATTACAAATTATTGCACAAGGTAGATTAAAAGATTCTGTAAAATATGAGATCGCTCTATTCGCAGCCGCAGACTATTTCTCGATTACGATAGACAACGGACGCTTTGGAATGCCTCAGGACATTTATTCAACGGTTAAACGCGGGAAAAACATGAAATAACCTAAAACACACGTAATATGAACATTTCGGTGCTGAAAATTACGGAAATACTTTATCGAATACGTCTCTACAACATTAAAATTGAATAAATCGTCTATTTTACAACATGGCGGTATACTTGATCGTTCACTAGTGAAGCCAAGATTTCCATCCAGTTATTTGAATTAAATTTCAAAGCTACGTCCTAAAACTCATTTCTAAATAATTTATCGAGTTTCATGGGAGATTTTGGAACTTACTTTGTTATTTTGATGATTAATCCACACCAGAACAGTAAAAAAATTGGGATCAACACAACACACACTGCACCTACCACAAACCCGCTTGCCAAGCTAGGCGCATCTTGTGATGATGGCCGACTTCACGTACAACCAGCGGGTGGATTGAACATACACTATTCCAGGAATTGCTTTCTGACTCCGCACACTAACCAAAAAACGTGATATTCCAGAAGAAAATTAGTTGCAGTTAACTATTTTGACATGAAATTACAGAAAAGTTCAGCAAATCGGAATAATCCAGATAAACAATGCGTCATTGAACGAGCTTATCCAAAATGGCTGCATCAGAGTTCCTAGTAGTGATGGGCCATTCGAATGCAAAATCGAATGCAGCATTCGATTCTTGAAAGTATTCCTTGCATTCGAATGCAATATTTCAGCAATTCGAATGATTTTGCATTCGGTTTGGAGCGACACCTATCATAAAAATCAGGAACTATGTCGTTAAGGTTCAATATCTCAGCATTAGCCTGCTTTTTTTAGGAAAATGAACTCTATTGCCATTCATTCGGTCCAAATTTCGAATGAATCATTCGTTTTGCATTCGGTTTCGGGCGGCATCTACCTGAAATTGTAGTTACTATGTTCGTAAGGCTCAATATCTATGTCATTACATGCTATTTCTTAGGGAGGTTTTCGAAATTGAGCTCTATTGGAATTCATTCGGTCTAAATTTCGAATGAATCATTCGTTTTGCATTCGGTTTCGGGGCGGCATCTACCTGAAATTTTAGTTACTATGTCCGTAAGGCTCAATATCTATGTCATTACGTACTATTTCTTAGGGAGGTTTTTGAAACTGAACTCTATTGCAATTCATTTGGTCTAAATTTCGAATGAATTATTCGTTTTTCATTCGGTTTGGGGTGGCATCTAGCAAAATATCAGACACTATATACCATTAAGGCTCAATTTCTCTGCTTATGCATGCTATTTCTTATGGGGGTATTTGAAATTGAACTCTATTGGAATTCATTCGGTCTGAATTTCGAATGAATCATTCGTTTTGCATTCGGTTTGGGGTGTCAACTAGCAGAAATATATTAGATACTATGAATCAATAAGGCCCAATATTTCTACGTTTGCATGCTATTTCTTATGGAGGTTTTGGAAATTGAACTCTATGGGAATTCATTCGTTGAAAATTTCGAATGAATCATTCGGTTTGGGGTAGCATCTAGCAGAAATATTATATACTATATATCAATAAGGCCCATTATTTCTGCCTTTGTGTGCTATTTCTTACGGAGGTTTTGAAATTGTGTTTCGTTCGTAACCAAAAAAGAAGCTACCCGCTTCTTCCGGTTTACGAAGGTTCTTTAATAAAATAACGGAGAAGATTAGTTCATGAATATATTGGTACAGATTCTACAGATACACTTTTTCGTTTATAAAAATCTGACATACATGAACTCTCAAAAATAATAATGACAACTAACTCGACTGTCTCGCCGCCTTCTTGAAAGTTGGTTTTTTTCACACCAATCATCTAGTCTCCGACATCCTCCCACCTGAAAAATGTGTGTGGACAAAGGCACATTTTTCACAGACAAAGGAGACAAGTGTCTGAAAAACAATAAACTCAAGAAGTTCATACGATAGTCCTTCAAAAAACACAAAATTTTCCGTTTGACTAAACGAAACGCTTAGGCATTCGGGAAATGCGCCCGCTTCGAGTTGTTCTCGATTTCGACACTCCCGCACTAAAACTGTCTTCCGGAGCAGAAATCGTCTTTGGTACGGGTGGATCTTGACAGTTACTCTTTCTTCCATCGTGGGTTAGTGTCTTCTCCTTTTGAAGATGTAAGTCAGGATCTTCACTACATTCTAATGAGTATAATCTTTGGACAGGTCTCAACAATGTCCCCCGTGAAGTTTGCACTCGAACAAGACGAATATGTCCATCTTGACTGGGTAGAAATTCCACTACTTTGGCTATCGGCCAGTCTATGCGTTTACTATTGTCATCACCGACTAAAACAACTTCGCCGATTGACATTGTCCGATTAGCCTGTTTATTGCAAGAAAGTTTTAACTGTCCTAAATATTCAGCACGAAACCTAATTTGAAGGTCCTCACGTAATGACTGTATTTTTCTAATTCTCTTGCACAAAGAACCGCGGTCTATGGCATCACAATCAGGAAGACCGTACTCTGTTTGATCACGCAGAAACATCGCTGGCGTTAACGCTACCAAGTCTTGAGGATCCTCAGATATGTACGTAATGGGTCTGGCGTTAACAATAGCCTCGCATTCGCACAAAACTGTCAATAAATCTTCATAGTTTAAACGTGCGCGGCCTAATACCTTCTTCAACAAGGGTTTCAGCACTCCGATCAAGCGTTCCCAAAAACCACCCCACCAGGCAGCCATAGGGGGATTGAATTTCCATGATATGCGTCTTACAGAAGTTTCACGCACAATACTATCCCAATCCAATTGTGACATAGCATTTTCGGTACCTAAGAAGTTTTTTCCATTGTCGCTATAAATTATATTGGGCCTTCCACGTCTCGACACGAATCGACGCAAGGCTTGAAGAAAACTTTGACTTGACATTGACGAAACCAATTCTAAATGGACTGCCCTATAAACGGCACATGTAAATAGACAGATCCAAGCCTTATTACCATTATTTAAGTAAAGTGGTCCTGCTAAGTCCACTCCCGTTACTTCAAAAGTGACCGCGTCACGAACTCTGTCCAATGGAAGAGGAGGGGATTCTACTATGAATGGTTTCGCGTCAAATCTCCGACAAATCACGCACTTCGAGATTACTGATCGTATTGTACGTCTTCCACCGATGATCCAAAATTTCTCTCGAAGCAGACTTAAAAGTCCTTGAGTTCCTACGTGATGAGCATTAACATGCATGTCCATGATCAAGTTTTTAACCACTGGATCTTTGGCAGGTATCAAAATGGGGAAGCGATAATTTTTTGTATCTTCTCTTCGCGAGACTCTTGATTTTAATCGAATTAAGCCATCTTTATCATAAAAGGGCTGAAGACAAGTTATCCTTTTATCATTTTCATTCGAAAAATTCTTCTGTTGTACCACCTTGCAAACGAATTTTTCAGCATTTTCGATTTCTTGAACTGTTAACTCACCACTGAGCCTTTTCTCAACATCTTTACAATTGTGAACATATCTGAAAATCCAAGCGATCATTCGTATAGTCATAGTATAATTCGAAAAATGATCAAGATGCCAGTCGAAGTTTTCTACATTTAGAAGAGTGTTTATAGATTTCCTTTTCTTCTCTTGTACAATTTCTTCTTCATTGCAATTAATGTTCATACACGGCCACTCTTGTTGTCCATGATACAACCATTTTGGCCCCTCCCACCATTTCGAGTCAAACAACTCCTTTGGGGAACACCCCCGTGAAGGAAGGTCTGCTGGGTTGTGTAGGCCGGGTAAGTGACGCCATTTTTCAGCATTAGTCAAATTGCGTATCTCTGTCACCCGGTTCCAGACAAAAACTCCCCACTCTTCTTTTCTTTGAATCCACGATATAACAGTGGAGGAATCGCTCCAAAAGAAACTCTCAATTTTTTTCGCCAAATTTTCCACGACATTAGCATATAGCCTAGCCCCTATGGTAGCAGCCAACAGTTCCAGACGTGGAATGGTCATTTTGACATTAGACCTTTTCAGAGGTGCTACACGAGCTTTAGCGGCCAACAAGAATACTGCAACCTTTCCATCTATGACAGCTCTCAAAAATATTACGCATGCGTAAGCATTGTTACTAGCATCACAAAATGTGTGAAGGCTCAGATTTTGGGAATCAGTATTCATAACCCCTACCCATCGAGGTATTTCAATTTTCAACAGATATGGTAAATCTCTGATCCATGACTTAAATGACTGGGCGGTGATATCATCTACTGACTGATCCCATGTCAGTCGTTCCTTCCACAGGCCTTGCAACAAAAGTTTGGGTATCAAAACAGAAGGACTCATAATTCCGATAGGGTCAAAAACTTTGTGGGAAATTGACAAAATTAGACGTTTTGAAACCACCAATTGCTCATGACAAATGTCAGATGAAATGAACTCTGAATTCAAAGATAAAATGTCTCTCTGAGGATCCCAGACTAAACCTAAAAGGGGACAGGTGTCACAATTAATAGAGCCAGTGTGCACCCAACCTCTCAATTCAAATTGACCTTCGGCCATAACTCCAGTTGCTTCTTCAATGAAATCATATAGGGATTTTTCATCATGCAGACTAGCAACGCAGTTGTCAACATAGAAACTTCTACTCAACCGTTCTAGGGTTTCCCGAGAATACTTATCAGAATTGGGACTTTTTTCGAGAAATCTAGACAAATGATAATCTAACGTCGCTCCTAAAAGGAAAGGGCTACTATTGACTCCGAAAACCACACGTTTGTGACGTAAAACAACTTCTTGACCTTGGGAATCTACCCATAAAAATCTGAGGAAATCACGATCAGATTTACAGAGACCTATCTGAAGAAAGGCTTTACGGATATCTGCCGTCACTCCCATTTTATTTTCCCTGAACCTGAGCAACATCGACGGAATCAACTCTATCAGGTTTGGCCCTTTTTGTAAACAATGATTCAGTGCAGGCCGCCCTGTTTCGTGTGCTGATGCGTCAAATACTGGCCTGATCTTGGTGGTAGCGCTGTTTTCTTTTAAAACTGGTCGGTGCGGCAGATAGTGACCTTTGTTACAGTCAATTTCTTTGGATGGTCCAACTACTTCGATTATACCCTCTTTCTCCCATTCTACAAAAACTTCATCGTATCGCTCAGAAAGTCCATTTTTTTCCAGTTTGCTGACAGTATTTATCAACCTTTTCTGAGCCATTTTGTAATTTGTAGGTAGTGCAGGGTGGCCGTCAATCCATGGTAGTTGAACCTCATAACGTCCATTTTCATCTTCTGTTATCGTCTGAATGAATGCTTCCCTAACGGCTTTGGCATTTTCTTCCTTGATGGGTTTGTCTGCAGGATCTTTTATGCCAATAGTCTCAAGTTCCCATAAATCGCTAATTGACACATCCTTGACAAGCAAATTGAGAGTCGTCATCACCACATCCGATCGAATAATTTTGTTCGTCATTTTGCCCATCAGAGTCCAACCAAAATGTGTTTCGATAGCAAATAGACCACATTTCAATTCTCGACGTTTCCCGGTATACAAACTGCCAGCGACATCGGCCCCCAGTAGCAGCTCAATGGGACCTGGTATCCCAGCGTCAGAGATCTCGGCATCGATATATTTCATTTCTTCCGTCCACTGACCTGGAAGAATTGGAACAATGTCACCACAAATGTTCTTCTCATCGAGGGCTTCGAAAGTGTTGATATATTCTCCATTAGAAATCGTCACATCATAGAGATTGTGGGTATTTAAAACCTCTCTCCCACCAAACAGACAGTGAACGATTTTCTCACAACGCTTCGATCTATATCCAAGTTGTGCAGCAGTGGTTTTCAAAATGTATGATCTCTGCGATCCGCTGTCGATCAAGGCTCGTACCACTCTAGACCTACCAAAACCTCTCAAGGTAACTCTAATGGTCTGTAAAAATACCTGAGTGCTTGTATTATTAGAAAGAGTCTTATCCTTTTGAACATCTTCTACCTTGTTGGAAAGCTTATTTTCTGCAACGTCAGAAAGACCAGGGCACATTAAAACAACATGAGAACGCTTACATAAAATACAGCTTAGACGACCTCTACAGCTTTTTGATTGGTGACCCACCTTCAGACAGTGAAAACAGGCCTTTTTTTGTTTGAGGATTTCTTTTCGCTTGTCGTAAGACATCTTTTGCGCCTTAAAACAATTTGAACTATCATGAGAACCTTTACAAAAAATACATGTAGCAACATCGCAATTCATAAGACCCGCCGCCGTGGGGATTTCATTGTATTGCCTCAAATTTCTATCCCTAGCGGAACCCTCCTTATTATTTCGTCTCTCAGGTGGTGATTTCTCCTTCATTCCAAAACCTGCAGAAGCCAAAACGATTCTTTGTTCGTTCTCCACCTCCTGTCTAAGAAATGACATAAGATTTTTCAGACGAACTTCTAAAGATGATACAGTGTTTGCGTCTCCGGAGTGTATTGAAGAACGTTGCCAAACCCTAATTAATTCTGGTGGTAAACAAGATTCGATTAGTGGGTACAACATGGCAGAACACTTGTCAAAGGAAATGCCTAACGTTTCTAGGGCACGCAACTGAGACTCTATTTGGTCGTAAAGCACAGCAATTTCAAAATTTTGTTTAGAGCCAGAATTGCTAAGGATTAGTTTTAAAAGTTCTCGAATATAAACTTCTATCTGCAGATCCTCCCTGCCAAACCTACTTTGCATGCTTTCAATAATTTTATCATAATTTTCACTCATAGCTGGATAGCTTTCTACTAATCGCCTAGCTCGGCTACCTGGAACGGTAGCCTGAATCAGATATTCAATTTTGTCACTTTTGTCTATGGAATTGTCATTGTGAATTTTCTTAAATTGTGCCCAAAAAGATAACCAATCTTTTATACTGCCATCATAATGTTTGAATTCTACTTTAGGCAACTTAAATTTATGCATACCTGTTTTTTCCGATGAATGGTTGGGAATATTATGGCTGCAGATGCTAGCTGCTGCAGCTGACTCACCTTGTATTTTTTCAAACTTAAACCTTGCTGAGGCGAACTTCTTGTTGTATTCCTCACAGCTTTCAATTTCTCTAATCAAATCTTCTTCTGAGGCACTGTCTAACACAAGTTCATATATTTGATTGTTCAATAATTTCAACTCATCGGATTTTGACCTTAAAAGTCCAAATGTAATTTCCACTGACACTATATCCACGGGCTCAGCACTAAACAATACATCTAGTTCACTTATGTATTTAGTGAATATGCTCCGAATGACTTTCCGGCTTTTCTTTAAATTCTTCTCGTTAGCCATATTCACTAATCAATTTTCGACTCAAGGATACAAAACACTTCTGGAACGTGGTAAAAATTTGTGCAACAAACCCGGTCAAACCACCAAATCGTCCAAATCCACAAAATCTCTGGAACGTGGTAAAAGTTTGTGCAGCAAACTCGGTCAAACCTCCAAATCGTCCAAAGTCACAAAATCCTTAATCGCAAAGTTCTTCTCCAACGTAAAACTGTCCTGTCACGGTCGCCAAATGTTTCGTTCGTAACCAAAAAAGAAGCTACCCGCTTCTTCCGGTTTACGAAGGTTCTTTAATAAAATAACGGAGAAGATTAGTTCATGAATATATTGGTACAGATTCTACAGATACACTTTTTCCGTTTTTTTTTTACAAAATCTGACATACATGAACTCTAAAAATGACAATGACAACTAACTCGACTGTCTCGCCGCCTTCTTGAAAGTTGGTTTTTTTCACACCAATCATCTAGTCTCCGACAAATTGAACTCTTTTGAAAATTCATTCAATGGTTTCAAGCATATAAGTTCTTATGAGATGTTAGCTCAGCGAAGAAAAATTAAACTTCAATGTGCAAGTTCTTGTACCATTGCGGATTTATTAGGAAAATCAGTACTTACATTTTTTCACTAACATTTTTTAAGAATTTTCCTATGACATCACTAAGTTGAATGTTTTCATATTGTTTCGCTTTAATAAAAGGTGATACTACCATCTTTCAAAAATATTTTTTTCAAATCAGTAGGACCTTTATGTCCAAAGAAATCGATATTATTTGGAAGGGTCAACTAAAATAAAAAAGTAAATTTAAAATGGGGGCCACTCCAAAACTGACGAATGAATTCCAATAGAGTTCAATTTCCAAAACCTCCATAAGAAATAGCATGCAAACGCAGAAATATTGGGTCTTATTGATTTATAGTATCTAATATTTCTGCTATTTGCCACCCCAAACCGAATGCAAAACGAATGATTCATTCGAAATTCAGACCGAATGAATTCCAATAGAGTTCAATTTCAAAAACCTCCATAAGAAATAGCACGTAATGACATAGATATTGAGCCTTACGGACATAGTAACTAAAATTTTAGGTAGATGCCGCCCGAAAGCGAATGAAAAACGAATGATCATTCGAAATTTAGACCGAATGAATTCCAATAGAGCTCAATTTCGAAAACCTCCCTAAGAAAAAGCAAGTAATGACATAGATATTGAGCCTTACGGACATAGTAACTAAAATTTCAGGTAGATGCCGCCCGAAACCGAATGCAAAACGAATGATTCATTCGAAATTTAGACCGAATGAATTCCAATAGAGCTCAATTTCGAAAACCTCCCTAAGAAATAGCATGTAATGACATAGATATTGAGCCTTACGAACATAGTAACTACAATTTCAGTAGATGCCGCCCGAAACCGAATGCAAAACGAATGATTCATTCGAAATTTAGACCGAATGAATTCCAATAGAGCTCAATTTCGAAAACCTTCCTAAGAAATAGCACGTAATGACATAGATATTGAGCCTTACGGACATAGTAACTACAATTTCAGGTAGATGCCGCCCGAAACCGAATGCAAAACGAATGATTCATTCGAAATTTGGACCGAATGAATGGCAATAGAGTTCATTTTTCTAAAAAAAGCAGGCAAATGCTGAGATATTGAACCTTAACGACATAGTTCCTGATTTTTATTGTAGGTGTCGCCTCAAACCGAATGCAAAATCATTCGAATGATCATTCGATTCTCAAATTCATTCGTTCATTCGGTTTTCGATTTTTGAAAGAATTCGGTTTTGCCCAGGGGGGTGAAACGGCTAGTGCTAAGTTGGAAACACGACCACTCAGACATACGTCCTCCCACCCGGCCCTGTCATGGCGGCCGTAGCGACATTGACAGCGATTATAGACAAGCGTATGTCTTAGATAAGTGGGGTGGCTGACAGATTGACATTTTGACAATTTAGCAGAGATTCCTGTGCAGCCATTTTCATTGTTTGAGTTCGAGAAATGATTGAAACTCGAAATGAATGTTTTATTGCAAATAGCGAAAGTAATTAATGATTTTGGGTAAAATAAAGTGTGTGATTCAAGTTATTATTTATGTTTCTGCAGGGATCTTGTAAGATAAGATGCATTTTCTTTCCAGCAGGTATGTTTTTCTTTGTTTTCAGTATCAAGTTGAAAATCTTTTTTTGCAATATACAGAGACTTGTCTGCAGTATATTCGTTTTATTCAAATATTTAACTGATAATTCTGAAATTAATTTTGTGAAAACAACAATTGGCAAGTAATGTAGTCTGAAAAGATAGATTCAAAAATAATGAACTTATATAAATATATATTTAACTTTTCATATTGTGAAACTTAATAGTTGAATGATACTTTTTGCTCTTTTCAGTAAGAAGTGTTACTGCCTGCCCCGATCCAGGTTTTGAATGTTCCGACTGCAGATCTTTCTTACCCTCCTCAGTTGAAGCAGTGTTATTGTGAAGTGAAAATAGTGATCATAATAGGTACATAACTGTGGAATAATGGACAATTCAAATATCCTTATCTATAATTTTCTGTTTCATTGAACCCCATCAAATTGATTTTATTTTATTTGGAAAACTGATCCGAATCGTAAGAATTCACATTTGCTGCAATTATCAATCGCTCACAGTGTTATTGTGAAGTGAAACTAGTTAACTTATGTGAACAATAATGACCGTTTAACTTTTTCGAATATCTTTTATACTCTCATTCAAGATAATTTTATCATTTGTTGAAAATCAAATCACTGAAATTGTAAGACCACTCACTCTGTGTGGGTGATTACAAGAATTCGTTCTTTTTTAATCATGCATGGTCTTTGGTTTGTTTGAAACTGTAAAAATAATATAAATAAAGTTATTATTATTAAAAATGTATAAGTTTCAATAAATATTTTTCCTGTTCCGAATTTCATAAAAAGAGATGATGTTGTTTCTCTCTCTCTCTCTCATTTTCGAGGAATGCTGAACACAGAATATCATTAAATAACCAATCAACCACAAAAATAGTAGTTGACAAGCTTCGAAATCCGGACAGCGGACACCCCCTAGACATTCAAATGGAATCGTCTCCACCCGGCTCCAATATGGCGGCTATATTGGAGTTTCTGTGGTTTAAATGTCATCCGTGTTGCCAGGATTTAGTAGGCAGGTATCACTTCTTATATTGTATGTTCTGTGGTTTTGCCCATCACTAGTACGTACGTAGTACGTACGTACGTAACCGAAAGTTGAACGAATCCGACCGATGAAGGGCGAATGCTGGAATTTTGAGATGAAATGCTTCTAACCTTAAAAATTTAAAAACAATCTAGTAGCTGAAACTTTGCTTTGAGAACACGATTAATTAACTTTTTACTTAATATCTTCCTTATTATTTATAAACTGTGATTTTGCATGTTTCTGAGAAGTGTTGAATTTTTTTCAATGCAATACTTCTGTTACGAGATTGCATATAAGTACCAAGAACTAATATATTATTTCGATAAGTTACAAATGTGGCATTTTCCTTTCAAATGAGAGTGATATTTACATACAAGTAACTCATTTGTGATGATTTCCTCTAAAATTCCTGCTTTCGGCAAGAACTCAAGTTATTTCATTATTATTCATTTTGAAATTCGAATGTAATGAAGTAATCCTACAAATATATGTTCACATCATCAATTTGTTTATAGGAAACAGACAATCTGAATCGCTAATATCAGAAACTTTCTGTCAGAATACAACAAAAAGAAATAATAGGTTAGCTTTAGTCTCTAATGGTCTGCCGTACGTACGTATGGCAGCACTTCAACTCTATTTTTACTCCAAGACGTAAACGTTATATTTCTCACGTCTACGTCCACGTTCGGGCTTACGTGCTGCGCGCACTTCAACTCTCTATTCTCTAATTTCGATCTCGGGCTATCTACATTCTCAAAGTTCCGAATAAATGACATAAATCTACTAAAATCGGTGAATACATCAATTCTAGGTATATCCATTATCCATCCACAGCCCGAAGCCAAAGTAAAGCTTCCTTTGTTCCTTCTCTGAGGGCGGATAACCCACAGAACAGACTTTGGTGAAAAGAGTATTTAGATATTTAAAGGGAACCCCAGAAGTAGGTTTGAAATATACTAAAGGCTCGCCAGGTCTATCTTGTTACTGTGATGCGGATTTTGCAGGCGATAAGTCAAGTCAAAAATCAACCACTGGTTTTGTGATTTTCGCCTTTGGTAATCCAGTTGTGTGGTGTTCGAAGCTCCAAGCTACGATTGCACAAAGTTCAGCAGAAGCAGAATTCATTGCACTAACCCATGCAGTGAATGAAGCTCTGTTTCTTGCACAGTTATTGAGAGAATCAGTGAATCTTGTATGTTTTCCTATACCTGTATATGAAGATAATGAAGCTGCCAGACAAAATTGTCTGACCAGTACTAGTAAAAGTCGACTAAAATATGTTGAACGTAGATATCTTCTCATCCGTCAACATGTACGGGATAAGAAAATCAACATATTTAAAATAAATACCAATGAACAGATAGCGGACATACTCACGAAACCTTTGCTGGTAACAAAGTTTCGTAGTTTACGTGACCGTCTAGTTACTAGTTACAATATTGTGCTATCTGATTCACAGTAAAGTTATGCATGCACTTGTTAGTATCCTGTTTTGTTAGAATTGCTTGTTTGTTGGTATTTGTTAAGATTGTATTAGAAGGGTCTTCGGTCCCTGGAGATATAATTTTGGCAAATGCAAGTGTCTCGAATTAGAAGGGTCTTCGGTCCCTGGTGAGGAGAGATGCGCTCATTATGGTATATAGATTGGTCACATCTAGCCATAATTACTTGTTCTGTTTAGTTGTATCATTGATTATGTATCTGATCAATACTGATTGATGGTCCAAAGTATCTGTAAGTTGAGTTTATATGCGAGAAGGGTCTTCGGTCCCTGGAAGCAAATTAAACTCATGTTCTGTCTGTTTCTCACAAGAAAACAGTCAATTGTTGATTATTTCTGTCTTATGATAGATTTAGTCATGTTTGTTGAGTAAATGCAGGAAGGGGCTTCTGTCCTAGAGTGCAAATACTCATGTATAGTCTGATTATGTCTGTCTCACGATAGATATGATCATGTTAGTTGAGTAATAGGCAAGAAGGGTCTTCGGTCCCTGGAAGCAAATACTCATGTTAATCCTGTTCATAAGTGTGGTTCGCTTTAAGAAACCTCTGTTCGTCAAAAACAAAGACTACCCCTTTAATAGTTCTACTGACTATCCAGTTAGATATAAGTATTAGTTAGTAAGCATTATGTAAGAACAATAATTAAAATATTTATTCCTGTGTGTTGATTATTTTAGTTTAGTTTTCAATTGTAAGTCAGTCAGAACTAATTGTATTGTATTATTGTTTGTTGTGGTTAAGTCGTCAGTTGTCCGATTCTCAGATTGGGAGGGGGTGTTAACGTAGCAACATAGACATAGAAAAGAATGGACAGGACGTGTGAGAGAGAACATTGACTTCAGAATAAGATAGAGTAATATTAGTGCAAAGCACAGAACATATAATAAAAACATTGAATCGCATTAGATATTTTTATGTTCTGTCAGTTTTTCAACATTATGACAGAGAGATACTGTGAAGGATGGAGTAATATTAGTTTAGTTTAGTCTATGCACCACACTAATATTACTCCATCCTTCACAGTATCTCTCTCTCTTATGTTGGAATCACGAAACGTAGAGTAAAAGTCACGTGACGCCCTGTCCATTCTTTTCTATGTCTATGCGTAGCAATGCTGTTCCAATCTGACAGCATGCTTCGTAAGTCTGTCAACCTCGCAATCGGACAATTGTGCACCTCATGCGCAGAGGTTACTTACCTACTTGTTTTGACAGTCAGTGGCGGTATGTCAGTTCTGTTTTAGACAAAGAGCAGATAAGTCACGTACTTAGCCATTTGACAGTCTACATTATAATTCTATTAGAAATATATTTGTTTGACTATTTTAGGATAAATACCAATTCTGTTTTAATTGTTCAAATTATACGTGCGAATTTCCTGTTGTTATTCAGTTGGTTACACTTACAATATGCAATAAGGTTATAGTAATCATTCTCTTTTTGGATGTCTTTTTGCGAATGAATCAGTGTTATTGTGTACTGTGTAGTGACTACCTATTGTGACTTAACATGATTTTTTTAATACAAGTGTTGTTTTTCTATACGTATTATATGAACAAATGCTTCAAAATTTGTCAACAATTGCTCGGAAGTCGGAAGTTTTTCAACTGTACTCAAATTGTAAGACCTGTGGTTGATCATGAATGTTTGTTAGTTCAAAACATTCAATAGTTATGTACTGTACAATTGAGCCTAATAAAATAATTATTTTTATAATGTATATTTTCTTTAAAATCTGCCTTTTAATTCCGAAACAATAGGAAAAGCAAGTAGAATAAATAAAAAATATATATTATCTTCTTTCTCTCTCTTTCTGGAACACAGAGCATTGTCAAAATTCGGGACGAAACCATAGAACCTCTCTCTTACAAAAAGCGACCACCCCTCAGAATCCAATCGCCCCATTTATTTTTGACGTTTCAAATGTCACGCGTGTTGTAAGGGTTTAGTAGGCAGCAGGGGGGTGAAACTGCACTGCTAGCAGTGAACTCTAAAATAACTGGAACGGCTTCGCGATACAGCAAAAGTGAGGAAGACTGAAATGGAGAAATTGCGTCAATCCATCTCACTCTGAGCCGTGTCACTGCGTGCACGTTTGACAACTGACAGCATATCGGAGGTACAACAACCCCGCTTTTCCAGGAGCGGCTAGTTCACAACTTGCATTCCGTTTGCTATTGGTCGAATGTTCTGTGGTCGAACCATAGACTATGGTATGTCTATGGTATGGTCGAAACGAAACGGTTGTTGTTTTTTAGTTTTTTTGAATTTGAACTGTTTGAAGAAGAGATTCTCAGATTGAAGTGATTATTTATATGATATTCGGCTTATCCAGAACTGTTATTATTTTTTTGGGGGTGAATACAGTGCTATTTAAACATGGGAGTGATGTGTTTTGTGTGTGAGAAAATATTTTCCACGCAATTCAATTTAAACAAACATAGCAAAAATGTCCATCGCCAAAAATTAAAGCCCGTAATCTATGACGTTTCGAAATGGAATTTTAAATGTCTTGAAAATGGATGTAACAATTCATTTCAACATAATGAAGGACTGACAAGGCATTTAACTGAACACCATGGTCTCAAGATAGAATATGAAACCTTGGAATTTTCTGCCAGAGAAGGTATGGTGTGGGTACATAATTAAGTTATTATAATTATTGTATAGGGGATATCAATCTCTATAAGTATTACATCTACCTATAAATTAATATAATAATTTTATTAATAGTAATACAGGACACTAAGGTCAGCGAACCAGGTCAAATGAGAGCTCAATATATTATTTCATTAAAAGCAGAAATAGTTACTTACATTATAATAACAACCTACCTAGCAGACCTCAGTTGGACACACAATATATTTCCTTCTATCTGTGTTTCAATATTAATTGAAATTTTCCAGATTTTCTTGCCTGGAAAGGTGCTACAGAAAAGAAAGACAAATCATATTATGTTGTTTCTAAAACAGCAACATCTGAAGACAAAAAACTTACTTATTATACATGCAACAGATCTGGTGAGTATTTTAATGTTCTGTCCTACTGGTAGATAAGTGGTTATATCTATGTAATGTATATTTTCAGGAAAAATAAAGTCTAGATCTGTAAATAATAAAAGACTTCCAAAAAGCCAGGGTTCATGTAAATTGAACAGAAACTGTACCAGTTGTATCAAAGTTACAGAACATAATAATAAACTTACAGTTTTTTGGGTGAGATCTCATTATGGCCATGCACCAGAATTGCAACATATAAGGCTACCAGAAGCTGATAAGTCAGCAGTAGCATCTAAGCTTATTTTGGGCGTCCCAGCATCGAGGTATTTTCACTTTTTAATATTTACAGCAAATTCATTCTTATGATATAGAAAGTTATTGATCTCAGTACTTAGGGCCTTATTTATAATAGTTTCTCGAGGCTTCCTTGGCCAAGGAAGACCTAAGCATGTGACATCAATCACAATTTCCTCTTATCCTTTAGTCTTAGATAGAACCTGTTTTTATTCAAATTAATTTGTTGTTGGTTTTATTGACTGGTCTATTGCTTATTTTTTCAGGATTTTGGATTCCTACAGAGATATGCTGCCTTCTGATATAAGCGGACCTGATCAATTGAATCGTGAAGATATCCTCACAAGAAAAGACATTTCAAATATTAAGATATCTTATCATATCAACATCTCCGAAGGGGTTAAGGATGAAAATGATGCTGTATCTGTTGACCTTTGGGCAAAGCAAAGTGAGCATGATCAATGTAATCCTGTGTTGTTCTATAAAAAACAGGGTGTAGAAGATGGTGTATATAGTTTAAGGGTCTCTGATTTTTGTTTAGTTATAATGACCAATTTCCAAAAGAATATGTTAGAAAAATTTGGAACTAACATCATAGCAGTAGATGGAACTCATGGATTGAACAATTATGACTTCGAGCTAACAACTATATTAGTGGTAGATGAATTTGGTGAAGGAATTCCTGTAGCTTTCATGTTTACTAACAGAAAAGACACTTACATTTATGAAGTATTTTTTAGTGTAATCAAATTAGCTGTGGGCGTTATAGTTACAAAAACATTTATGACTGATATCGTTTTGACATTTTACAGTGCCTGGTGTTCAATAATGGGTCCAGTTATACACCAACTATTTTGCTCATGGCATGTTGACCGGGCTTGGCAACAAAACTTATTGAAAATCAAAGATAAGGTTAAAAGGAAAGAAGTTTATAAAACTATAAAGTTTCTTCAACGAAATACAAGTTCTGAAGAGTTCATCGGTTTTTTAGAAACAACTCTAAATCATCTACTTTCAGATGTTGATACAAAGGATTTTGGCATATACTTTACCAAACATTATAAGGAAAATTATAAAAAATGGGCCTATTGCTTTAGAACAGGCTGTGGCATTAATACGAATATGAGGCTGGAATCGATGCACAAAGTCCTTAAATATTGTTACTTGGATGGGAAAAAAGTAAAGAGGTTAGATAAAAGTATACATGTATTATTGAAATTTGTAAGAGATAAATATATTGAAAGGAACATTAAAAAAATCAAAGGAAAACATACAACGCACACAAAGCAAATTGTCTTGAGACATATGACAGCAGAAAGTAGTGATTTCATTACTGAAATAATCAAAGAGGCAGAATGGATTGTTAGCTCCGAATCAAAAGAGCTTTATTGTGTAAAGAAGAACAAAAATGAGTCTTGTTGTGATTTAATGTGTAGTATATGTAATATCTGCTACCATACATATTCGTGTACATGTAATGACTTCATTACTGCTAGCTCAATTTGTAAGCATATTCATTATATTGAAATGAAATATTATGGTCTAAAACAAAACACAGTAAACAAAGAGAGGCAAGAAAATGCTGAGTTAGTTAGGTGCACCCAAAATAAATTGGATGTCTTAAGAGAAAGAATTTCAAGAAAAATAGCTCTGACAATGAACAAGTTTGATATGAATAAAAATGGATTTGATGAAACCAAAATGTTTCAAATCGAGAACCACTTGGATCTTATAAATAAATTAATAGATTTGCCTTCTGATATTCCTACCGAGTCATTTACTCCCATTAACAGTCAAACTGAGCCAGCAAATAAAAAAATCTCTAAGCAAAAAAATTTCTATTCAACACAAAAAAAAGTAAAATCAAAAAATAACAAAGTAAAAAAACCGAATGAGACAGAAGTAATGACTATAAGTAGCAACTTGAATAGTAGTTTTTCAGGCTTATATGTTTCACACTCAGGGACTGAAGATCATAAATATTTTTAGAATCAATAGATATTGTAAAGATAGAAAAATTATATTGAATAAATAAAACACTTTTAAAAATGTCAAATGTGTATTTTTTAATCTGGATAAATACAATGAATTAATGGCAATATATTAAGTATTTTGACTTAACATCATATTTCATATTCAAATACCTACTATTATGTGAACCTTGCTCGTTGCCTTCATTCAAAATGTCCTAGGTGGTGATCAAGAAGTAGGTTCCTGGAATAAAAACTAATAATTAGGCCACGATTCTTAATTTTTAATCCATAAAAGCACCAATGTTGAATAAATTGCAGGAATTGGGTAATAATACGCCTTAGAATGCTTGAATTGGCTATAGGTCAATAAGTGAACTATTCAAGGAGGACAACTAGCAACCCTAAAAAAGGTAAAAGTAGCTAGAGTGTTACAAAAAAAACAAACTTATTTTTAAAAATCTAATAAAATTTACCATTATTTTCAGGCAAATGTCAGTCTGTAGTTCCATAATAATATTGGGAAAAAATAAATAATTCAGTCAATGCTTGAGTATGTATTAAAACTTGAAATTTGGGACATGATTCTGTTAATAAATTATTTCACTTACCACCATATCCTCATTATTTAAAAAAAGAAAACGACTGCAACAGCCATAGGTAAAGGTACTCTGATTGTAAACAAAAACCATAACCTGAAAACACAGAACATAAAATATATAACATTTATCAGCTGACGTCCATATATTTATGTTCTGTGCGTCCACCAATAGCAAACGGAATGCAAGTTGTGAACTAGCCGCTCCTCGCTTTTCCTATGAAGAGAGAGATGGATTGACGCAATTTCTCCATTTCAACGCGACACACTTTCTGTCGAACTTTAGTACCTACGACGCCGTTCCAGTTATTCTAGAGTTCACTGACTGCTAGTGCTACGTTGGAAACAAAATATTCTATGGTGGCCACTCAAGATTGAGGGAGATGGAAGATGATGTTTGTTGTCTCACTCTAAATGGAATGGATATTTTGACGTTTGACTTTGACGCATCAATTTGACAATTCAGTTTTGTTAGAAAATGTGTGAAGTGGTAATCAGTGAATTTTTTCAACCTTTACGGATTGCTTTTGAATTTATTAGGTGAATTTTACTCTATTATCCCAGGAAATAGGGATCTTGGCTTCAGGACTGCTAGTAGGGTCTCTATTATTTCTATTCTATACTGACAAGAATTGCTAACTCACTATTTAATCCCATTCATCATATCCTTCTTCATCAAACATGTTTAATGAAATTTCAATATGAATTTTTCCTTTGTACCTATTCCTATAATTCAGAAGGCTATTCTTCCGAGTTCCCAAAAATTTAACCAAATTATTCCATTAGTAGAAGGCATGAAATATCTCAACGTCCATATTTAGGAGTAGAAAGTTATACAACTACATACCTCTAACCTTTCGCTCAACCCAGGTCCCTTCAATAAATTTTGGTATCTGTATCATTTAAACATCTGAAAGTTCGGATTAGATATACAAACGAGCTTGATCCTTTTTGTGCTCTTCGATGAGATATCTATAAGTTGTGGGTTGTTTTATGAAAGCCACAAGCGAAGAATATAGGTACGTGTATTTGGGTACAAAGGGTAGAATATAGGACCTGGCATTGGATAATTGCAATAAATTATCTTCATATTCTTTTATTCTAGATCATCCACTGCTCTTGGTCATCACTGGTTCTGGTTCATAGGATTTGCATTCCATAGTGTGGCTGGCGATTGATATTGATGCTACGTAAATCATAAATCTTGTTCATCAACAAATTTAGTGTAATTTGTTATATTACTGATCATATTGTCCTGAATACTTATTAAAATATTAATTCCACCATCATGTTTACAAATGTTGCCCATATTGATCACAAAGTAACCTTTTTGACTTTAGCAATGTCTGAAATGTTCGATAGGTCATGTTTTTATTTTCAAAAGTTTGCGATGAATTTAATCGTAGAGGAAGATGAAAAATATTTTACATTATTCTCTCCGATTGAATTCATCGAAGGAAAGGATGAAAATAAAAACGCGACCTATTGAGATTTTCGATTAATTTGAATTTTACCGCCATATCGAAAGAATTAGACAGATATTAGTTCCTAATGTGGCCGCATATGTCGCTACCAGTATTTGGTCACTCAAAATGGCCGCCAATTTGTTTCCACAGAATAGTGAGGACTTCGCATTTCTTTTATTATATTATGTTCTGTGGTAGTCATCAACTAGGTTGACAACATCAGTTGGAAATTGGAATTCTACCTTGTAGAGTGAACATCGCATAGCGTATTCAATATTCGTCGTAAATATTCGAGGAAAGGTAGTAATTTAACTAGACAATATGAGCAATATTCCAAACATTAAAGTTTGGGTAGATTTCTTCGATTGTTTGAAAGATCTACCCGAATTATGGAAAGTAAAATCCGAGATATATTAAGAAAACCCTGAGCAGATGCTTTGAGCGAACATTCATTGGTGGAGCAATAATGTTATTACTTAAAAATGTTGCATACTACTTGAGATTCATGCTAAGTAAATGAATGCGAAATCTCAGGATGATCAGACTTATATTATGGAAATTATTAAAAAATGAAATATGTAAAAATCAATAATTAAAAGAAATTTTAATTATATGCTTCAGATGATGCGATTCTTGGATATCTTGTTATGAAATATAAAGATTATTCCTTTCAATATTCCAATCGAATTTTCTATGAATATGTTTACACTATGGCCACAGAATTTCGCATGAGGCTTACCATGAGCATTTTGCATGTGGCCGAGAAATTCTATTCCGATTGGTTTCGCTTTGTCTGAGATATTAAGGAACAAAAATTTTGAACGGTCATATTTTATGTAATACCTTGTACCATTTAGCTATTTAACGAACTTAATTGTGGCATTTGGAAACCCAATTCACCCTGAAAATCTCAAGTCCCAAGGACAATCCCTTCGAAAGTTATCGTGTTTATGGCCGGACGGCCCTACGGATCGAAGAGGGAGAAGAACCCTATCGTTTGAGACCAATTTCGGCTCAAAATTCGAAAAGTTCTTTCATTAAACCGGAATGGGAAAAATGGGACCGATTGTGGTACCAATCATTCGTTCAAATTCTTTCATTCAAGGAGTGTGCTGCACCTCATCGTCGGATATATCGTTTATAATAACATATAACGAAAGATCTCTCTCCATGTTTCGTTAATTTCTCCGAATCAGCAGACTAGTTCGCTCGCCGGAAAGCACCGCTGAAATGATGTTTTCAACTTGGTTGACAACCGCTATTTTCACTTTCATTTGGTTTACAACCTAGTTAACAACATAGTCTTCAACTAAGTTGATCGTCTGTAGGCCGTTTAAGACACTACCTTACTAGAACATAAGGCATGAAACAGAATGACAGCGGTAGGAGGGGGGGTGAAGTGTTTGAGTATAGTCAAAGTCAATCATTTGTATAGTCAGTTCACGAAAGGTTGAGCCGTCGGTTGGCATGATAATTTGACATATTCCGCTGTGTATATTTAAATTTTAGGTTATGATGTTTATTTTATTGTCAGATCGATACGCAATGTTGTCAATATTGCATAGAGTTGTCTGATAACTCGCAAGCTCGTCGGACGAGGCCGGGTACATTCGGCAACATTGAATTTATTTTACGTTATGTTAGCAAATACTGCCAACTTCAGATAAATAAAAAAACGCCTACTATGTGCCCAACCTTTCGTGAACGGAGTATAGGTGACAGTTGATGTTTGTTCACGTTTTTGCCAGTATTGTGAGTGTTTTTCGGATTTTATTGCTTAAAATTCTATTTGTTTTGGTGTTACATCAGTTCTTAACAGGTAAGGAAAAGGCCTTTTTTATATTTTTCCACTAGTTCATTTGTTGTACTTCTGGTTCATAAAAGTTTTGCTTTTCATGTTCGAGGTTATTTTGATTTTAGTTTTGGTTCGTTTTATGCTAATCTCACTATTTTTCCAGCTGAAATGCCATTTCATTGCTCTGTTCCTAAGTGTAGGGGCAATTATAGGTACAGAAGGCCCAAAAGTTGCAGTCTTTGGGTTTCCCAAAGACGAGCAACTTAAAAGAACTTGGGTTAACGCAATTGAAAGGGAATATTTCGTTCCCAGTAACAGCATCAGTAAGAATTATTGCAAATTCAACTGTTTTGCCTGAAACTCAGAAGTTATTTATTTCTAGGTTTGCGAACTACATTTCCAAACAGAATTTATAGAAAGATCTAAAAGTTACACACATGAAGTCAAACGTCAGAAAGTCGAAATTCCATATAAGTGTCCTAGGTTAAAAAACGAAATTGCCAGGTTGTCAGTCCTACTCATAGACTTATAAAAGAATGGACAGGACGTGTGAGAGAGAATATTGACTTCAGACAAGGATAGAATAATATAAGAACATATAATAAAAACATTGGATCGAATTAGATATTTTTATGTTCTGTCAGTTTTCCAACATTATGAATGATTGTGTTGCGGATATATTTTTCGATTTATCCCGAGCGTTTGACACGCTTCAACATAAGTTCATATTGGAGAAGAAGTATCGGATGGGTTTCAGGGGGTTGTTTCTGGATTGGGTCAAGAGCTTTCTGTCAGATCGCAGAATGTTTGTAAGACTGGACGGCAATTCATCCGATGAGTTCACCAACGAATTGGGTGTTGCGCAGGGGTCCGTCTTGGGCCCTCTCCTCTTTCTTTTGTTTATCAATGATCTCCCTACTTATCTGCTGGTACTTATATTAATAATGTTTGCCGATGATACTTCCATCGCAATTAAAGCTTCAAGTTGGCATGAATTGAGGTTGCATTGCGAAACCATCGTTCAATGTTTCGAGGATTGGTGCCAGAGAAACGCTCTTATTCTTAACCTGTCGAAAACAGTTGTTATAAAGTTCCAAAATCAAGAGAGCTCAAGTGAAAGACCTCTCATTATTAAACATAAAGAAGGATTTATAGAATCGACGGAGGTCGTTAAGTTTCTGGGGTTGTTTGTCGACGGTACCCTCAGATGGCGTCATCACACAGAGCACGTGTGTGGTAAGCTTAATAAAGCTTACTATGCTATTTCGCGTCTCGGGGGCTGTCTCCCTATAGAAAATTTGATGAACGTATACTACAGCATGGTATACATGGTATATCTCGCTAAAAACACCCCATTCAAAAATTTCTTCTAGAACCTCAAGTTTTCGATATTTTCGGAAAAGTCTTTCGAACACTCGATTTCACAATTTTCCGGAACTACTTCCTGAAATTACTTGATAATCGTTCGTCCGATTGGAATGATTTATACCTCGTTTGAACCGTTATATATTTCTCTCGCCCCATTCACAACTTTTTTCTAGGACCTCAAGTTTTCGATATATTTGGAAAAAAATTCAAACATTCGATTTTTCAATGTTCCAGAACTACTTCCTGAAATTACGCGATACTCGCTAGTCCGATTGGAATGATTTATACCTCGTTTAAACCGTAATATCATTCTCTAAATACGCCACATTCCAAACTTTTTTCTAGGACCTCAAGTTTTCGACATATCTGGAAAAGTCTTTCGAACACTCGATTTCTCAATTTTCCGGAACTACTTCCTTTAATTACTTGATACTCGCTAGTCCGATTGGAATGATTTATATCTCGTTTGAACCGTTATATATTTCTCTAAAGACGCCCTATTCAAAGTTTTTTCTAGAGCCTCAAGTTTTCGATATTTTCGGAAAAGTCTTTCGAACACTCGATTTCTCAATTTTCCGGAACTACTTCCTGAAAATACTTGATACTCGTTCGTCCGATTGGAATGATTTATACCTCGTTTCAACCGTTATATATTTCTCTAAAAACGCCCAATTCGAAAATTTTTGTCTAGGACCTCAAGTTTTCGATATATTTTGAAAAGTCTTTCGAACATTCGATTCTTCAGTTTTCCGGAACTACTTCCTGGGATTACTTGATACTCGCTAGTCCGATTGGAATGATTTATACCTCGTTTAAACCGTTATATCATTTTCTAAATACGCCACATTCGAAACTTTTTCTAGGACCTCAAGTTTTCGACATTTTTGGAAAAGTACGGGTGGTCAATAAGTGATTTGTAGATAATTGATTTACCTAAAAAATGTGGTACCAGTCATTTTATTCAGATGAACAGGGAGCGATTTATTTCCGAAAAAATGTATTATTCCATCTGCTGCGAAGTTATTTTGGAGAATTCCTACAACGGTAGATTTTATAAGAAAATGGTCAATAGGGGCGTTTTCAGAGAATTCATTAACCCATAGAATCAGATATCAGTCATTCATTTCGGATGAACAGGGAGTGATTTCTTTTCAACGAAAGGTGAAAAAATGTATTTTTCCATCTGCTGCCAAGTTAATTCGGAAAATTTCGAAAATGGTAGATTATAGAAGTTGAAAATAAGAGGGTCTCTGTTAATCCGTTTAGAATAATTGATACATCATTTTAAAGGTAAATTAATTCTCTACAAAAACCTTATTGACCACTTTCTTCATAGCTAACCGTTCTCAAAATTTTTCAAGTAAACTTAGTAGCAGATGAAAAAATACATTCTTTTCTTTTGTTGAAAATGAATCGGTCCCTGTTCATCCGATTTAAATGATTGATACATCATTTTATGGATAAATTAATTCTCTATAAACGCCTTATCGACCGCTCTCTTGTATAACCTACCGTTTTCAAATTTTTTTTAATAAACTTGGTAGCAGATAGACAAATACGTTTTTTCATCTTCAATGATTGATACCTCATGGGGCGCTCGTTCTACTTAAATGAGGGCTATATCGTTTCGGCCTATATCTGTAATTTTCTAATTTTGAGCTGAAAAGGGACTCAAACAATAGGGTTCGACTCCCTGGTGAAGAATCTGTTATCAAACTCAATTCTGTCTGGTCCGGCCGGCCTTTTGTTAGCGAAGGGGTTGTCCTAGAGACTTGAAATTTTCAGGGTGAGCTCTAGCCCAAAATGCCTCGGTTAAGTTCGTTAACCAGCCGAATCGTTTTTTCCTCAATATATCAAACAAGACGAAACCAATCGAAATGAAATGATGCAGCCGCATCCAAGATGTTCATATCAAGCCTCATAACCATAGAAAATTCAATTGGAATATTGAAAAGAAGAATCTTTATATTTCCATAAGAGGAGATCCGATATTGAAGAAATGAACAGCCATATAGTTACAGCCATATTGGAAGCGGAGAGCCGTTGCCAGACAAGTAGAAGTCAGAAAGTACAAAAATTAAGCGGTAGCACTGTGCAGCTGATGGAAAAAAGGAGAGACTTGGAGAACAAGCACTCAACAAATGCGGGACAGTTGAAGGAATTGAATAAGGAAATATCCAAGGCCATCAGGAGAGATATGAGACGACATAAAACGGAAGAAATATCCAGAGCAATAGAAGAGAATGAAGGGACAAGGGTACTGAGGAAGCGACTTTCACATGGAAGGAAACAAATTGGAAAGATATATGATAATAACGGACAACAAGTAACAAATCGAAAGGAAATTTTGAATATTGTGAGGGAATTCTATGAGAAATTGTATAAAAGTGATGAGACCTTACATAAAAACCAAAACATTCCCAGAATAAAAAATGAAGGATCTGATGACATTCCAGATATAACCATAAGCGAACTGAAAAATAGCCTCAAACACATGAAAAACAACAAATCGCCCGGAGATGATGCTGTCACCGTCGAACATATTAAAATGGGAGGAACTAAACTTTTAAAATTATTGTGTAAACTATTCAATGCATGCCTGAGAAATGGTACAACACCAGAGAAATGGAAGAAAGCTACTGTCGTATTGATACAAGCAAAGATCCAGAACTACCGACCAATCACCCTGCTTTCTCAGTTGTATAAGTTGTTCATGAGAATAATGACTAAGAGACTAACATCAAAGCTTGATTTCTACCAAACACGGGAGCAGGCAGGTTTCCGTACCGGTTACGGCGTGAATGATCACCTTCATACACTCAAAGTCCTCATTGAAAAGTGTGTTGAGTACAACAAACCACTAGTTCTCGACTTCATTGATTACGAAAAGGCCTTCGACACTGTAGACCATAGTGCAATGTTCAGAGTGTCCGTGAAGTTGGCACCCACTTTCTCGAAAATGAAAAAAAATTTTTTTTCATTCGTTAGTAAGTCGTTAGTAAGTATTTGTAAGTTCAAAATTTTCGTTTGTAAGTGAAGAGTATTGGTAGAAAAACACCGCATTCCGCTGGGTGCTAACTTCACGGGCATCCACTTTTTTGATTTTCTCGGAAAAAAACATATAGCCGGAAAGTCCATCGTTTGTAGGTGTTTGTAAGTCGAAAATTATCGTTTGTAAGTGACCTTGTACTTAAATAATGGCACCCTTAAAATGCGAAGTTAGCACCCACATGTTGAAAAATTTAATTTTTATTTTTTGCCTTCGATAGTACCTCGTTAGTAAGTATTTGTAACCCCAAAAAATTCGTTTGTAACCTTCCCTATCAAGGGGTAAACAACCCTCAAATATGCGAAATTAGTGCCCAGTTTTTTGAACATTACATTTTTCTTCTTTTTTTCGAAAGTAAATCGTTAGTAAGTATTTTTAACACAAAAAATTTGTTTTTTACTAAAAAAAATCATGAGAAAATGACACCCCTAAAATGCGAAGTTGGCACCCACATGTTGAAAAATTGAATTTTTGTTTTTTGCCTTCGATAGTACTTCGTTAGTAAGTATTTGTAACCCCAAAAAATTCGTTTGTAACCTTCCCTATCATGGGGTAAACAACCCTCAAATATGCGGAATTAGTACCCACTTTTTTAAACATTACATTTCTCTTCTTTTTGTCGAAAGTGAATCGTTGGTAAGTATTTGTAACACAAAAACTGTTGTTTTCAACCAATCCTCTAATGAGAGAATGTAACCCTTAAAATGCAAAGTTTCTATTTTGTTTAAGACAGTACCTCCATATCTAATAATTTTGCAACACAAAGAAATAGCTTTTAAGCAGACTGATAATGGATTGATTTAATTATACCGTGAAAATGAGCAGTTTGCATCCACATGTTTAAGAATTTTATATTCGTGTTTTGCTTTCGATAATGAGAAAATGGCACAACCAATTCCGATTTCAGAATAATATTTTGTTCTTCAACTTCCGTAGTAGGTACACCGTAATAGTAGAAGTGAATAAAAAAGTGTTTCAATCGAAAGTATAACTCAAATAATCACCAGGAATAATAAACTTTATGCAAGTGCATTTCATGTAAACGTGGACGTATACTAGTCCTAACTCACGAGACCGGCGCGGTTCAAATCAACACTTTTTTATTCACTTCTACTATTACGGTGTACTACAGAAGTTGAAGAACAAAATATTATTCTGATATCGGAATTGGTTGTGCCATTTTCTCATTATTGAAAGCAAAACACGAATATAAAATTCTTAAACATGTGGATGCAAACTGCTCATTTTCACGGTATAATTAAATCAATCCATTATCAGTCTGCTTAAAAGCTATTTCTTTGTGTTGCAAAATTATTATATATGGAGGTACTGTCTTAAACAAAATAGAAACTTTGCATTTTAAGGGTTACATTCTCTCATTAGCGGATTGGTTGAAAACAACAGTTTTTGTGTTACAAATACTTACTAACGATTCACTTTCGAAAAAAAGAAGAAAAATGTAATGTTTAAAAAAGTGGGTACTAATTCCGCATATTTGAGGGTTGTTTACCCCATGATAGGGAAGGTTACAAACACATTTTTTGGGGTTACAAATACTTACTAATGGAGTACTATCGAAATCAAAAAACAAAAATTCAATTTTTCAACATGTGGGCGCCAACTTCGCATTTTAGGGGTGCCATTTTCTCATGATTTGTTTGGTAAAAAACAATTTTTTTTTGTGTTACAAATACTTACTGAGGATTTACTTTCAAAAAAAAAGAAGAAAAATGTAATGTTGAAAAAAGTGGGTACTAATTCCGCATATTCGAGGGTTGTTTACCCCATGATAGGGAAGGTTACAAACACATTTTTTGGGGTTACAAATACTTACTAATGAAGTACTATCGAAATCAAAAAACAAAAATTCAATTTTTCAACATGTGGGTGCCAACTTCGCATTTAAGGGGTGCCATTTTCTCATGATTTGTTTGTTAAAAAACAATTTTTTTTGTGTTACAAATACTTACTGAGGATTTACTTTCAAAAAAAAGAAGAAAAATGTGATGTTGAAAAAAGTGGGTACTAATTTCGCATATTTGAGGGTTGTTTACCCCATGATAGGGAAGGTTACAAACGAATTTTTTGAGGTTACAAATACTTACTAACGAAGTACTATCGAAGGCAAAAAACAAAAATTCAATTTTTCAACATGTGGGTGCCAACTTCGCATTTTAGAGGTGTCATTTTCTCATGATTTTTTTTAGTAAAAAAACAAATTTTTTTGTGTTAAAAATACTTACTAACGATTTACTTTCGAAAAAAAGAAGAAAAATGTAATGTTAAAAAAACTGGGTACTAATTTCGCATATTTGAGGGTTGTTTACCCCCTGATAGGGAAGGTTACAAACGAATTTTTTGGGGTTACAAATACTTACTAACGAGGTACTATCGAAGGCAAAAAATAAAAATTAAATTTTTCAACATGTGGGTGCTAACTTCGCATTTTAAGGGTGCCATTTTTCAAGTACAAGGTCACTTACAAACGATAATTTTCGACTTACAAACACTTACAAACGATGGACTTTCCGGCTGTATGTTTTTTTCCGAGAAAATCAAAAAAGTGGATGCCCGTGAAGTTAGCACCCAGCGGAATGCGGTGTTTTTCTACCAATACTCTTCACTTACAAACGAAAATTTTGGACTTACAAATACTTACTAACGACTTACTAACGAATGAAAAAAATTTTTTTCTCATTTTCGAGAAAGTGGGTGTCAACTTCACGGACACATGTTCAGAGCTCTGGCTGACTGTAGAATTGACGGTCGTTACACAGATATGATAAGAAATGTGTACAAAAATGCAACTGCTTGCATCAGGTTGCATGAAGATACTTGTAATGTTAAATCACACGTACGCCTGTCGGCTGCTCAGTTTGATACGGTGAGGGTGTGGGCATCAAGGATATTACTAACTTGACTTTTTGTTGGGCGCCAGGTTTACTCAAGTAAACCAAATTTAAGAGAAAGAAATGAAAGAGAAAGAATTGAAACAGAATTTACAGATCTTGCTTAGTGGTTAGGTTATGAGAAAAAAAAATTTAAAATTTTACAAATTTATTAAAACTATAAATAACAAAAACTATTGTTGAAGGCTATGGAAAATTCAAAATTCAGAACATTTACAAAAAAATAATAGATAGAAGTGATAGAACCTTTCTCTGATCTTTGATTGTAGTTATTAGGGCTCCAGACAGAATTTGGAAAAAATAAACCAGTTTATAAAAAAAGAAATTTTGGTTGTCTCACGTGGTAGGTCCTTCAAACCTTTCGCTTGAAATATTAATCTCACTTTTCGGCAAAATTTGGAAAAGAAGTACCAATCGTCAGTGGTAGATTCGATTTGGTGGATGCTCGCCTGAATGAGAATTTAAGCCTCAACGACAAGTTGTTTTCTAATAGTCCAAAGTACAGTTGGAATTTTGATCAGGATGCAGTTTCAATACGGCCTGATTAGGAACTTCCCATGTGTTTCTGGAACCTTCTTCAGAAGTCAATGGAATCTCGATCATGCGTGGAGAAAAAAAGATCAGGAATTAATTTTGGTACAAATGGTTGAGAGAAATATGTTCTGTTTGAATTTGGAAAAATTGAGAATGAAAAGTAACGGTATATAACTTGAAAATTGAATGGAATCATAAACCTTAAAGTAACTTAAAATAGAATGAAATACTTTCCGGAAAGTGAAAAAACTTATGTTATAGAGTGACAGATCAGTTATACAAAAAAATGGTACATATGATCCGAAAGATCTATTATAAGAATGAAACTAAATTGTTTCAACGAAAATATTTTCAATATGAAACAGTGAGAAAGAGAATATATACTTCCTGGCGGCTCTCAACAAAGAAAAAGAAAAAAAGAAACGTGACACACTGACGGTGTGCAACAGAAAGGCAAGAAAATATTAAATTTTCCAAAAAGTAATGTAATAATAATCAATAAGAATTACTTATTCAAATTATTAAAGAAATGTTTAAGAAAGATTGAAAATACTAACCAGAATAAAGCCACCAAAAAATATTCACACTCACTTTCCACCTGTTTTATCAGCGTAGTCAAAATCAAAAGTAATCTTCTTCGGCTGAAACCGAAAATTCCACATTGAACGACAATCCACGATCGGCATTCTTCGCCGGAAACTTCAAAATCAATATCGATCGATTTATGACATCGGGGATCAGTGGCGTCGCGTCGACTTGGCAGGGGAAAAATTATTTGCAGTCTATTGAACCGTTACACACTACCCCAACCGGGCAGAAAAAAATTGGAAACTTTAGAAGTTTACAATTTTTTTTCAGAATATAGGAAAGAAAGAGCCAAAGAAGGAATAAGTCCTTCGCAAAATTCAAAGAGAGACTCAACATCAATTAAGATAATTTAAGAGAGATAAAGATATGTATTACTACAATAGATATAGGGTATAAGATAAATGGCATGCAACACAAATCTAAATGATATGGAAAATGCTTGATTCCCAAATATTAAAAATACCTAAGTAATTCAGAATCAACACAACACATCCCTGCTGAACAATATCCTTCATAAAAGTAAAAATTTTCCATAAAGGAGCTACCAAAAGATAGATTTCTTTCATAAAGTCGCACCATCCAACAGTATCAGACTATGTTCACCTGCGCATTATTATTTCAAAAAGAAAAGAAAAGATATTTATTAGGAGTCCTCCGAATCAGCGCCAGCCGAATCTGAATCATCATCATATGCTGATTGAGGTCTTTAATATGCCAACGGCCCAAATCATTACCATCCCTGTCCCTGAGCTCGTACACCAGATCTGAAACAACCCTTGTGATAACGCAAGGCAGATATTTAGGAGCTAACTTTGCAGAGTAATTATTAATAGCTGAAGATAGAGTAACGTTTTTCTTCCAGACTTTATCACCAACGTGAAATACTAATTTTCGCTTCCTTAAATTGTATTGATGGGCATTTCTAAGATAGGCTTCATGTAACTTTTTACGAATATCGACATATAGTTCTGGAAGTTTCTGTACATCATCAATACGTTGAAATTTATCGGAAATTGAAATAACATTAGTTGCATTATCCAAAATTTTACCATAAAAATCTCCAGTCACGGGAACATTTCTTGCGAAATTAAGAAAAGCCGGAGAATAACCCGTGACGTCATGTTTAGCCAACCTGATCGCCTGAGCTACCTTAAATATAGAAGAATCCCAAGTTTTATGATTGTCATGAATATAACACCGAATGGAAGTTACAATTACCTTATTCACTCTTTCAGTAAAATTAACTTGCGGATGATATTTAGCGTTATACCAAATTTTTTGGACACGATAAGTTTCCATCAATTTTTGAATTCCTTACTTATAAATTGACTTCCATTATCAACAATGAAAATCTGCGGTACGCCATAAATAAGAAAAACATTATTTTCTATAAACTTTAGAATATTTTTAGAGGTAGCTTTAGGCATGGGGTGTACTAATACAAACTTAGTGAACCAATCAACAACGACCAAGACGTATTGATTTCCATTTTTTGATCTTGGATACGGACCTAACAAATCTGCCGAGATACATTGAAATGGAAAATTAATGTTCTTGTAAGAACCCATATGACCAGCCTGAGGTAAATTCGTACTTTTAGAGGCAGCACAAATAGGGCATTTCCTAACATATTTATAGACATAATTTTTGGCCAGTAATATAATTCGGATATCCGAGCAAGAGTTTTAGATATACCCAAATGAGCTGAAGTTTCTTTGTCATGATAAAATTTGAGAATCTCATGTCGATTTGCAGAAGGCACAACAATTTTCCAATCAGTCAAATTACTGATAATATTATTTCGCGACAGAATGTGCTTATAAAGTAGTCCACCCTCGACACGAAATGACGGATAAACTTCCGGATTCTTCTGAACTTTCTCAATCATCGACGAATACCACTTATCAGGTTGAAAATGAGAAATATCAATTACAGAGATATCAGCTACTGAACGGGATAACGCATCAGCCACTACGTTTAAAGAACCTTTGCGATGTTTAATGGTGAAATCAAACTGGGAAAGTTTTACTGCCCATCTAGTCAAACGTCCTGAAGGGTTCGAAAGATTATGGAGATAAATAAGGGAGGCATGGTCAGTTTCAATGGTGAATTTAGTACCTTCGACATAGCTTCGAAATTTTTCTATTCCGAAGATAACAGCTAAAAGCTCTTTTTCTGTCACGGTATATTTACGCTGGCAAGTGGTAAGTGTCTTACTTGCGTAAGCCACTGGATGTTCTACACCGTCACATTCTTGGTATAAAATTGCACCTACACCTGTATCAGAAGCATCACACTGAATTACGAAAGGTTTCGAAAAATCAGGGCTAGCCAACACTGGGGCAGAAACAAGACGACACTTTATTTCGGCGAATGCTGCCTCTGCTTCTGGAGTCCATGCTATTGGATGTCCTTTCTTTCTACCATGTAAGAGATCTGATATTGGGGAACAAATAGAGGAAAAATCCTTTATGAAACGACGGTACCAGCTGACAAGACCTATCAAACGTTTGATTTCGGTGGTATTTTTTGGAGTTGGATAATTAACTATTGCGGAAACTTTCTCTGGATCGGTACGTAAACCATGTTCATCCACTACAAAACCCAGAAAGACAAGAGATGAACGACAAAATTCACATTTATCCAAGTTAACCGTGAGATTAGCATTTTTGAGTCTTCTATATACCTCTTTCAAAACTTTGATGTGGAGTTCAAAAGTGGGAGTAGCTATAATAATGTCATCAAGATAAACGAAACAATATGGTGCCAAATCAGGTCCTATTACCCTATCCATCAAACGAGTCATTGCTTTAGGACTATTTTTCAACCCAAACGGACAAACAACAAATTCAAATAGACCTCGTCCCTGTACTGCAAAAGCGGTTTTGGCACAAGACGTCTTATCTAAAGGTATCTGGAAAAACGCCTTTGTTAAATCGATCGAAGAAAGGTACTTAGCGTCTCTTAATTTATTAAGAATACAATCTATTAAAGGCATTGGATAAGTATCATTAACTGTAACTTCATTCAACTTTCGACCATCAAAACATACACGATAATCTCCCGAACGTTTGGGAACCAACCACAAAGGGCTACACCAAGGAGATTGGGACGGTCGAATAACCTTTAGCCTCAACATTTCGTCAATTTCTTTATTTAAATGAGTCTGCATAGCAGGGGATAAGGGATACTGGCGTTGTACAATAGGTTTGGCACTTCCGGTGTCAATATGATGAGTCATTAGGTGGGTACGACCTATCCTATCTTTAGGTGCGATAGATTGGTAAGACTTCTCTATACTCCGAAGTTCATTTTTCTGAGAATTTGTTAACTTAGAAAAAGGCTGAATGGCATTTATTGCACATACAGAGGAATCAATCGAATAGGAGAGATTAGAAAAATTTATCTCGATGCGAAACAATTTGAAAAAATCCATTCCTAAAATGAGATTATGGGTAACGGACGGAATTATTAAAATTTTTAACTCCCTCACGATACCTTCAATCGAAATAGGAACTAAAATATAACCTAAGAAATCTTGAGGTTTACCATCCGCAGTAGTGACATTAATTGTAGACTCGTACATTATCGGTATGTTATATTCCTGAAGAAGAGCGAAACCAGCGGAACCTAATATGGAAGATGTACTACCGGTATCGGCGAGAGCGAGAATCTTTTGGTCAAAAATTTCGACATTTAGATAAGGACGGTTATCATTTGGTTTTACGACAAAAACAGGATTGATATCTACAGACGAAGAGGAGAATGGGGAAAAATTTACTGATTCTGTGTGTTTTGTCTCCCCTTTTCTTTGCTGAATGTGTGCTTGACTACTTGCCGATCTACTGAACCTTTGGTTTCTTGGCTGGTGACGAGGTTCAGTTTCTCGCCACCTCGATTTACGTTTTTTGAATTACATTGATTACACTTAGATTTAATAGTATTTTTAAGACCACAACCATAACAGAAAACTGATCTAGGTTTTCGACACTGAGGGTAATTATGACCAGCTAAACCACAATTCCAACATCGGGAACTAGATACCATAGATATATTAGTGGAGGGAACATTTTTTCGAAAATTCGGTCGATGAGCTGAGGATGAAGAAGTTGACTCACTGAATGGTCTGCTGAGATCCGGTTCCAACAAGCCGGCATCATGAGTTGGTGGTGCTCTATAGCGATCAGCCCATATTCTAGACTCCTCTAACTTCTTACAGAGTTCAGAAAGCTCACCAACAGTCTTAGGATTATACAAAGCCAAACCTGAAATGAAAAATGGCAAAAGATTTCTGCGAATTTTCCTGACTCTGGTTTCCTCATCTGGCTTGAGCGTCAACCTGTTAAAAAGACCTTCCATTGAAGAAATAAACAAAGATACTCTCTCATTACAGCCTTGAGTTCTTGAACTGATTTCTTGCTCCAAGTCCTCGTCATAAAAGTATGGAAGGAAATCCTTTTTCAACTCCTTGACCAATTCATCCCATGTTTGAAATTTACATCGGTTATTGACAAACCATGTCCACGCAGAACCCCTAAATAAATCACAAGCAGACTGAAACAATTCCTGCTTGGATACACCTCGAGCCTGCCTTAACAGTTCTACTTTTTCCAAGAATGAAGTAACCGACTCATCCTGAATCGAACCTGTGAAAAATATATTCCATTTATAAGGGGGAATAAACCTACTGTTCGACGGACTACTATAGTTGACAGGAACAGTCTTCTCAGTTGGAGTAGAAGTTCTAGCTGGTGAAACCTTTAAATCGAGGTCTGCCTCTAACTCTAGCATCTCATACTGTATTTCTTTTTTCGCCAAAATTTCAGCATCCTCCTCGGCAACTAGCTTAGACAAACGATTAGACAAATGAGTCAAACGACTAGATACCCTATGGAAGGTATGATCATCTGAAGTTCCACCAAATTTAGAAATAACGTTTTTAGATCTTTGATAGTTTCCCTAACTTCAGCTACATCTTGAGAATGAGAATAAGGATTCGTTACGATATGAAAACTACGATTAGCCTTTTCTTGGCTCAGAAGCCCTCTCAAAATTTTCCTCTTAGTTTCAACATCGCCAGTTGGTTCCACGCCACGAATTCTAATTTCATACATCAATTCATTATTTTTCAGATGATTAGGATTCATTGTGTAAATAATTATAAATTATTATTAGTAAAAAAATCGCAAGCTATTATGTAAATAATAGGGAAATAGTGGATATATAAATGAAGAGAAAGATGGTCGTTCAATATAGAAAAGTTAAACGAAATAAAACAAAATTAAAGATAATAGTGAACCAAATTCTGTCGGATCAAATGTATTACAAAATGAAAAACCACCAAGCAAGATTAAGATAAGAAAAAAAATGTCAAGTTAACGGCCCTTTTAACGGCGGCCCCACGTTGGGCGCCAATTGTGTAATGTTAAATCACACGTACGCCTGTCGGCTGCTCAGTTTGATACGGTGAGGGTGTGGGCACCAAGGATATTACTAACTTGACTTTTTGTTGGGCGCCAGGTTTACTCAAGTAAACCAAATTTAAGAGAAAGAAATGAAAGAGAAAGAATTGAAACAGAATTTACAGATCTTGCTGAGTGGTTAGGTTATGAAAAAAAATATTAAAATTTTACAAATTTATTAAAACTATAAATAACAAAAACTATTGTTGAAGGCTATGGAAAATTCAAAATTCAGAACATTTACAAAAAAAATAATAGATAGAACCTTTCTCTGATCTTTGATTGTAGTTATTAGGGCTCCAGACAGAATTTGGAAAAAATAAACCAGTTTATAAAAAAGAAATTTTGGTTGTCTCACGTGGTAGGTCCTTCAAACTTTTCGCTTGAAATAACAATCTCACTTTTCGGCAAAATTTGGAAAAGAAGTACCAATCGTCAGTGGTAGATTCGATTTGGTGGATGCTCGCCTGAATGAGAATTTAAGCCTCAACGACAAGTTGTTTTCTAATTTCCAAAGTGCAGTTGGAATTTTGATCAGGATGCAGTTTCAATACGGCCTGATTAGGAACTTCCCATGTGTTTCTGGAACCTTCTTCAGAAGTCAATGGAATCTCGATCATGCGTGGAGAAAAAAGATCAGGAATTAATTTTGGTACAAATGGTTGAGAGAAATATGTTCTGTTTGAATTTGGAAAAATTGAGAATGAAAATTAACGGTATATAACTTGAAAATTGAATGGAATCATAAACCTTAAAGTAACTTAAAATAGAATGAAATACTTTCCGGAAAGTGAAAAAACTTATTTTATAGAGTGACAGATCAGTTATACAAAAAAATGGTACATATGATCCGAAAGATCTATTATAAGAATGAAAATAAATTGTTTCAACGAAAATATCTTCAATATCAAACAGTGAGAAAGAGAATATATACATCCTGGCGGCTCTCAAATAAAGGAAAAAAAAAGAAACGTGACACACTGACGGTGTGCGACAGAAAGGCAAGAAAGAATTAAATTTTCCAAAAAGTAATGTAATAATTATCAATAAGAATTACTTATTCAAATTATTGAAGAAATGTTTAAGAAAGATTGACAATACTCAACCAGAATAAAGCCACTAAAAAATATTCACACTCACTTTCCACCTGTTTTATCAGCGTAGTCAAAATCAAAAGTACTCTTCTTCGGCTGAAACCGAAAATTCCACATTGAACGACAATCCTCGATCGGCATTCTTCGCCGGAAACTTCAAAATCAATATCGATCGATTTATGACATCGGGGATCAGTGGCGTCGCGTCGACTTGGCAGGGGAAAAATTATTCGCAGTCTATTGAACCGTTACAACATGATACTCTACAAAGCCTCCCTATTCACCGAGTCGAAGGCCTTGGTCAGGTCTACAAATGCTACGTATAATTGGCTGTGCTGTTCCTTGACTTTCTCTGAAGTTGTCTCAGAGTGAATATGTGGTCGGTTGTTCCACGATTTGGCCGAAATCCGTTCTGAGATTCGGGGATAATCAGATCGACATGTTTCATCAGTCTTGAGGTCATTATTCTCGCCAGGATCTTACCGCCCGTTGAAAGAAGCGAGATGCCCCTGTAAATCCGCAATCAGAGGTGCTCCCTTTATTTTTAAACACATTTACGATTTTGGCATCTCTGAAGTCTTGTGGGACTGATTAAGTTTTCCAGATTAGGTTGAATGCAAGCTTCAGAGGTTCTATCGCCACTTCGCCAAGTGCTTTGTAGATTTCTGCTGGAATGTTATCGTTTCCAGGGGCCTTGTGGTTCTTTAATGAGTTTATAGCTACCCTGATTTCCTCGGCGGAAATTTCCTGGTCCAAGGATTGATTGGGCATATATTGAGGAATTCTATTTAAGACGTCATTATCTACTATGCTTTCCCTGTTTAGGATGGTGGAATAGTGTTCCTTCCATCTGGCTCTGATGTCAGTGTCTCCAGTCCTTAGCAACCCGCTGGCATCCTTGATTGCGCATATTTTCTTCTTGATATACCGTAAGTTTCCTTTACTGCATTAAAGAAGTTGTGCTGGTCTTTGCGATCAGCAAATGCCTGGATTTGTTCCGCTCTAGACGTCCACCATGCGTTTTTAATTGATCTTATTTCTTTTTGTGCCTTTCTCTTAATCTCTTTGTATTTTGCCTTCGCATTTTCGTCATTTGGATTGTTCTGTAGGGATTGAAAGGCATTATATTTTTTGTCAAGAATATTTTCGATTCGTTTTCTATTCTCACCGAACCAATCAGGTTGCTTTCGTGCTTGGGTTGTGCCTAAAACGGTTTCACTTGACTCATAGATTGCGTCACGTGCGTCTTGGTTAGCCAGCTTTTCGTCGGTAATTTTTTGCAGATCGTTTATTAAATCCGGAGTAGTTATTTTACTGATATTTAGACGAGGTTTGCGTTTGGTTTTAGGTAAGGTTACGTGCCTAGGTTTAAGCTTGATCGACATCTTAGAGAGTACCAGACGGTGGTCAGTCCAGTTTTCTACGTAGGTAATGGCTTTTGTGATCTTAACTTCTCCGAGTTGTTTCTGTCTTACGATTGCATAATATAGGAGGTGCCAATGACGAGATCTAGGGTGCTGCCAGGTTCCTTTGTTTTTGTTTTTTTGCCTGAAGATGGTGTTTGTTATTACTAAATCGTGTTCGGTGCATTTTGAAAGTAACAGCTCGCCATTGGAGTTCATACTGCCCAAACCATTTTTGCCTATAACGCCAGGCCATAGCTCATTTTGCCTACCTACCCTTGCATTGAAATCCCCAAGTAGTACTAGGCGATGATGCTTCGGGACCTGCGTCAGTGTGATCTCTAGCTGTTCGTAAAAGGAGTCTTTGGCTACTTGGTCTGATGTCATCGTAGGAGCATAGGCGCTGATCACAGTAACGAAGCTGCTGTCATGTAGTTGGTACTTGAGTGTCATCAAGCGTTTCGAGATTCCCTGTGGCACCCCATGAAGTCTCGGGACCAGATCGTTCCTCACGGCAAATCCCACACCATGAATCTTCCTGGAGCCGACAGGAAAACCCTTCCAAAAAAAGGTGTATCCACTATCCGTGAGGCTGCCTTCATCAAGGAATCTGGTCTCACTCAGGGAAGCAATATCCACGTTAAGACGGTTGAGCTCATGACTAATAGTGGCAGTTCTCCGTTCGGTGTGATCTGAAGTGTCGGAGTCCTGAAGAGTTCTAACGTTCCAGGATGCAAAGTGGAAAGATTTTCTCTTAGATCGATGGCTTGTTCGAGCAGACACCCTCCCCTGGAGATCCGAATGGGAGGGTATTTTACCTCCGGATGCTTTTGTTCCACTAAAACAATCCATCTTGTCTAGCAGCTGCGTGTGTGTATAGCCGAAAAAAGCACGCTCTTTCCTCAGCTTTGGCTACAGCCGTGATGTTTGGTGTATCCATGGCACAGAGGTTCTGCGACGATGGGCCTCCCGCCAGGCCTTCATGTGTAGCCTGAAGTGCGATTTCCCACACTCCCTTCGCGAGATGCTGGGATTGCTCACGGAAAATATAGGGTTATCCCGCCCTTGCTCGGCCGCCAGAGCCTCATTAGTAGGAACAGGGTGCACAACGTGAAGGTGAGGTTGGCATTTGGGTAGCAGAGGCTATATATTTCGCATGTCTACCCCTTACATCCCGATAATAAATAGAAACACCAGGACGCTCACCGGCCGAAACAGAAGAATTACACCTGCTGGATGACATTAGTTTTTCGAGCCAGAGCTCACTATCGAAGGAACACCTCCAATATTTGAGACCTGTCTCACCTTCGGCTACGCGCAACTCCATCTCAGTCTTTACGGCTTTAAACATCTCCATTTGCTGTGGCGTTCTGTCAGGAGTGATGAATACTCCATCATATTTATCTTTAATTTTCTGAAACCTGCGCAACATAAAAGGAACCAGCTCCGGAGAAGATAAACGCACTTTTATGGGACGAGATCGTACCTGTTTGGTGGGATCGAATTTACCGAGTCTTAAGCCTCGATTACACTCAGCCCTCCTACTGCCACTCGCGTTGTCGGCAATAATTCCCGAAATACTTCTCAGCAGTTTCGAAGGCAGTGTGCATTTACACTCAGCCGCAGTATTGCCCTCTTGATCACTGTTCGGCAATGACGGACGAAGAAGTTCCAGCCACAGCGCTTTGTCTCGTTGATTTATATAAATATGTGGATGTCTTGAAAACATGTCGAGAAAAAAAGAAAGTTAGTCCCTCAGTATCAATTTGCCGTTTTTTTATCTATTCAAACTAAAATAGTTCTAAATATTATTATATTATTCCAATTTGTGACTACAATCTACAATTATTCGATGTTTTTTTTTTTTTTTATTCTAACACATATGGGGTCAGCAACTCTGGCTATGTTCCCAGGATCCGTAGTTAATTGATTACTTTGCGATGTGAAGACGCCACACCACCACCAAGACTTTTCACAACGTCCATGTCTTACCCAGGATTCGAACCCGGTACCGCCGTGCGAAAAGTCAGCTCTCTCAACCAACTAGACCACGGTCGGCCGACATATTCGATGTTTCGTATACAGGAATGGAATGGAAAGGTTTTTGAATGAAATGACTTGTGAAGGATCTGGATAATTCATCAATTTTCGCAAAATGTCACCTGCAGATATTGAATCTCTCCTGAACAAAATTCAACCGATGATAAAAAAGGAGATACGAGATTGAGAATTGCAAATCCCCCCAAATTTAGATTGGCGATAACTTGGCGATTCTTGGCCACAAGGAATAAGTTTACACTATCTATTCAAAGTTTCAGAATCCATTATCTCAATAATTCCCTGAAGTGTGCAGAGCTATCAACATTGTTCTCTGTGATCTTATCGAGGTAACAAATACAGATAAAAAAACGTAAATATAATTCACACTTTAAAAATTAAAACTGAATAAAAAAAAAAAAAAAAACAGGAAAATGTATTTTCAAGAGCAATTCATAGTTTTTTTTTCATAACTCCATTTCATCGTGGACTTTTTTTCGATAATAATAAAAACCATATTTTCGGTAAAATGTAATGTAATCACTCACTGCGCCCGTATTGCCAGTCCCTTTGACTTCCGTGCGAAAAACCGCCAATTCGGGGAGCATGAGGCAGCACGAGGATTCACGGCATGCAGCAGGGAAGTATAGTGATTACATTCAGCCGCTGTCCACTTCCCTGTCCAATTCCCTGCTACATGCCGTGGAAGTGAGCTGAGTGTAATCGGGGTGTCATAGGAGTAATAGCAGCCTGATCAGGAATATTACACTCCTTCAAAAGTGATTGCACCAGCGCCACATCCTTCTTCACCTCTTCCGACCTGCTAGAGCCCCTCTCGGTGCTGCCATGAAGTATAACATTACTGGCACGTTTTGTTTTCTCAACAACTTCAGCAATCACTTGTTCATTCGATGGTACCGGCGCAGGCAACTGTGTCACGGAAACATCCACCGCACCAGCCTGCATCAGCTCGCGTATCTCATCCCTCAGCTCATTAATAAACTGAAAGATCTTCGGTATCTGATGAAGCCCCTGCTCACACTCGTCACAGAGATATTCCACTCGTCTTTTGGCGTTCGAACGTAAGTCGAAGCATTTCAGTTCTGCGGCAGTAAGCCAGTGGCGGCTCGTGGGTGAAAAAAGAGGTGAAGAGCTAAACAAGCAGAAAAATCTAGAATAACATCTTTTTTATGTAAACTCACCTATTTTTTGTATATCAGGTCCAACCTTCGGTCCTTTAAACTAGCAAATTTGTCCGTAATGTCTTCATAAAATGGTTGTTCGTTTGTTAGTTGAATTAAAAGTTTTTTTTGAATGGAAATATTGGCCAAAGAGGAAAGCCTTTGTTGAGATACAGAATTTCTTAAATAACCATTTGTATTCCGAAAAAAAAGATGATTTGAAATTAATATCATATGATTTGCCATTTTTCATTTCTTTTCTTGTAGAAATTTCAAGTTAACAGTAGGCCGACCTTCATTAAAGATGAGATAGAAACGGTGTTTCTATTAAACTGCACATAATGTCATTAATGGGGTTCATTTTTAATATCGAAGCCGAAGCACTTAAAGTAAACAACGGTCAGACGTTCTCACTGGAGCGACACAGTTAGAGGCGACGCGCGGACAGTAAAACACCGACGAACGTATCAGGTGCAGACTGCAGAGGGTTACTGGAGCTCTTCACTACAGCGAGAAAACGTAATCAAAAGCCCCGGTGACGTCACCCGTTACCATAGCAACGCAGTCTGCTTGAGCGATCGAGGTGCAAGTTCCGTGACGAACCACTTCACTCGATGCGGCAAGCGACAAGATATTTATAATGAGTTTCGTGATTCGATAATAATCTCGATAATAAACGTCTCCTGAGTTCTGACATGGAGCTAATGTAACGATTAAATTATTGTATAAATAGTGAATACTAATTATCATCCTCAATGAACATTTAAGGTGACCCTGACCCTAGGAATTTTTAGGTGAAGAGCCTGAAAACCTGAAAAGCCGCCACTGCAGTAAGCTCAGAACAAGCGAGATGTACAGGTCTATTACAGCCATCGCACTTGACAACCTTATCTACCTCCACTTTAATAGTGACATTACACTTTATGCATGCCATTATAGGCATCAAGTAATCTTCAAAATATACTGGTGAAAAAAGGAAAAACAAGGACACCTTTCACAACGGCTGGGCCAATAGCCGGTGACTAACAGACACACAAGAGGGCCACCGGAAAACACAAAGCAGGAATGGATAGGTTTCACCAGTATTAAATAATAAAAAAACTGAAATAAAACTTCGCAACAAGATTTTAATAATAATAATACGATAACAAAATGAACGTACCCCGTATACATAGAACGAGAAACGCACACCAGCTGACACAGATAAGATAAATAACTGGTAACTAGGTACCACACGTGTCACCAGAGTTTAGATATTAATGAACCGAAATAAATATTACGAATTCAACAAAACAAAAGTGGAATAAACAGTGAATTATATTCTGAGTTTAATATCAGATATAATGTATAGGTACTTGCCACCACTTCTGTCTCGAAACGAACCAAAAATACTAGAATTCACACTATAAAAATCGAATTAAAGGGGAGCGATCACTATTACATGTGTATACCATGAACGGAACGGTGTTATAGTGTCATATCCACAAGATGAAAAATTATACACAGAAACACTGGATTTCAGCTCGAGAAAAGTTTGACTTTATTCTCAGAACCCCTGAACAATAATCCATCTGGTACTCATGTTTTCAACAAAATTTATTCTTTAATGAAATCATGATTCATAAAAAAACAACTAAGCAAATGCTCGAAATGAGAGCAATTTGCTTCAATACATTTATTGGCTGTCTCGAACTTTAATGATTTCATTCTCTTTTGAGATGAGGATTATTCTGAGACCAAGTATGATCGTTATTTATGCCGTCGCGGGTGTAAATAGCCTGCAATAGTTTTTTCAGCACATATTCCATTCATTTTGCGAAATCCATAAACAAGTATCATCTACATATTCTTCGATTGTGAAAACTGAAGGCATTTTTCAGTAGATAAACAAACTACACTTTTCCCATCAATTCACAATCAATGAATGTATAAATATAAACGTCATTTTTTGAAATATTCCTACTCTGTGTAGTTGGATGTATTTTATTTATAATGAACTAGCAAACCAGGCGAACTCCGTTTCGCCACCACATGGCTTCGTATTATGTAAAATTGCGTTTGGTGATTAAAAGATGAAGAAAAAATTTTTTTTTTCATATTTGAAAAGGAAAACTTTTATTTAATTTCACAGCAGTAATGAATTCATTTCGATTACAAAAATGAAGTGTTATTTAGTTGAACTTCTCTAAGTAAATGAAAGTGAATCCAAAGTAAATACTGAATTGAAGCGTTATACGTTTTTTTTGAAGTGCTCTTTGGTTAACCATATTTTTGTTTTATGGTTTGACGTTAACACAAACAAAGCGGATGGTTTCCCAACTCGTGAACACGCAACGTATAACTGTCCATGTGACAAACAATGATTTTCTAGTCAGGCCAGTAGATCTACCGTTTTAAGTAAATCATTTTTATTGAAAGACCCTGTATAAATCCAACTACCATCGATAGTAAATCATTTGAAATTCAAAAACTTCTTCGTTTCTGTTGAAATGTCCCTGTAATAATGCAAAAATTCAAAATATTCGACATGTTTATAGGAGCACCCCGTATGAATCCTAAGTAACGTATCTATATTTAAAATCCCACCTCCTATAACAAATCACTCGAAATTTAAAAGCCCCTTCAATTTCATTGAAAGCTTTCTGTTATAACGTAGAAATGTGAAATAATTGATAGATTTATAGCCTGTATATATCTAAAACGTATCTATATAAAACATGCACATGAAAATGTTGAATTATTTTCATCAGCTTTCTTTGAATCTGGAAACAATTTTCTTATCCAGAATAAGCAGAACATGCCACGAAAGGGAATTCGAACCCGGTAGAGTACCGGGTCCACACACCTAGACGTTAGTCGTTACACCACTGTCACCACTTGCCTGGTTACACGTGACGACTGTTTATCTCAGACTTCAACGGGTTTTATTATGAATCAAAAGACATGTAAACATTCCAGGAAATCGAAAAAAATATATTGAAATATCGATAATTATCATAATACGTACAGTTTAGTATCATTTGCTGGCGTATTTTTTTTCTAAAATACGAATAATCCCCGAATTTTGTTCTCATTACGTTATTTGTCAGTGAAAAGAGAAATTCGGTTTAGTAGAAACCTCAAATATCACTGCGACCTGAAATGATGCTTTTGATTGCTGAAATGTTAGGAATTCGTTGAATGAACGTTGAAGTTGATGATTTCATATGGACTTACCTATTCAAATAACGTTTTCCACTCGAAACGAACAAATGTTTACATCAGACGTACCTATGTCCAAAATATTTTGTTCTTCCTGGTTATTTCAGAATATCTTCATTCATAAACGTTATAGAACTACTCAAAAACGATATTCGTACCTTGTTTGATTCGGATCAGTTCGTTTTCTTTCTCAAAATTGCAAATTTCCTAGAGCTTTTTTACCTTTAAACTGAATTGAAAATTGTCACGTACTTCCTTATAATTTCATAGTTTCTGAAACCAATATGTTTAGTAATAACCGTTATAAAACGATTAAAATACGATATTCATACATTGTTTCATTAGGATTTGGCCTTTTTCTTCTGAAATGAGGACATTTTTGGAAGCACTTCCCTCTCGTAAGGGACTTGACAATTGTCATTGAATTCGATGTCATAAATAATGAAATTTTCAGAAATGTCAGAAATTTGCCAATTTCTTCTTACCACGTTCTTCTCGATATCTTGAAATTTTTCCTGAATTTTCTTTGCTACAAACCTCGCGGAGCCCGAGACCTTTTCAACGAATGCAAAACCGTTGAAATCGGTTCGTGCGTTCTGCAGTTATAGCGTCAGGGAGGAAAACCCGACTTATTTTTATATAGTAGATAATAAACCCTTATTCTAGAAAATCACTCCAATATTCTGTTTGCATTAAATAAATTCATATGCCTCTCAAAAGAAGGTGAACTTGCTACACCTAAGTATTTATTAGAGTCCTTAAAATTTCTACATTACAATTTCATTGAAGAATAAATTTTATTGAAAACATAAGTATCAAATGGATTTTTGTTCAGGGGTTCTGAGATTGATAACTTTAAGTCAAACTTTTCTTGAGCTGAAATCCATTGTTTCTGTGTATAATTTTTCATCTTGTGGATATGAAAAGTACTTCAATTGTTCAAAAGAGCCAGTGAGTGTGTGAGGAGAATGTGTGTGACTCCAAGATTCCAAGTGAATGATGATTATCTATTATAAATCTTTTCGTATCAGAATTAGATAAATCAACTCTTTTTGTTCAACTGAATAGACCTGATGGTTTTCAGAAATAATATTCCTTTAAGTTATGATTTTACCTTCTCCTTTACGCAAACAATTTAAATAGTCATCGAATGTTATAATTTTTTGAGCCACCGTTTTCTTCATTCCCTTCGCGATTTTATTTACACTTTTGTTTGAGTTTATCTTGAAAAAACACATTTTGGGGAGTAATCCAACAAACTTATTCATGACAGTACCTTTGTTCTCATCTTTCATGAGTCCGGGAATATTTTTGTTAACCTGTGGTATACTATAGGGATTATACTCAGGATAATCTGATGTATCGAAATATTCACGACAATCTTTTCTTATAAATTCATATGGATCTTCATCTCGAATTTCAGGAATTGAAGAATCAGTATCAACATATAACTGAAAGCAGTTATCGAATTCAGTTAGACTATAATTATAATGAAAATCATATAACCAGATTTTTGAAATATCTAATATAGCTAAACCAAATATAATAAGGTCTATTGAATATTAATTTTGTTTTCCTCATTTCAATAGCTACTGATTTTTTTTCGAAAATCATACTAGTTTTGATGTTGGGACTACATACTTTGTAACAAAGCTCAAAATAAGATGCTTTAAGAACTTTAAGTTGTTAAAGGCCGGAGAGAATTAAAGTGGACTGATTGGACCTCAATCCTCGAGATATCCGGTGAAAATTCAATAATAGCGAATAGGACCCCTCACAAATCAATAAATTAAATAAATATTGAAACAAAACCAACGATTTACGACTTACCCTTAAAAGGATGGTTCTGCTGCTGCTTGAAGGGCCCTTCTTTCTGGAGATGAACACAACACTATGTCCTTTGGTGTGTATTCACGAACTATAGCGGCTTGATTACAAGTTAAATAGTTGAAATGCGTCCAAACTTTTGGAAAATAGCGAAAATAGAAAAAATAGAATTTAACTGCGTGGCGGTTTCTTAAGAATTGTCTCTTCCTGTTTCTGCTTAACCACTACGCACATGCGCCAACAAAAGAGGTAGCTGTACGCAACTCGTTGGTAGAATATTCAAAACTTGAATTCAAAAATGAAGAAAAAACTTGTGAGAAGTCCCCCCATAATGAAAAACAAACAATATATTTTGGTATATATTTCGTGATTACGAAACATACTCCCGCCTCCAAAGGTGACTGTAATGAGCCTTTTGCTCTTAAAATTAATAATTAATTAAAAAATTAAATCTCTACAAGGTGGAAATATAATGAAAAATTTAATACCCAAGAATAATAAAAAAAGAAAAAATGTAGCATATGCTTGTTCAGCAGATATCATTTGTGTGGAAAATTATTCAACAGGCAAAGGACATAATTTGTTCAGAGGTCGTTTTATAATACCCGACTTGGTTTTAACATCAGCAACTCGTGCAACACCATCTAAACCGGGTGTAAGCTTGAGTATTCGTCCCATATCCCATTTTAAAGGAGGCAGGTTATCATTCTTTATTAAAACTAAAGAACCTTCCTTTGGCATATGAGAAGATTTTAACCATTTATTTCTTTGCTGGAGAGTATGCAAGTACAGTAGAACCCCGATTATCCGTGCCAGTCGGGACCAAGCCTTCGCCGGATAATCGAAAACACGGATAAACCAAAGACCTATAGTCCGTTCACGAAAGGTTGAGCCGTCGGTTGGCCATGATAATTTGACATATTCCACTGTGTATATTAAAATTTTAGGTTATGATGTTTATTTTCTTGTCAGATTGATACGCAATGTTGTCAATATTGCATAGAGTTGTCTGATAACTTGCAAGCTCGACGGACGAGGCCGGGTACATTCGGCAACATTGAATTTATTTTACATTATGACAGCAAATACTGCCAACTTCAGATAAATAAAGAAACGCCTACTATATGCTCAACCTTTCGTGAACGGAGTATACCTACCTAGTTTAAATTTTCAACCATTTATTTAGACAGAGCTATGTGTCAAACAAACAAAAAAAACGTAATATTAGATACATGCAACAAGAAATAACAGTTTAAATATTTAAACATAATGTCTAAACGTACATTGAACAGTGTCTATATGTCACATTGAAAAATCGCTTGAAAAAATCACCGATTTTTGTTTGTTTTTGGGCTTCGTAAATTCTACACTTTATAATCTCCCTCATTTTTCTAAGCTTCTAAGCTTGTCAGAATACCGCACGGAGAATCCGCCGCCCGGATAAAGCGCGCACGGATAATCGAGGTTCTACTGTATTCGTTTTTCCACCTGCGCCAAAAGTGTTGTTGCATCTGTTGAATAAGTTGCCACCGTTTCAAGTGGCTTATATTTATGTCCTGATAATTTTCATCCGGAACAGAACCTAATGGTTTCAAGGTTAAAAAATGTCCTGGAGTTAATACCGATAAATCATTCGGGTCTGAGCTCATCGGAGTAAGAGGGCGAGAATTGAGTACCGCCTCAATTTGTACTAAGAGCGTATAAAACTCTTCATAGCTTAATATTTGATAACCTATCACTCTTTTGAGGTGAGTTTTTACTGACCGTACGCCCGCCTCCCATAATCCGCCCATGTGAGGGGCATTGCCTGGCAGAAAATGATGAGTGATTAACTCACATTCAGCGCATTTTTTTGCTAAAGCTATTAGCTCCCTATTAGCACCGACGAAATTTGTCCCACGGTCGGAGTATAAATGTGAACATTTTCCACGTCGTGCCACAAATCTGCGTAGGGCAGCTATAAATACGTCACTACTCATGTCGGACGCCAATTCTAGGTGAATCGCCTTGGTGGACATACACACAAAAACGCACACATAAGCCTTAGAAGATTTAACTCCTCGGTGCCTACTCATTGTGACGAAAAAAGGACCGCAAAAATCTACTCCTGAGTGAGAAAACGGTTTGGCTGGAGAGATTATGATATTCGGTAAATTTCCCATTACTGGTTGCGACGTAACAGGGTTCGTTTTCCAACATTTTAAGCATTTTGATAGGACTGAGCGTATAGCCCTTCGTGCAGATAAAATCCAATATTTTTGCGCAATTAAAAAATGAAGCGTTCCTGTTCCTGCATGCAGATATTTTTTGTGGTAGGAATCAACACTTTGGCTGCCACGTCAGTCGTATACGACTGACACTCGATCCTCCGTTTACGCCATCTGCCGAGGCGAAATTGTTCTGCCAAGCCAGACATGCCCTGCGATATCTAGTTAGAGTAGAGTTGAAAAACAGATACCTGTAGTCAGAAAGAAGCCGAGACACTCGATTTGCTCCATATGTCATGTCAGGCTTTAAAGACTGACGCGGCGTAGGTAAAATGACACGAGCTGTCAGTCAGATTTGACTGCCAAAGCCTGAATGTGGTGTTCGATTGTCAGTCCTGCATGACTGACACAGCCTACCAGAATATTGACCTGAAAACTGTATGGCAGCCAAAGTGTTAATAATTCAACAAGTCTGCACCGCTGGGGCAATAATACCGGATGCCTTTTATCAAAAGATAATTTTGAATAAGTGAGTCTACCGCCAACTCTTATGATCCCTTGAGAATCTATAAATGCATTCAATTTCTTAAAAGGTTTAGGGAAATTTTTTGTTTCAAATATTTCATTGAAATATAACTGTTGGGTTCTCTTAATAAATGTCAAGGTAGCACGATTTAATTCCCATAGGGATAAAGCATAATCTGTATGCATATGCTCGGTGGAGCTAAAAATAAATCGTAAAACATAACACAAGATACGTTGAAGAACAAAAAAATTTGAATATTTTATCAATAAATCGTCAATAAAATGTTTTTCTTCAAATGCCAATAAAACAGACTTTCGAAGTTCTTCTTGCGTTTCGAAATTATTAACGATATCGAACTTCTGATTGATGGAAAGGAGATGTTTTGGTCCTTGAAACCATACTTCATTAGTGATGATTTCTGAGGGAAACATACCACGTGAAGCTAGGTCCGCAGGATTTTCTGTGGATCGGACATGTGACCAGGATGAAGCAGGTATCCTTTCTTGTATGAAAGAAACCCTGTTTCCAACGAAAACCTGCTATCTGTGAGGTGACGAATTCAACCAGGCAAGTACAATTTCAGAATCGGTGTAAGCGTGAATGGAATCGAAACAAATTTTATCGCGGTAAGTGATTGTAACCCATTCTAAAACTTTCGCCAAAAGTACTGCACCGCATAGTTCCAATCGAGGAATACTTAATTTTTTTGAGCAAGGGGCCACTTTAGATTTACTACATAAAAAAAATGTATTAATATTTTCAACACTGTCTGTCACTTTACAATAAATAACAGCACTATAACCTCGTTCACTTGCATCACAGAACCCATGTAACTCTACAATACAATGTTGAGGAATTTTTATAAAGCGCGGAATGCGTAAGTTGGACAATAATGTCAACTCATTCTTATATTTTGTCCAAACTCGTAATATTTCATCTGGCGGACATTCATTCCAATCTAATTTTGCTAACCACATCTTTTGGATCAGGTATTTGCACAAAAAAGTAATAGGTGCAAGAAACCCTAGAGGGTCAAATATTCTGGCCAGCTCTGACAGAATATTGCGTTTGGTACAACTGCGATCAATTGTTTCAACGTTGTATTGAAAGGAGTCATTTTTTGGTTCCCAAATGAGTCCCAATATTTTAATTGAACAATTATCTTGCAAATCAAGTGAATGCGTGCCTGAAGATATCTGATCGGCAGGTATGCTAGACAAAAATTCAGAACTGTTACTAGACCACTTGCGAAGGTGAAATCCACCCTTATTCAAAATATCATTTATATTGTTTTTGAGTTTTAAAGCGTTTTCTAGAGAATCACCACCGCTACAAACGTCGTCTATGTAAGTCTCCTCAATTAACGCAACCGAGGCTGAAGGCATATTTCTACCTTCATCTTCCACTAATTGGTGAATGATTCGCATCGCCAGATATGGGGCACAATTGAAGCTAAAACATAATGTTTTTATACGTAAATCTAATAATTTTTCATTAGGGGAAAAGCGGAAAATTAAACGCTGATAATCTGTATATGAAGGATCTACCAAAATTTGGCGATACATCTGCTTTATATCTGCAGTGAAACATACTGAGTGTAACCGGAATTTCAATAATATTGTGCTTATGTCATTCTGTAACTTATTACCAATAAATAAACAATCGTTAAGTGATTTATTATTAGGCATTTTTGCGGAAGCGTTAAAAACAATACGCAACTTCGTAGTGGCATGATCTGGTCGTAGAACGGCGTGATGGGGTAAATAGAAAAAATTAGTATTTTCTTGTGGTGGATCAACAATTTCCATTTGTGACAATTGCAGATATTCTTTAATTACAGAACAATATTGCTCATGTAAATTAGGCTGGCGTAGAAGACGCCTTTCTAAAGCGAGAAAACGTTGAATTGCTATCGTGCGACTCTGTGGAAAAGCTGGATTCAGTTCTTTAAATGAAAGAGGAACAATATATCTTCCAGAAGGTGAGCGAGAAACGTTATTTTTGAAAATCTCCTCGCAAGTGTTATGAATATCTGAATTAATTCCAGGTACAGTTTCAATTTCGAAAAACATTCTCATTGTATCGTCCAAATTATTTTCTGAAAGTGTACTAATAAAAGAATTGCATTTTATCTCTACTGGGCTTTTCTCAATTTTTCCAAGTAAAACATACCCAAAAATGGTGCGAAGCGCGTTTGGACCTCCATCTTTTCCATAAATGAGGTCATTTGATAAAATATTTGCGAATATATCTGATCCTAATAAAACATCGATTTCATTAGGAATATTGTTAGAAGAAGAGACAATTCAGTGATACATATATTTTCTATGGTAGACACTGTTGACAATTGACATAAATATAAGATGAAGGTTGAGTAATGTAATGACGTAGCGTTGTAATAAGTCTTCAGTTTGTTAATAATAAATAACTTAAAATATTACTTTGCTTCCACAAAACATAAACCCTAACAGGTTATGGGCCCAGTCTTACACGGCAAGTAAAATTAATATAATTGAGGAAGTTGTTCTTGTTCAAAAATAAAATCATTGTGCTAACACGCGGAGACAAAATGGCTGGTTCTCAATACATGTCTGTTGAGAAACTAATAGGAAGGGACAACTACAGTGAGTGGAAATTTGCTATGAAAGCTCTTCTAGAATTAGATGATCTGTGGGATGTAGTCAGTGGTACAGAAACTGACGAAAAGAAGGACAAAAAGGCTCTGTCTAAAATAATACTTTCTGTCGACAAAATAAATTATTCCCACATCAAATCTGCCACAAAATCGAAGGAAGCTTGGACCAACCTCGAAAAAGCTTTCGAGGACTCGGGACTGACAAGAAGAGTAGGACTCCTGAGATCACTCATCAACACAAAATTGGAAGACTGCAAATCAACAGAAGAATATTGTGATAGAATAATATCAACTGCTCACAAACTGAATGAGATGAATTTCAAAGTGGAAAATGAATGGGTTGGAACTTTACTTTTGGCAGGTCTACCCGAAGAATATCGTCCGATGATAATGGGACTAGAAAGCAGTGGTACACAAATAAGTGGAGATTCCATCAAGGTAAAGCTATTGCAAGATGTAAAAACTCAACAAGATCCAAAGTCAGTGGATAGTAATCTGGCAATGTTCACTAAAGGTAATATAACTAAAAGTAATCCAAAGAAAAACGTTAAATGTTACAATTGTGGAAAGATGGGTCATTTTAAGACAGAGTGCCGTTCAAAGAAAAAGGTGGATAAGAAAACAAGCAAAAATGATTCCACAGCGTATGCAGCATTTCTAACGTCTGAAAACGTCAATACAGATGTGTGGTATTTGGACTCTTGTGCATCAACACATATCACAGGAAACAGAAAATGGCTAAATGAAGCAACAAACATTAAAGCCAAGGTTAAAATTGCTAATAGTAATGATATGATTATCGAAGAAAAAGGAACTGCTTCAATTCAAGTGCATATAGACGGTAAACAAGAAACAATTGAGGTTAAAGAGGTTATGTATGCCCCCGAAGCTGCAGTAAATCTATTGTCCATACATAAAATTGTGGAAAAGGGACACAGGGTAGTATTCGATAGGAATGGTGCAAAAATCTTCAATCGCAATAACTTTCTAGTAGCAAGAGGTTTTGAGACAAATGGAATTTATCAATTGAACACAGTTCAATCAAACAAAGCATACTTCTGTACACAACCAGAGGAAAATTTGTGGCATCGCAGGTTAGGACATCTCAACCTAAGATCTATGAATTTGCTAACCAAAATGTCAGTTGGAATGGATAAGGACTTCAAGGTGTCAACAACATCATGTTTGTCATGCATTGAAGGAAAACAAAGAAAACAGCCTTTCCAAACAAGTCAAACACAATCTACAAGGCCACTGGAATTAATACACAGTGATTTATGTGGACCCATGGAGACAATATCCATAGGTGGTAGCAGGTACTTTCTGACTTTCATTGACGATTATACGAGGTATGTACACATCTATTTCTTAGCAGAAAAGAGTCAAGTGATAGAAGCTTTTAAAGAATTCAAAAATTTAGTAGAGAACAAGACTGATAGCAAGATCAAAATTTTAAGAACAGACAATGGTACTGAATATGTCAATAAACAGATGAAATTAATTTTAAGATCTTCAGGTATAGTTCACCAAACCACAGTGAGATACAATCCTGAACAGAATGGGGTTAGCGAAAGGGCCAACAGAACTATTGTAGAGAAGGCAAGAACCATGTTATCAGAAGCAAACTTAAATAAGAAGTATTGGGCTGAGGCAGTCAACGTTTCAGTTTATTTGATGAATCGTTCCCCAACAAAGGCTATTTCAGGGAAAACACCATATGAAGCCTGGTTTAACAGGAGGCCAAACCTGGCACACCTTAGAATCTTTGGTTGTCAAGCAATGGCACATGTCCCGGATGAACTACGACAAAAATGGGATGCTAAATCAGAAAGACTCATATTTGTTGGTTATGGTGAAAACAAAAAGGGTTATAGGTTGCTCAACCCAAATACAAATAAGGTAATATACAGTAGAGATGTTGTATTTTTCGAGGATAAAATGGAACAATTAAAATTAGATGAAATGAAGGATGAATCCAACACATTTTTGTGGAAAATAAATCAAGATACAGCAACAATTGAAGAAAATTCAGTCCACGAAGAATCTGAGCAAGATGAACTAGAAACGACAGATGAACAAGGGGGTAGCTCATCATTAGATGAAGAAGAAATTGTATCAAGTAGAGGGAGAAGAGTAAATAAACCCAAATATTTACAAGATTTTGAAATTTATGCTACTTATGATCACCTTATACTTTCAGATGATCCCCAGACATATGAAAAAGCAATTATTGATGAAGAGTGGAGAAAATCAATTGAACAAGAATTGAAATCTCTAGAGAAGTTGCAAACATGGTCAACATGCGAATTGCCGGATGGTAAAGTAGCCATTGATACAAAATGGGTATTCAAAACCAAAGAAGATGGAACAAAGAAGGCTCGACTAGTTGCGAAGGGTTTCCAAATTCAAGAAGAGAATCCACATAACATATATGCACCTGTTACGAGGATGTCTACCGTAAGAATGTTATTAGCGAAGTCTTTACAAGAAAATTGGAATTTACGACAACTCGATATTCCAACAGCTTTTTTAAATGGTATGCTTACATCCGAAGTATACATCAAGACACCTAAAGGATTAGATATAGGGAAATCCAAAGTACTCAAACTTAACAGAGCTCTATATGGATTGAGGGAGAGTCCAAGATGTTGGAATAATCAATTCGACAAAATTATGAAGGACTTGGATTTTCAAAGATCAAATTTCGATTTTTGCATGTACTGCAAGAAGGATTGCTGGTTAATTGTATTCGTTGATGACCTAATTATAACCGGAAAAGATGTAGAAATTGAGAAGACAGTAAAATCTTTGAAGAGTTTATTGAATGCTAAGGATATGGGACAAGTTAAAAGATTTCTTGGAATGGAAATAACTAAAACAGCTGAAGAACTCAAGATAATACAAAGAAATTACATTGAAAAACTTTTAAGCCATTTTAATATGATGGAATGCAAGGGTGTATCCACACCAATGGTTACAGGATTCAATATAGATCCTTCGAGTACTCCTGATACAGAATCGACAAATTTCCCCTACAGAAAGCTAGTCGGATCTTTGATGTATTTAGCCTGTACATCAAGACCTGACATTATGTACTCAGTATCATATCTTAGTAGATATTTGGATAAGCCCAACAAAGAGTTGGTTACGGCTGGGAAAAGAATATTAAGATATTTGAAATCTACAGCAGACAAAGGACTTGTATACAAAAAAGGACCAGAAAAACTGGAAGCCTACTCGGATGCAGATTGGGCAGGTGATCGAAGTGATAGAAAGAGCACTAGTGGTTCACTAATACTGTATGGAGGAAATCCAATCAGCTGGTTCTCGAAGAAGCAGACTTGCGTTGCACTTTCAACAGCAGAAGCTGAATACGTTGCAGCCGCAGCCAGTGCTCAAGAATTGGTCAACCTGAAGGGTGTTCTCTCCGAGTTCAGTGAAGTGAAGTGTGCGACATTGAAAATGGACAATCTGAGTGCGGTTTCAATGGCGCAAACTTACGAAAATTCAAAACGGGCTAAACACATAGACATTAAAGAACATTTCATTAAGGACTTGATTAAAAAAGGGATAATCAAAATAGAATATGTGAACACAAATGATAACTTTGCAGATATTTTGACAAAACCCCTATGTAAAGAAAAATTTGTAAACATATGCAAATTGTTAAATATCACAGAATAATAGGTACGATTGTAAAACTTTTGTTGAGAAAAGTGTTTAAATCGAGGGGGAGTGTTAGAAGAAGAGACAATTCAGTGATACATATATATATAGCTTTATTCGATTACCGAATATACAAACACAAAAAGATAAACTATTATCTACTATCGGAAACATTAATTTGTGGCTGTTGTTGTCTTCTGTGACTGCGCATGTGGCTGAATAGGCCAATTCTTGAAGATATACTTCTTCCGCACTCCACACACTGGTAGCTCTCACCAGAGAGATTTCGACGTGGCCTGTTTGTTTGGTTATCGTCGAACAGGGAAACGGTCCTTCTCCATGCGGCGCGATCTTGTGCAGTTTCTTCCCAATTGTTGTTAATATTAAGAGCCTTCAAGTCCGAGTGCAGCACATCTTTGTAGCGCTTCAACTGTCCTCCTTGCTTACGTCGACCGCTCTCCAGCTCTCCATATAGGACGCATTTTGGTAAGCGGTTTTCGGTCATCCGAGCAACGTGACCTGCCCATCTGAGGCGGGACTGACCGATTATTACAGATATGCTCTTACACTCGGCCCTTTGAAGGATCTCAACGTTGGATATCTTATGAAACCACCTAACATGCATGATCTGCCGCAGCTGTCTTTGTTGGAGGCGATTCAGAGCCCTAACATGTCGCCTGTACGGAACCCAAGTCTCACAACTGTAGGTTAATGATGGAATTATTATGGCTTTGTATACCGCAACTTTGGTGGAAATGGATAGGTCATGGTTATCGAAAACCCTAGATCTGAGTCTCCAGAAGGACGAGGTAGCATTTTTGATGCGATGCTGGATCTCTTCGTCTATATTACCGTTGCTGTTTACGATGCTACCAAGATAGTTGAAATGCCCTACAGTTTCCAATGCTTCGCCCTGAATCCTGATAGGTAGTTGTTCTCGTGCAGGTGGAGTAGACATTGTCTTGGTTTTGTTGATATTTATTTTGAGACCTAAGGCATCGTAAGCCCATGCATAAGTTTCAAGCATTGCCTGTAGCTGTTCGGGTGACTCCGCTACTAAACCACAATCGTCAGCATATTGTAGATCGGAAATATACCTTGATCTGGTTTTTGCTCTGAGTCTCTTTAAATTGAAAAGACCTCCATCGAATCTGTATTTAATCGCAATGCCTCGTTCTTGTAGTCTGGTATCAACCATAAGAGCTAATGCAGTAACAAATAGGTTAAACAGGATCGGCGCTAGTACGCAGCCCTGTCTGACTCCAGTTTGGGTGAGAAAAGGATCCGTCAGTTCGTCGTCAATCAGAACCCTGGACCAGTTGTTTTCATGAAGACTTCTGCATACAGTGAGAAACCTGGGTGGCACACCGAAACGGGCGAGGATTTCCCATAGTGCCTCTCGGTTAATGGAATCGAAAGCTTTGGCTAGGTCGATGAAGGCCATGTACAATCCTGACTGCTGTTCTTTCGATTTCTCCTGGAGTTGCCTAAGAGTGAAAATTAGATCTGTCGTGCCTCTATTTGGCCTGAAAGCGTTTTGAGTTTCCGGAAGGATAAGATCAGCATGTTTTATTAGTCTGTTTGCCATTATTTTGGTTAGTATTTTTCCACCAGTTGACAGCAATGAGATACCTCTGTAATTTCCACAGTCTGCAGCACTTCCCTTATTTTTAAATATGTTCACTATGAAGGCATCACGGAAATCTTGAGGAACTTCGCCCTTGGCCCAGATTAAGTTGAAGAAAGATCTAAGTTCTTCTATGACTCTGCCTTGATTTAACAACGCTTTGTATATTTCGGCTGGTATTTGGTCCGCGCCCGATGCCTTATTGTTTTTCAGGTAACTTATGGCCTCCTTAATTTCCTCCAGGGTAATCTCGTTGTCTAAAGGCATTGCGAGGTCGTACTGAGGTAACAGGTTTATGGCTCTATTGTTGGTAGCAGAATGTTGATTCAGAATTGTTGAATAATGATCTTTCCACCTTTCCTTTAGTATGTTCTTATCTTTTATTAAATTTCCATTTTTGTCTTTGAGTGGGCAGACTTTTTTTTGTATCGGACCATATACTTTCTTAACAGCGTCAAAAAAGCGTTTTTGATCATGCTGATCTGCATAGCCTTGAATCTCTCTTGCTTTGTTAGTCCACCATTGATTTTTGATTTGTCTTATTTTTTTGCGTACTGATTGTTTTACATCATCATATTTTTTTTGATTTTCTTTATTCGGTTTGGTCTGAATTGACTGGAAAGCATTATGTTTTTCATCCAGGATGGGTTGTATTTGATGTAAATTTTCAGAAAACCAGTCCTCTTGCTTCTTGTTTTCTGTGACGCCAACGACTGATATAGTGGCCGCGTAAAGGGAGTCTCTTATATTTGCCCAAAGTGTTTCAACATCATCGAGGTCGTTGGTCGTTAGATCTGTTAATCTTGACTCCACATCTTGACGTAGCTGGTCTACAATAACTTGGGTTTGCAGCCGTTCAGTATTGATCCTCGTTCTGGTTTTCGTTTGTTTTTTCTTTCGATAAGATGGTTTTAAGGCTGCTGTCATTTTAGAGATTACGATGCGGTGATCAGTCCAGCATTCGATGTTGGTAATGGCTTTGGTAATTTTCACCTCTTTTAAGTGTTTTTTCTTGACTATAATGTAATCAATCATATGCCAGTGCCTGGATCTCGGATGTTGCCATGTGCCCTTGTATTTATTTCTTTGTCTAAAATGCGTGTTGGTTATAGCTAGATTATGCTCCATGCATTTTGTCATCAGAAGCTCTCCGTTACTGTTGATATTTCCCATTCCATGACGGCCAATTACGCCCTGCCAGATTTCAGCGTTTCTGCCTACCCTCGCATTGAAGTCGCCTAACAAAATTACCCGGTGATTTCTTGGAATTTGTTTGAGTAGTTTTTCGAGTTGCTCATAAAAGGCTTCTTTGGTCTGCTGCTCGGCGCTCAAGGTTGGTGCGTAAGCACTGATGACGTGCAGAAAGCTTTTATCCTGCAATTGATATTTTAGCGTCATTAATCGTTCAGATATACCATGAGGTATTTCTGTCAGTCTAGGCATTAGACTTGTTCTTATTGCGAAGCCAACTCCGTGTATCTTTGGAGATCCATTCGGCAAACCTTTCCAAAAGAAAGTGTAGTTGCCGTCGACAAGGCTTCCTTCGTCTAAAAGACGCGTCTCACTTAGTGCCACAATATCGACATCGAGACGATCCAGCTCTTGAGCAATAATGGCCGTTCTTCTTTCAGGTCGATTTGAGGTGTCGGAATCTTGGAGTGTACGAATATTCCATGCTGCGAATGTGAAAGTTTCCTTGTTGCTTTTATTATTCCGATGATTTGTTCGAGCAGACACCCCCTCCCGGAGATCCGACTGAGGGGGTATTTTGCCTCCGGAGTGTTTTGTTCCGCTAAAACAATTCATCTTCTTGTTAGCTGCGTGTGTATATAGCCAAAACCAGTACGCGCTGATCCTAGCTTAAGTTGCAACGAAGGTATTGTTCATGGCACAGAGGGTCTGCGACAATGAACTCTTCATTTGATGGTGAACGCAACTTACCATTTTCACCCGCTCTCGTTTGTCTCCGACCCAGCCATCCACCCGGGTTGGTTACCGAATCTCTGACTGGGTTGCTCGGATTAACAGAGGGCACCTCGTGTCGGTGAGAGTCGGATACATATATTTTCTATGGTAGACACTGTTGACAATTGACATAAATATAAGATGAAGGTTGAGTAATGTAATGACGTAGCGTTGTAATAAGTCTTCAGTTTGTTAATAATAAATAACTTAAAATATTACTTTGCTTCCACAAAACATAAACCCTAACAAATATAATAATGCGGATCAGCGAGAGGTAAACCGAATAAATATTTCCAAGATTTGGAATCTAAAGGATAAGCTGGTATTTTATCACATATTTTGGGCAAAATAAGGGCGTCCACGGTTAAACAAATATCAGAATTCCCAATAGGATTCAAAAAAAGTTGAACAATGCCATTGTTCGCGACTTGGGTATTGCCGATGCCGTTAATGACTACGTCTGAATTAATTTTCGGAAGATTCAAAACGTTAAAACTTTTTTGCGATATAATCGAAATTTCTGAACCAGAATCCAGTAACGCACGAAATTTCTTGTGCGTACCATCACGAGCTCGCACTTCAATCAATGCAGTACCCAGCATAACAGTACGGGATCGTTGTTGCGCAGCGAACGAATTATTATTATCGAACGCAATCGAAGAAGATGCGGCAATGTCAGCACCGGGCGTCGCCGTTTCATTCCGGTATCGATTCGAATTTATAGGAACAGATTTTTCAAAATGTTCATTTTCAAAATGCAAAGTTGTATGATGTTTTCTGCTTCCACATTTTCGGCATGATGACTTTGATTTACATTTATTTAACATATGCATGTCACTCAAACAAGCAAAACAAAGAAATTTACTCTTGGCGTATGAAAACCGGTCGCGGGCCGTTTTATTCAAATATTGTTCACAATTGTAGAGATTATGATTTTCATTACATAATGAACACTGTGCGGCTTTAGAATCTCGGCGTGCAAGAAAATTATTTGAAGATTTATTTGCTAATGGTTTGGTGGATCTAGAAATGGGTTTTTGAATACTGCTTCCAGAAATATTGTTCAAACCATTGCAGTACCTTTCAAGAAATTCAAACAAAGTTTTATATTCCGGAATTTCTGTTGAACCGTATTCGTTCTCAAAAGCTCTAGTAGTATCAGGATCAAGTCGGGATAATAACATATGAGTCAGGACAAAATCACATTTGATATCTACGTTCATATTTTTCAAACTTTGTAAATGTATAGAGAAAGTGTCCAATAGTTTGCGGAGTAAAAAAGGATTTTCAGTTTTTAAAGGAGCGAAGTTTTCAATAGAGAGCCAATAAGCTCGAGCTTGGGCTCGAGGATTTGTGAAACGTTTTATCAAGGTATCATAAGCTGACTGGTAGTTTTCATTAGTTGCTTTGAGGTGTTTGATAAGATCTAATGGCGTACCATTTAGAGAAGAGATCAAATAATTAAATTTCTCAACTGGTTTGAGATTTGAATTCGAATGAACTAAGGCATCAAACATATCTTTGTATGCAGGAAATTCTCTGATATCGCCAGAAAACCGTTGCAAATCAATTTTAGGTAACCTCACGTGCGAAATTTCAGAAATAATTTTATCTGCGACCACAGTCGCATTCAAAGGAGACATTGCATCGTTTTCAAATAATTCGGCATAAATCGATTTGACATCATAAAACATTTCAAGAAACTTACATTTAAGATCATCTTCTGCGTTCAAATCTGAGTCTTTATCAGTTGATAACAAAGATAGGATGCCACTATGATATTTTTGAAATTCTTCATTCAGAAAATCAAGAGAAGTATAACGAACTTTGAATTTCGTTTGTTGCTTATGATCCTTTTTAACTGATATAGCTAAATTGTTAATTATTTCCATCTCCTTTATACAACTCTGCCTCAGAGCGACCTGTTTACGAAATTTATCAGACATTTTTAAAAGTTTGTATCAATAATAAAAGGAGTGAATTCAATACCCAACTATAATATCGTGTTTGTAAACAATGCGAACCTCTGAATAAATATTAACCTGAAACTAGTTTGATAATGACTGCTGAAAATATGACGTTGAAGGATGACCACTGATAACGGCTGAACAGAGCGTATGATTTCAGGCGATAAATTATCTTCAAGATGGTTGACTTTATTATGAATTAAATCGAATTTTCAGGAAATGAAAAATTTTCGAAATTTTGCGGTAAATCAAAACGAATGTATTTAATAATATATTAAAATTATTCAAAACGTAATTTCGAAGCGATCGGCCTGAAATGACCAGTGAAAAGAGATTTAATTAATTTTTGAAAAAAAATGAAAATTAGTATTTAGAGTATATTTTCAACAAAAATCAAAGAGGACGAAGGGTCTTAACATCCGGCTCGAAGGACCATGTTACAAAGCTCAAAATAAGATGCTTTAAGAACTGTAAGGTGTTAAAGGCCGGAGAGAATTAAAGTGGACTGATTGCACCTCAAACCTCGAGATTTCCGGTGAAAATTCAATAATAGCGAATAGGACCCCTCACAAATCAATAAATTAAATAAATATTGAAACAAAACCAACGATTTACGACTTACCCTTAAAAGGATGGTTCTGCTGCTGCTTGAAGAGCCCTTCTTTCTGGAGATGAACACAACACTATGTCCTTTGGTGTGTATTCACGAACTATAGCGGCTTGATTACAAGTTAAATAGTTGAAATGCGTCCAAACTTTTGAAAAATAGCGAAAATAGAAAAAATAGAATTTAACTGCGTGGCGGTTTCTTAAGAATTGTCTCTTCCTGTTTCTGCTTAACCACTACGCACATGCGCCAACAAAAGAGGTAGCTGTACGCAACTCGTTGGCAGAATATTCAAAACTTGAATTTAAAAATGAAGAAAAAACTTGTGAGAAATCCCCCCATAATGAAAAACAAACAATATATTTTGGTATATATTTCGTGATTACGAAACATACTTATATTAGTAGTGTTCTTTCGTACTGATTGAACTGATGGAACTTATTCCGCGATTAGAATAATCACTTGCAATCACTTTAGAGTTGTGGAAGGGAGAACTGATTGAAAACGAAAGAACGATCGCTTCAACTGATCTTTCTGATTGAAGTTATATAAATCACTTCGTTCAGTTCGAAAGAACATCACTATTATGAGATCTTTCGCTCCCGGCTCCATAACGTGATTCTCATTTATTAACTATTTTAACTATCCTATGTTTTCGTATATTTTCCATTGTTTTACCGAATACTTCATTATTCATCAACTTTTTTCTTAGTTCGGTATTTAAATCGATAAATGATTTCAAGCAAGATGATTGGTGAAATTTGAGGACTCTATGAATTTTAGTCGAAAAAATTCCGTTTTTCAACGATCGGGTCGTTTAAAATTTTGGATAATGTAATATATAAATTTTTTTATATAATGTGGTCAATAATTTAGGTATTTTTTTGCCTGAAAGATCTCGATTTTCAGGACAAAATGTTAAAACTAAATGTGAATTATGTATAAGTGTTGGGGATATTCAAGATCAACTTCCCGAAAATATCCTTCTGGAGCATCTTCAGGAATTGAATTCACATCGATATTTTCATTAACCCACCCAAATCCTTCATATGGAAGATATTGACTCATTGCCCACCGATAAAGGATATTGACTTTTCAGAATCAAATTCATTCATATATTTATTATTTGACTTGGCATAGGTATCTATTAAAACACTGACTTATGCCTCCTCTTATACTCTGCTCAATGAATAATGTATCAATATCTTTTATTATCTATAGCTTCGGCTGATTATACCTCAACATGCAATCCCATGTATACCCTGGCAGTGTATAATACCAAGCGGGATTTAGTCCGTACGTCATGTGACAACGACAACGAAATTGAGATATAGATTTGAATAGTCTTATAAAGTTTCACAGCAAAGAGTGAACCAAACGTTTTGAACTCGTAGATATTCTTCATCAAATATGTCTTCATCGTTTAGTTTATTAAAAAACTGTTCCTTCGATGGAAGTGGAGTCTCTGCCAATTTATCAATATTATTGGTTATGTAGTCATAGGGATATATAGCTCTTCTAGTTATAAGTTTTTAGTGGTTTGCATTTAAATTAGGGAAGTTTGAGTATAGATTATTGAATGATTCAAGTTTCAAGTATGATGATAATTCTTCAAGAGACGATCCCATAAATCGTTAACTATCAATAAACATATATTTGATAAAAGTGTTTTCATCATAAACCGTGAAAGATGTATACTTTTTCTGATTCATATAGGAAGTACTGAGATAGAAGCACTTTGAAAAATAGTTATTTTTCTACAAGCGCACTTTCATTCTCTTTCCCGCACGTACCTATTTCAATTCGTAAAGAGTCACATTGCCAAACAGTGTGGGAAAAACCCCTGCTATTCCATTACAGCACGCAAATGCGTGTGGTAATGGATTAGCAAGGGTTTTTCTCGCACGCTTTTTCTAAAGAATAAACTGAATAATGATGTAGTCTCTATGGACCGAACGTCAACGATGAGAGTACAATGGTAATGACTTGTCAGAGACTTATGTCATTCATGTGTATTTAGAATGATCAATTCACATTTGATCTGTGTGTTGAAATCGATCTCGTATAAGCGCTTGTAGAAAAAATATTGTTCCTAACTCATGCGGAAAGTGTTTTTCCCGCAGTTAACTGCTTACCCAAACTCCGATTCGCGTCCTAACAAGTGCGGAAAGTGATATTTTCCCGCACGAAACTGCCGTTACCCAAACGACGCGAATCGGAGTTGAGTGCGGGAAAAACACTTTCCGCACGAGTTAGGAACAATATTTTTTCTACAAGCGCTTATACGAGATCGATTTCAACACACAGATCAAATGTGAATTGATCATTCTAAATACACATGAATGACAAAAGTCTCTGACAAGTCGTTACCATTGTACTATCATCGTTTCCATAGTAACGTCATCGGTGGCATAGAGATATATCATTATTCAGTTTATTCTTTAGAAAAAGTGTGCGAGAAAAACCCTTGGTAATCCATTACCACACGCATTTGCGTGCGGTAATGGAATAGCAGGGGTTTTTCCCACACTGTTTGGCAATGTGACTCTTTACGAATTGAATTACGTGAGGGAAAGAGAATGAAAGTGCACGCTTGTAGAAAAAATATCTTATTAAAAAATTGGAGTCAAACCACACAAATTATGGAAAACTACAGGTACCATAATGTTTTGTTTTGTAATTTACATATATTATTCACAGGTCCTCTTATTACTCCTGTGAAATGATCATGATCTTCAACTATTTGATCATTAGCTTTAAACAATTTCTCACATATATGACATTCTTTGGATTTCCCACTAATTTTATTCTCTTGTAATTTAGGAGGCTAAATTTTAATATTCAATTTATTTGCTATCATTCTGAGTTCTTCCTGAAACCATTCAATACAACTGAATCACCAGATTTTTTAATGAATTCCCCACAAAAAGTAATATTAGTTTTGAGAACAAGTTTTTTCAGTTGATTTTTAACCCAGATAAAGCCAAATCGCACGAAAATTCATATGTCCTATTAAGCCACTGTCCTTTAAAAAGACTACACGAAGTATTCTCTCAATATCTTAGTTCCGCTACTAATATATAGATAGCACTAGTTGTGTCAAATCAGGTATACAAATACTCTAGTATTTTAACGGCTTCGTCTTTGTTTACATCGATACAACAATAAACCACGTGTTTTATGTTTCATTGTGATCTTCAGTAGGAGATATGTCTAACTCAAGGTAAGTTAATTCCGAAATCATTTGTATAAATGATTATTTCGGTATTATATGCTCGACTCGAACTAATAGGCATGCAAATAAAAATATTTAGACATTGATATACGTTATAGTTTTTGTTTCATAGTATGCTCTTTGGAGGCGTCCTTTTAAAAGACCAGAGGCAAAATACGCAACTATACGGATTTTTTTTCTAGGCATTTTTGGAATAAACCTTTGACTCTCAGTCAGCTCATGGAGGAAGCAGAAAATATCCACCTCGATTCAGAGTTAATTCCAGACGAAATAGTAATTTTTCCACCAAATGATGGCGAAGTAACAGATGAAGATAGCGGTGAAGAAGATAATATTGTCATAAATAATTTACCTGGGGCGCAGCTGAGAAGTGAAGCGGAAGTGGTGTTACACGTAACTGAAAGTAATTCTGATTGCGATAGTGAAGACAACATTCCATTATCACATTTCGTTAAGCGGCGAAAAGTATCCAGGCCAAAAAAACCTACAGAGGAACTTACATGGATAAAACATGATATCACTTCAGATATGCCCCCATGGACCCCTACTTACGGCTGCAAGCAGGAAATTTCACCGGTAGAAGCTTTTCTTCTATTTTTTGACGATGATATTATAAACATGATAGTAACGTACAGTAACCTATATGCTAACACTAACAATCGGTCTGGTGATATAACATTGAATGAAATGCGCTGCTTTATTGGAATTTTGTTACTAAGTGGATACAATTGCCTCCCTCGTCGAGAGATGTATTGGGAAAGTACACCAGACACTAATAACACTCTAGTATGTAAAGCAATGCCTAGAAACCGCTTTCGACATATTATGCAGAATATTCATTCCTGTGACAACCAAGACCTGAATAAAGACGACAAATTTTCAAAAATCCGTCCACTAATAGATGCTCTAAATAAGAAGTTTATGGATCTTGCTCCTCAGGAAGAGCACCACTGCGTAGACGAGTCCATGATTCCCTATTATGGACGTCACCCGACCAAGCAATTCATTCGTGGTAAACCGATTCGTTGGGGGTATAAGATATGGACCGGCACGAATAGGTTAGGATATATTGAGTGGTTTGAACCCTATCAAGGCTCCAAAACAAAACTGCCCGAAAAATACAAAGAACTAGGTTTGGGTGCTCAAGTAGTTCTGACGTTTGCAGATAAATTGTCCTGTAAAGATAACCTAAATTATCATATATTTTTTGATAATTTATTTACATCGGTACCTTTACTTTTTGAACTAAAATCAAGAGGTTTAAAAGGAACAGGTACAATTCGTGATAATCGAGTTCCAAAAAACTGTCCCATAAAATCAAAAGATGAAATGAGAAAAGAACCACGGGGTAGTTTAGATTTTGCATCAAGTGAGGACAATAAACTAATGGTATGCAAGTGGCATGATAACAATATTGTAACTATTGCCTCAAATAATTCTCCAGTAATGCCTACTTTACAAGTTAAAAGGTTTTCACAAAAGGATAAAAAAGTTATATACGTGCCTCAACCATATCCAATAAAAATATATAATGAAAATATGGGAGGAGTTGATCGCGCCGATCAAAACATAAGTTTATATCGAGTATCAATTCGTGGGAAGAAATGGTACTTTCCATTATTATGCCATTTTGTGGATATGGCTGAACAAAATGCATGGCGAATTTATAAAGTGAATTCGGGTAAACTAGATCACCTGGGATTTAGACGACTTGTAGCTGTCGGAATTTTGGAATCTTTCAATAAAAGACAATTACCAGGATCCAGCAAACCTAGAGCTGATGCACACTCCTATTCAAGGTATGATGGAATAGACCATATCATATTATATCAAGAGAAACAAACTCGTTGTGCGTTTTGTCACAATAAGTGCAATTTTCTTTGTAAAAAATGTCTTGTAGCACTTCACCCGAAGCAATGTTTTTTATTGTATCACACAAAATAGTTTTATTTTCTGTAATGGTTAAGTTGAAAGGTTTCAGATTTTGAAATAAAATTTTCTGTGGTGAAAAAAAGTGTTTCATTTTGCCATTGTCCTTTTAAAAGAACATCAAATTTCAAGCAAATTAATGGACGGCTATATTGTTTGTACCGTTTTATATTTAGTTTCACTCAAAATGAACACATAATCAAACTTAAACAAAAATTATTTTCGTTTTTGTCTTTTGGCAAAATGAGGTAGTTGGCTTTTAAAAGGACTATGGCAACATCTGGGTTAAATCTTATCTTGATGAAAACAAATTCATTAGTAATAAATTCATTTATATCACCATGTGTTAGATTTATCACAACTCCAGTTCTTATTCTACCAGAACACGTTGATTGTACATCTTCCCACCTTACTCGGCTAGAACTTTTATTATGTAAACGCCCACTTCTTCAAATGAAATAATTCTTTTTAAAATTGTTTTATAACGTTTTAAGTGATCAGTGTTAGTTTGAATTTCGAATTTCGACAGTAACTGTTTGATTTTTTTCAGCATTTTGTTGAATAATTTGATTCGATTGTTTATATGAATAAACCATCGTTAAATTTCTTCTACTGATTGTCTTTTTTTATACTTGAATGCTTTATGAAATGCTAACATAATATCATTATTGACCTCCATTTTCTTTAGCCTTCACTATTCTAAATTTCTCTCCGAATGGTAATTCTGTCAGTTTGATATTTTTTGTGTGCATAAGAACAAGCAGCATTTAGTTTATCTTAATACATTCCGTTGTGCCATCAAATGGAAAGTAAAATACGATAAAATAATACTGGAATATTCTTGAATACCAATAAATGAAAAAAAATCAACACCGCCCACTAACAGTTATACATATTTAAATATGTAAAATGTCTGGGTATTGAATGAATCTATATACCCTTCTTTCTGTCAGTAATTAGGTTATTGCACATCCATAAGTGTAATATTCAAATTATCAATATCATATATTATTATTGTTGGAAACCTTGAATATTGATAACTCGATATTTTAGGGTATCCTTATCAGCATTTCCTCTCAATGTAATTAAACTGGCGAATATTAGGCCATCACCTCTTTCTTGTTACCACCGGCAAAACTTTAACCTACATATTATTTTTCCTATTGCTTTTCAATGAGTGAACCAAACACCAATTTTCATCAATTTGCCCCTGTATACAAGCTCCTGAAATTAATCGTAAGATTGCGCGTTGCAGGAAATCGCATATTAATCCCATAATTGATACAAACCATAATCACGTTTCATGTATACCGATACCCGATAACTCCGCACTCGTTTCCTCATCATCATCATATGCGATTCTCTCAATCAATAATGAAAATATAGGAAACAATATAAAAACGATTTCTCGACGCCCCCATTCACTCACAATGGGGACTCTTATACAAAAAAAACGTCTTCACCGCGGGGCATCCCATTTCACTGACAATAGGGCCCCACATGCCAAAAGACAACTTCTTTAGCGCAGGGCCCTCATAGCGACCCGAAAGATCCCACATACAAAAAGACAACTTCTTTACTGCCGCATGGGTCTCCCATAACCCTAATTGATTCACTCAAAATGGAGGTCCACATCTAGGGTTCCGTCAGCACCATCCCAGAAGACAACTTCTGTACCGCGGGGCCCTATAACGGTGCGCCTGATCCCACATACTGAAAGACAACTTTTTTACTGCCGTATGGGCCCCCATAACCCTCATCGATTCACTCTAAATGTGGGCCCACATCTAAGTCTCCGTCAGCACAATCCAAAAAAAACTTCTGTACCGCTGGGGGCCCATAACGGTGCGCTTTTCGACGTTTACGAATTCAAGGTTATGTTCAAAATTTGCGCCAGAAGTCTCTTTGTTTATCTATTAGCATCTTTCAGCATCTAGCTAGCATTTACCGTGAAATTTTTTTCTTCAAGAAGTGCCGGAATTTCCGGGCTAACTTGATGGACCTCAAACAAATGCATTTCACCCTAGTGGAAAAATCAAACATTCATGAAAACCTGGAAAATATATCTAAGAAACATTTCCATATATAACGAGAAAGTCGTAAGAAACGTTTTATCCAAATTTTAAGAACCATTAATATTTGCGGTTCATTTGTGCTTGCACAATGAGAGTAAAAATTTATATATTCTGCAGCTCTACCCTTTCAACTAGTCCTGAACTGTATTTCCCCTTAGTATTTGAATTGGCGTTATATTTTAAAATGAAAAATTTCGTTTTAAACATAATTGTTGAATGTATTATCTTGAAACTTCAGGTCAAATTTACATAACATAACAAGCTTCTTTATTTCAGATCATTTCACCTACAGTAAGTACATATAAGTTACATTAAATTAAATAGTGTCCAAAAAAAGGAAATGGAAGTCAGAAACATCCATGGAATAAGGTTCTAATTGTAGTAAATATCTATACAGGGTGTCCCGTAATTAGACCGACAAACTTCTAGTGGACATTATAGATCATATTTTAGACAGATTCGACCCAAATCATATAATGCAAAATTGCTTCGTTAAGGAGCTAGTGCCCTTTGAAGATGACGTCCTGTCCACACTTTTTGCCACATATTCGCAAAACGGAGTCACATAAAGTGCTGAAAGTTCACACATTGGCTAATATCAAAAATAGGCATCGATTAGATTGAGTGCATTTCTTTCATGTCAAGCACAATCGTATCATTTGGAGGGGGGCGAAGGGTATTTTTAGTTGAAACTTTTTTAACTTTCATTATTTCGCGAGATTTACATCATATTAATAAACTCTGATGTTTTTTCTTGAAAAAAGATGCTCTTGTATAATAACGCCTAGCTGCAGCATTTCTGAGAAAAAAATTATTTTTATCATTTAACTACCTTACTCTAAAGACTTAGTGAAAAGAGAGAAAATTTCAAATCTATTTTTTTCAGAAATGGTGCATCTGGGCGTTATTATACAAGAGCATCTTTTTTCGAGAAAAAACATCAGAGTTTATGAATATGATGTAAATCTCGCAAAATAATGAAAGCTAAAAAAGTTGGACAGGACGTCATCTTCAAAGGGCACTAGGTCCTTAACGAAGCAATTTTGCATTAAATGCTTTGGGTCGAATCTGTCTAAAATACCATCTATAATGTCCACTAGAAGTTTGTCGGTCTTATTACGGGACACCCTGTATATGTGTTTTTTGAGGCTTTTGATGTCCTTTATGGCTTTCACTGCTGCGGATAGGTTGTTGAATAATTTTAAGCATCTATACTCAAGCTGTTTCTGGGTTGTTGTGAGATTACATTTAGGGTAGTTGTAATCAAGACTTGTTGTTCCATATGTATGATCACTTTTGAATATGTCAAACATCCTTGGATTTTTATGCATAAACAGGAGGCATTCCTGAATATATATAGCATATACTGTCAATAAACCATTTTTCTTGAATATGCCCCTGCTGGACTCTCGATATTTCAACCTGCTTAGGATCCGAATTGCCCTTTTCTGAATAGTAAAAAGTGTTGTTATATTTCCAGATCCATAAAAAACTATACCAAATCTGATCTTCGATTCTATAGTGGCATGATACACAGTCTTCAGAACGTCTTCGTTAAGATATTTAGATAATATAGACAATGCATAAATCTTCAGTTTTTCTATCTCCGACTTCACTTCTAATCCGTTGGTGACTATCTTCACTAGTTGTGCTCTATTTTGAAGAGAAGATTTTATCCATTGTAGTGTTGAACTTCTAATTCCACAATGATACATCTTCTTAAACAGTAGGTATCTCCGGATCTATGCAGTCATATGCCTTTGAGAGATCCAGTAATATACCAAGTGCTAAATCTCCCTCTTCAAATGCCCTAGTTACTCTTTTGGCGAATTGATAGATTGCAGTTTGGATGGACCTGCCTTTTATGTATCCATGTTGGTTAGTTTTGAAAAACGTACATTCCAGAAGTTGATCACTGTAAGCCAGTTCAAATATCTTGGAGAATGAGGTTAGCAGGCTGACTGGTCTATAATTGCCATAAGATTTTTCATCTCCTCCTTTGTATATTGGGACTACAACTGCTGTTTTTAAACTATCTGGAAAAACTCCTGTTCTTATAGAGTTATTGATGATGAACTTCAAAGGTTCCACAATTTCACAAGATGTTTGTTTAATTAAAGTATTTGAGATACCATCCATGCCACTACTGTGTTTATTACGAAGTTTTCCAATTATAGATTTCAGATGTTGTGTGGAAACTGTTTCTGGTTGGAATATTCTGTTGAGCTCTTTTTCTTCAGTGTAACTGTCAGTGTTTTCATTCAAATTTTTTGTTAACCGAGATGAACTATTAACGAAGAATCTGTTTATGCCATTAGCTATTTGTTCAGGGTTACCCTGTATTGGAAATACTTTTTATTTACTCTCATTCTTCAAGGAATTGACTATTGACCATGTTGATTTACTTTTGTTGTCTGATTCATTTATTATTTTCTCAAATGACCTGCTTTTTTGTTTAATCAATGGCAAATCATACTCTGCTTTGGCCTTTTTGTATGTACTCTTCATTTTGCTGTCCCTCTCAGACAAAAGCACATAGAAGCAATCAGAAAACTTATATTATAATTTGACAGAAACCTGCCCTAGCTTCGCTTGGGTAGAAATTTGTTTAACATTTTGCGATCAACGAAGAACAGATGTAAAACATTTATTTTGCCTATGAAACTTTTTTGAATTGTTACATTTCTTCTTCTCAATCAGCCCCTCAAAATGGAGTCGACTGTATGTCTGAAATCTGATCCACGCGGCCACCTCTTATACAGGATGAGTCTTTGACTTACATATATTCAAACCGTTTATTCCTGGGCTCAAAAGAAACACTTTTTTCTGTACCATTTTTTACGATTCGGCCTGAATAAGAAGATATAGCCCTTTTTTATTTTCAGAATGAGCTATGCCGCCACTGGTAAACTAACCACTGAATTTTTGCAAGTACGAGATATAGCATTCAAACCTTTGATCTTTGAAATGAGCTATTGTATCAAAGAAACGAGTGAATATACCATTCGAAATTTACAAATGAGCTGCTGTATTAAAGAAAGAAAATAATATAAACTCACTTTTAATACCAGTTGTATTTCTAATGCAATGATTGATTCATCCAAAATTTTGCTCGTGATGAAAACAGAATAATCTCTTCTTGATGTACACTTCATTTTTGATTATATCGGATTAACTTTTAAACCACCTATTTTAGCTATAGCATTCATTTCCAATATCTCTTGAAATCTTCCGTGCAAGAGTTTCCGAAATCAAAACAACAACTCAAAAATAAATAAGTGCGAGCTGCCTACTAAACACCACAGAACATAAATACAGAAATACAGAACATAAACACTCGCAACACGCTTGACATTTCACGTTCATAAAAACCAGTTGGGGCGATTGAATTTCAAGGGGTGTCCGCATGGTGACAGTGACAGCCGTGACACTAGATTATTTGACATCTGTGTTCTGTGGTTAGTTTTTTACATTTCTGTGTTCGCAACTCCTCTATAGAGAGAGAAAGAAGATGCTCCTTTTTTATCCGGCTCTTTTTAATTCTCTACATTTTAAAATAATTACTATGTTTTTCAAAATCATACGCAGACTTCATGAATAATAACTTTATTAAGGTTATTTTAGTAGTAATAAATAAGATGCATAAATCAGAAATGATCGTATTCTAATCGTAATGTAAATTTGGATCAACGTATGTCAAAGCTCAACGAAACAAAATTGCAATACTCCGAAAGTGGTGTAGAAATTTGCTTGAATAGATAATGATTTACACTGAAGAGGAATAGAGGTGAGCTCATTCATTGTAAACCTATCTTTAAAGAAAATCCGCTAGCTCTCTTACCATTTATCATTCAAAATAACAAATTCTTGAATTATTCTTGAAATTTGTCAACGTGACAACGTAGGGAAAATTTAATTCTGTGAATATTTTCGACAGAGTTGCATTCAGCCAAAGTATCCAATTTTTCGAATTTCTAAGTTTTTTTTGCTTTCAACATCGAATTACTCAGAATTTTGTATTCGGAAAAGATTCATCATATTCATGAAGAACTATGTTCCAAAAATCATTTCATGTGAAGAAATCGTTTGCGAGATATTACTGAAAATTTATGTTTTTCATGGATTATCAACAGCCTGTATCTTTTACACCAGGCCGAATCGAAAAAAATGGTAGAGAAAAGAGTGTTTCTTTTCACCTCAGGAATCTACGGTTGAAATATATGTACAAGTCAAAGACTCACCCTGTATAGATATGCATGCCCTCCTCTCACACTTCGGTACCTTCTCCTACCCGCCTAGTGCCTACCTCGGAGAAGCATTTTGGTGCGATTTCATCTTCAACCTGCCATATCTTTTGATGTATTCATCATAATTGAATGATGTAAAAGGCAATTTCGTTCTAAATTAAATATTTGGTATGAACGACTTATTTAATTGGATAAGGATCAATAGCGTATTCATAAAAAGATACTCCCAAATAATGCATAATTTTGAGAAACATTCGGAAAACTTTAAAAGGTTAAACCGAGTAAACCTTGAAAGATAGATATATGCTATCCGGAACTTTTTTGTAGAACTATTAAAGAGGTACATTTCCGTTATACATTGTTTCCATGTACGTCTTACGGTTTCTGCAGCGCACCTGTAAATAGCTGATCATGTCTGATTTTGGTACTCATATTCATTATCATTAAAGTTATAAAAGGTTTCCATAATTTTCTCGGGTGGAAAGTATAGCCTATCCCTTAACTGCATAGCGTATCATATTTGATATATCGTATTTATGATACTGCTACGGACATCTATGAATGAGTGTTCGAGTTTTATGCTGTAACATATTTGAGACAATATGCATTCCAACATATTTTATATATTTGGTTTGTCTACGTTCGTTATTCAACTTTGAGAGTGTCAATTGAGGAATGGTCAGCGGTTATGAAAGAGTGATGAATTTCAAAGATTTTTTTCAGAGCGTATGTTCACGAAATTCTTTAGAGAAAATTCATCTGTTATTTCTTGAGGAGAGTGTTTTTGTTTTATTCAGTCAGTTACAGTATTTGATACCGGGAAGATTTTGAAAATTACATATTTGTTCGATATCATATATGATACATCATGAAGTCCTGTTCCATTGTGAACTATAGGGGAGATCATTCTTTTACACAGATCATGGAGTACTATACATATCTTGTAGAAAAGAATGGAAAGAAGAAGCCGCTAACTGGAAAAGATGTATATAAATTGATGGATATGTCTTATGAGAGTGAAGATGACTTATTTCCATTTATGGATGACTCGGACGAGATTGAGATACCTGACGAAGTTCCTCCGGAAATTTTCTCTGAGATGCCTAGCACTTCGAAAACTGTAACTTCTTTGGAGGCACCATCAAGTATCGCTCCAAAACGAGTAATCAGTAGTGAAAAAGTTATCAGTAGGAAAAAAGAAATAGAAAAACTAATCCGTTGGTGGAAAGGCTGCAAAATGAAAAAGATGAACTGCTTTTATGATTTTCACCATTAGACTTTTTTCAATACATATTATTTATTTCGTCAACCCGAAAAGAAAATATAAGAAGTTGTTACCGTTTTCAAAATTGAAATAAATCATGAGTCAAGACTTATCAGTACTTATATTGTACCTTCTCCTCAATGCATAATATATCATATTTGATACAAATGAATCCCCCTCTCTTTTGGAGAAAAAAAAAGTAATATGAATTTTTTCAACATTTTTTTTTCGAACATTTTGGGTCTCAACAATTCACTCGATTTTTCTTATTAATTTTCTAAAAATTTTTTGAAATTTTTGCAGCTAAGGGCTATGTTACTCAGGGATAGTGTAGCATTCTGAGGGTGAAAGAATTCTTAAATCGGTCTAGTAGCTTATGAGTTAACTCGTATCAAACAGACAAACCCACAAATCCACAAACCCACAAACATACAAATCTTTCATCTTCATAATATTAGTTTACGAGTAGAAATCAAATTTCGTCAATTTGGTTTCAGTTTTCTGCTTCAATCTAAATGTGGAAATCCGTTCCATTCGTCAATGAAAAGAATTTCCAAACATTCCACCCACTTCATTTTAGCAATTAAAACAAAATTCATCGCTTCGCGGATTTTTCTCAATGTTCGACAAAATACGAACTGTATACCAAAACGGTATACAGAAAGAGAATTCCCTAAACCCAAACAAAATGCTAAAGCACTGGGCGTCCTAATGGTCGGTTGAAGATAAACACAACACGAACTCTTCCTGGGTTGAAGCGAAAAGGGAAGCACAAAAAAAACTTGCGAGAGATGCCAAGAGTGGAGGTGAGTGAGGAAGAGATCAGAAAAAACAACTAACAGAATAAAGGACTGGGCTTCCCTAGGAGTGGATGGGATTCATGGTTACTGGTGGAAGGCTCTGAAATCGACTCATAGTGTGTTAGCGCGACTAATGGAAGGAGCTTTAGAAAATCCAGAGATCATTCCCCTATATTTTACAAAAAGAAAACGTTTATGGTACCAAAAACGAGAGACCTGGCACAACCCGAAAATTAAGGACCAATCACCTGTCTTTCGTCTGCCTATAAAATTATTACATTCACACCTGCCCACAAGATAAACACACACCTCAAAAGCAACAATGTGATGGCCTGGGAGTAAAACGGGAGCAAAAATTAGTGTCGCGGTAGCAAGGAACTCCGGGTCATAGACAGAGAGATCACTAGACAGGCAAAAAAAAAGAACACGAAAATAGCCCTGGCCTGGATTGATTACCAGAAAGCCTTTGACTCTGTTTCACACTACTGGATTACCAAAGTACTGGAAATATACAAAGTAGACCGTAAAGTAATAAAAATGCTCAACGGAAAAGAAAATTACTCTACTCTTTCTATATAAATGATTTGTAACTCTATGCAAGGGGCCGAGCACAACTGAAAGGATTATTTATTAAAACTAGTTAGAAACTTTATAGTGGATATAGGCATGACACTGGGATTTGAAAAGTGCTCGGCGATGATAGTTAATAGAGGAAGAGGACAACGTGAGGCAGAGGGATGGAAAAGAAATAAAAACCCTAAGTACGGAAGAAAAATATAAGTATTTAGGCATACAACAAACATTTGAGATACGACAACAGGAAAATAAAAAACATGCTAAAACAGAATTACTTCGAATCGTTGAGCTTATACTGAAATCACAACTGTCGCCAAAAAATAAAATAATGGCCATCAACATCTTGGTGATTCCGTCATTCACATACACCGTGGGAGCACTCACATGGTCGAGAACGGATCTACAATTAATTGATAGAAAAATTAAAACTACAATGATACAGTTCGGCTTGCTGCATCCTAACTCGGCCATTGAGAGAATGTACTTACCTAGGACGGAGGGTGGCCGAGGCCTCAGTTCATTAGAAAAGACCTGTAAAAAAGGAACAGTTAACATACAAAAATATTTTAGAAACACCTACTTACCAATCCATCAATGGGTCACAGCACAGGAAAGTATGGCACACGAAGGTGGAGAGGACAGAGGAAAGTTATGCAGAGCTGGAAAACTAAGCAATTGCACGGTAGGTTTTATTCAAGTCTACATCTGGAAGAGGTGGATGTAGCTGCTTCTTATATCTACCTGACCCAGGGTTACCTCCTCCCACAGAAAGAAGGAACGATCTTTGCCATGCAAGACCAAGTAGTGCCAACCCAGAATCACAGCAAACATATCATGAAAAAACAGATAGAAAGCACGAAATTTCGGCTGTGCAACAATGTTGAGGAAACCACACAACATCTAGTATCAGGATGCTCGGTGATAGCCAGCACTAAATATCTATCGCGACAAGATTACATGATAGAGCAAGAGCCCGTGAACGCCAGACCTTCGTTATTTTATAAAAGCTGAAAACTTTTCTAGGCATGCTCACAACACAGGTAAGAACGATGGGCCATTATGAAGTTTGGGTTACCCTGGCTTCGGCATGTAAACGTTATTAAAGGGGTGTAAAATACTGATCTAATTTTGTCAAATAAAAGTGTGATTTTTTGATATCACCTTCAGAATATCATTAGAAATCACGTCATTAATTGCCAGACACTTACTATATTGGCAACCCCTTGCCAGACACCCTTAATGTTCATTAAATTATATGTAATTCTACTTACGTTATAGTATAAAAGCTGATTTTTATACATAATATATGTATAATACTTGGGTAATAATTAGATAATGTTTTCTCATTAGCCAGACATTTTTGATAGTGCCAACTCTTTGCCAGACAAGCTTGTAGTTACGCTGCAGGTGCGAGGGCCAGACGGTATATATGCGTGGGTGCGAGTGAGACGGCATGATTATAATGACTTATGCAGAAAAATTTTTGGTACAGATTTATATAACTAATCATATAAGTGAATCTCAAAAACATCTGAAGAAAAGACATTAGATGCTACAACTAAATTAAATTATTAATGGAATAAATTAAAATTTTCAACAATTTAATTTAGTTGTAGCATCGAATGTCTTTTCTTCAAATGTTTCTGAGATTCACTCAAATGATAAGTTATATAAATCTGTACAAAAAAATTTATATGCATAAGTCATTATAATCATGCCGTCTCACTCGCACCCACTCATATAATATAATCTCTCGCGCTCGCACCTGCAGCTATACTACAAGCTTGTCTGGCAAGGGTTGGCACTATCAAAAATGTCTGGCTAATGAGAAAACATTATCTAATTATTACCCAAGTATTATACATATATTATGTACAAAAATCAGCTTTTATACTATAACGTTAGTAGTATTACATATAATTTAATGAATATTAAGGGTGTCTGGCAAGGGGTTGCCACTATAGTAAGTGTCTGGCAATTAATGACGTGATTTTTGATTATATTCTGGAGGTAATATCAAAAATCACACTTTATAATTTGACGAAATTAGATCAGTATTTTACACCCCTTTAATACCGTTTACCTGCCAAAGCCAGGGTAACCCAAACTTCATAATGGTCAATCATTCTTACCTGTGTTGGGAGCATGCGTAGACAAGTTTTCAGCTTTTATTAAATAACGAAGGTCTGGCGTTCACGGGCTCTTAGACTATGAGGAAGATGGTACATCAACTTCTGTGCCTGAATAAGAACCTGATACAGCATTTCACACCCCACCACTTGTACGTCCCATCGGCAGTTGTCGAAAATGATGAAACGAAGATATATTGGGATCTCACGATACTTACCGACATAGGAAAGGAACAAAATAGACCGGACAAGGTGGTATGGAACAAAAATAATAGAATGGCAGTAATGATCGACTTTGCCGTTCCGCAAGATGAAAATATAATGAAAACCTATGCAGAGAAGATAAGGAAACACGAACCACTGTCAAAGCAGATGAAAGGTATGTGGAAGTTGAGAAAGGTAAAAATAATCCCACTTATAATCAGTGTCAATGGACTAGTACCAAAAAAACTGCCCAGCATATCTAAGATCTAGAAATGCAAAATAATACCATTACATGGATGCAAAAAGCCGTGTTTCTTGGCACTGTCAATATCATCATCTATCCACACTGAAGAGCAGATCTTTTCTTGGTAGAAATACCCGGGAGGCCCTGTAAGATGTGAAACACTAAAGTGTGAAATTAAAAAAAAAGTATATATGTATATATACAATGCTGACATGGTGGCTATCGACTAACTGGTAATAATATAGTGGATGATATTGGGTGAGTAGTCGGGTCAGAAGGAATAGGACTCTTTTTTCCTTTGACTTGAGCTTTCGAGACTGTATTGTCCCTTCATCAGGTGTCGCTAAAATTACAGAGGTGTTATAATATTATTACAAGTATAAGGTAACAAAACTCACGAATTTAAAGCCAAAGAATTTTTTTGTTTGTCATTTTTTCTTTATCTTAAAATCATCTCACGAATTTAAGCTTGATATTAAAGTTATTAGAAGATACATGTAATTATTGTACTGCAGCAAATCATGGAAAAACTCCCAGTCAAAACAACAAATTTGAGGTATGTCAACTCAGTGGGAGGCGTCAAGAAATTTCTATGGCTGAATTATGTCAGCCTGTCAAGGGCACAAAACATAATAAAAATGGTCACATCACAACGATATTTAACCTTCGGGGATCAAAGAGATGGTCATCTCTGAAGAAAACAAAACAATGACACAATAAGTGACACCACAAAAGCACATTAAAATTAAAAAAAAATTTCAATGAAAAAGAGAGAGAGCACTTTTATGCCGCTAGATAAACAACAAGACACCAAAACTTTTACACCACGATCAGGGTAGAAAACCAGTGAACTCTAAAATAACTGGAACGGTTTCGCGATACAGCAAAAGTGAGGAAGACTGAAATGGAGAAATTGCGTCAATCCATCTCACTCTGACCCGTGTCACTGCCAGTGAACTCTAGAATAACTGGAACGGCGTCGTAGGTACTAAAGTTCGACAGAAAGTGTGTCGCGTTGAAATGGAGAAATTGCGTCAATCCATCTCTCTCTTCATAAGAAAAGCGGGGTTGTTATACCTCCGATATGCTGTCAGTTGTCAAACGTGCACGCAGTGACACGGGTCAGAGTGAGATGGATTGACGCAATTTCTCCATTTCAGTCTTCCTCACTTTTGCTGTATCGCGAAACCGTTCCAGTTATTTTAGAGTTCACTGGTCACTGCGTGCACGTTTGACAACTGACAGCATATCGGAGGTATAACAACCCCGCTTTTCCTATGAAGAGAGAGATGGATTGACGCAATTTCTCCATTTCAACGCGACACACTTTCTGTCGAACTTTAGTACCTACGACGCCGTTCCAGTTATTCTAGAGTTCACTGTAGAAAACACACTGTATTGGAACCAGCACTCGGTGGTCAGGGCGAACAATTATGCATCGATTGGTCTGTCATACCAACCTCTTCTTATAGTGGTATCCATGACGATGAGGAGAGAATAAATAGAACTTAGCCCATCAACATCTCCGTTTGAGTTAACGGAATTATCTGTCTGGTAGATCCATCTCCAAAAAGGTCCTCTTTCTATAATTGGATTTTCTGTCCAAAACTCTCACTCCGTTCAAGTCAGGGAAGTGGTTGAGTTGGATGGAATGTTTGGACAATGCACAGGCATCACGTTCAAATCTTATATGGATTCTGTGCAAGGCCAATTTTTGTTTTAGTCTGGTGAAAGTTTGGCCAACATAATCCTGGTTACAGTTGGAACAAGGAATCTGTTAAACCACATCGCTCATTTCCTCTACTTCCTCACGATCTTTCATCTTAGTGAAGATTTTTCTCAAGGGTTTGACATTTCTGACAGCTGTTTTGCAGGTTTCAGATGGCAACAACCTGGAGATATCGTGTACTAGACCCTCTACATGAAGGAGAGTTATAAATGTCTTCCTCGATTCATTAGATATCGTTTGATTAATCGGTTCAACAGCCCATCCTTGTTGTTCAGTCGCCATAGTAGTATTTTATAGTATTTTCCTGATCATGCCCTGTGGATGTCCATTTGAAGTAAGCAAATGATCTAATAATTTCAAATTTCTGTCGAGGAACGTAGGATGACAGATCTTGGAAAAACGGAATTTCATATTAATTATAAAATTGATCTTTACTTTCAGTGATTGATATGAAAGATAATGTAAGTATCGGCCCGAGGACATAGGCTTCTGGTACCAGTCAACCATCAACCTGGTATCAACTCCCACTACTCTGGTATATAATAAATAACACCAAATATATTGAAAGACGACACTCCACCCTCGAATCCGAGCAGTCTTACCTGAAAATTTATGGTTAAATTTTAAACGGAGAACCTCGACCAAATACAACACTCAGTTTCCTGATATTCGGAATGTCAATGTTAAAAAGTTTGAGAGATTGCGTTCCAACCAGCATAGCAAGGTAGTGTTTCAGAGTTCATGGTTGAAAAACCTCACAGATGTCTTCCTCCCTGAAGAAGTGAAGACAGTTTTGTCCCTTGGTCCCAAGTTCTGCATTCCTCGTAACAAGAATGATGTGTCTATACCCCGCCTATTATCAGGAGTGAACCAGGCAACCAGTAATATACAAGATGAGAACTTCAGAGACATTTTAACATCCAAAGTTATCAATGTTATCACCAATTTCTTTCTGAATGAGAGAGGTGTTAGACACCCTGTGACACCGATGTACCTTCAAGCCAAAAGATTTTTTGAAGATCACCCTGAGTTGATCGTCACCACCTTAGATAAAGGTTACGTTACAACAATAATGTATAGGGACGTGTATGATTGGCTCTTGAACAACTTCAGGATACTGAAGTATATACAGTACTTAGGCACAATACCTACAGTACTTACCAACAGAGAGCCCTGAAGATGATTTCCTCATTGAAGAAGGATGAAATTATTACCCCTGGCCTGGCCTCCAAATTGTCCTTTTACAAGGGATCCTTGGGAAAATTGTATGGACTCCCCAAAATCCATAAGGAACAGCTGGCACTCAGACCCATCATTTCCGCCATCAGCAGTCCGAATACTGGTTTTGCTGTGTTCGTTAGAGATGTTCTGACGCAGTCATATGATCGGACCAATCCATATTATGTATCAGATTCCTTTCATTTCGCTGAAATGACCAACAACTTTGAGATTCCCCAAGGACATGTACTGGTGAGCTGGGATGTTGTTTCGCTGTTCACCAATATAACAGTTGAACTGACCATTAGAAGCGTTGAATATTATTGGCCTCGGATACAACCGCACTGTCCAGTACCCTTAACAACATTTATTGAAATGATAAAGTTTGTGTTCGACACTATACTACAGTTTTTACGCACAATGGGACAATTTATAAACAAAAAGATGGTGCCCCTATGGATTCGTTAGTACCACCAATATTTGATCAATATGTAATGGATATGGCTCTAGCTTTCTGCTTAACTAAATTGCCATTTCGAGTTATATTCTGTAAGAAAATTGTCGATGACGTGATCGCACTTATACCAGCAGAACATGGAACCACTGCTTTGAATATCCTGCACTGTTATGATCCCAGAATCCAATTCACAGTCGAGGAGGAGGTATTACAATCAGTTCCTTCTTTGGATACCAGAGTAGTGAGAGTTGACACCAGGTTGATGGTTGACTACTAACAGAAACCCGTGTCCTCAGACAGATACCTACATTATCTTTCATATCACCCACTGAAAGTAAAGATCAATTTTATAATTAATATGAAATCCCGTGTTTCCAAAATAGGTCATCCTACGTTCCTCGACAGGAATTTGAAATTATTACATTGTTTGCTTACTTCAAATGGATATCCACAGGGCATGATCAGGAGAATACGATACAATACTCCTATGGCGACTGAACCGGTTAATCAAACGATATCTAATGAATCGAGGAAGACATTTATAACTCTCCTTCATGTAGAGGGTCTAGTACACGATATCTCCAGGTTGTTGCCATCTGAAACTTGTAAAACTGCCGTCAGAAATGTCAAACCCTTTAGAAAAATCGTCCCTAAGATGAAGTAGAGGAATTGAGCGATGTGGTTTATCAGATTCCTTGTTGTCCAACTGTAAACAGGTTTATATTGGCCAAACTTCCACCTAAAACAAAAATCACTGAACGTGATGCCTGTGCATTGTTCAAACATTCCATCCAACTCAACCACATCCGTGACTTGAACAGAGTGAGAGTGTTGGACAGAGAATCCAATTATAGGAGGACCTTTTTGGAGATGGTGCATATCTGCCAGAGAGATAATTCGGTTAACTCGAACAGAGATGTTGATGGGCTAAGTTCTATTTATTCTCTCCTCATCGACATGGATGCCACTATAAGAAGAGGTTGGTATGACAGACCAATCGATGAATAATTGTTCCTCCTGACCACCCGAGTGCTGGTTCCAATACAGTGTGTTTTCTACCCTGATCGTGGTGTAAAAGTTCTTGTGTCGTGTTGTAATCTACCGGCATTAAAGTGCTCTCTCTCTCTCTCTCTCTCTCTCTCTCTCTCTCTCTGTCATTGAAAACATTTTTAAAATTTTAATATGTTATTGTGGTGTTACTTGTTGTGTAATTGTTTTGTTTTCTTCAGAGATGACCATCCCTTTGATCTCTGAAGGTTAAATATCATTGTGATGTGACCATTTGTATTATGTGTCTCTCTCTCTCTCTCTCTTGTTCATTGAAAACATTTTTAATTTTAATATGTTATTGTGGTGTTACTTGTTGTGTAATGTTTTGTTTTCTTCAGAGATGACCATCCCTTTGATCTCTGAAGGTTAAATATCATTGTGATGTGACCATTTGTATTATGTTCTGTGCCCTCGATAGGCTGACATAATTCAGCCATACAAATTTCTCGACGTTAACCACTGAGTTGACATACCTCAAATTTTTTGTTTTGACTGGGAGTTTTTCCATGATTTGCTGCAGTACAATAATTACGAGTAGGTATCGGTCGTCCGAAAAGTCAGTCATTAGAAGGGTCAGTCGTCCGAAATGCATTCGCCCGAAGAGTCATTCCTCCGAAAGACCACGCCCCTCTATCGTGATTGGCCGACTGGTCCTAGCGCAATTATCTTTCATCTTTATTTAGCACTTTGAGAATTTACAGATGACTACCCCAAGTTGATAATCATATAGTGTTTATTTTCTAGTTTCGCTCGGCGATAACAGATGGAAATGGGTTAAGTTGGTTATGCGATTCTATGTATGTTTATTTCTTAACACATAACCTTATTTTTCAGTTTGAATTTCTGTAATTCATCTTCGATTTGAAATAAATATAATCATAATGACGAATGTGAGGAAACTAATGATAATATGAAAATGATTGAATGATGAAATGCATTGGGAGTTCTTCAAGTTTTTGTCAAACATAATGTATTTTCAATAAGAGTATTCTGAGAATTTTACAAAACAAACTATTAGGTACAAAGCGCATTTTATGTTTTTCCAGGAAATGTTAGAAGACGAATATACACGAAAACCAGCTGTGTTTTTTTATCTGTGCATAAAATTATAATAAGGCAAGAAAACTTCAGTTGTCTATACCTACAATGAATATCATACTACCTAAATGAGACATGTAATGTTTAGGTACCTACCTACATCTAGCATTGTTGATATAAACATGGATTTGATACAAGTCAATTGATTTTACTGATGGAGTACCTAATTTGAGCATATGCTACATTTGTCACACTTCTTACATCTCAGGGTATTGATCGAATGATTAATTCACCTAACTTAACAACTGATATGGATCACACTTATCACAGGAATGAAGTACGAAGAGCTTTTATAACTTTACTACTTCAATATCACCATGAAGTACCACTGTAGCGAAAAATTCACCTTTTTGCATATCCACTCTTATGAAACTCAAAGAGATGTTCACCCTGCCAAAAGTACAAGAGTATTTTGGACAGCGCTCATTCTCCTACATTGCCCCAAGGCTGTATAATTCTATCCCTCGTGTGATTCAGCTTGTAACTGGGTTGACACGGTTCAAGAAGCAGTTGAGGTCTTTTATTATGAGCCTACATCGTAAGGTAGCTGCTGATCTGGTTGAAATACAGAGCTGATATGTTACTAGGTGTGTGAATCGTTAAAGTCATTTGGAATATTTGCTTAATTTATGTGTCTTATTGTTCTTTTTTATACATCTCGAAACATGTGTTTCTACACTTATCGAGAACCTATTGTTTATTTTTTATATGATGTTTCTGTAATGTACCTATATTTGCCCAAATAAACCTTATTGATTGATATTTTCAGAAAATTCTTTTTGAAAATTTCACTTAAGACTAGAATTTAAGGAAGTAGGTAATAGGTGTTGAAATAATACCAATTCAATCAAGGAAAATGTCTAGTATAAGGTGAATTGTTGATAAATTTAAAATATATTCTTAACGATGACAATTTTTCTGAAAATGAGGATACCTATTGAATATTTTTTGGTTTTCAAATCATTGAATAGTTCTAAATACCTATATGGAATTTTATAACTCTGCATTTCTGAAGTACTATGTAGATGTATGCATATTTTTTTTTTACCGTGACTTCATTAGAGGATTGAAAATAACTCCATTAATTTTTCTTCAATAATTAATCATATGAGAAATCTTGGAAGGTGATAAATTTCCAGGAACAAAAATGTATTAAGCTCAAGTTAGTATATCTATACACTGGTAAAATATATAAGATTTATATGTATCCTATAACTACTTATCATGGTTTTTTTCTGCATTATTATATGTAGCTACTACCTTTTATATGTTGACTCCCATGGGGATAATAAAAAATATATAATATAAACTATATATTTACACAAAAAAATATCTTATTCGAGTGTAATTTATTTTGAGGATCAAGGTACTTATATTGTGTAATACCTGGGAATATAAATATTATCCGCAGTATTGAGAAAAGAGAATTTCGAAACATTTAAGTTTAGACTCAAGCTTAAAAGCCAGATGGCCCCATACATAGAACCTATTTCGTGTAACTTGATCCTGGGGTAAACAAATGGGTTCGTTATTGTGAGACCCGTCGAACTGTTTACAGTACAGCCACTTAGTCGATATATTTTATGTTCTGTGGTCGATACTTTGGTTTCAGCATATTTTGAAGGACCGATAATTAATAGGGTGATAATGTGCAGTTTTTTCGTGTTAAGTGGCCATGGGAACGCTTGGTTCCCAAGGAAGAAAATAGTTGATGTGGCGTTTTTCTATTGGGTAGGTCAAAGTCCAAAATGTCGAGAAAGGGGAAATTTTCGAAGAAGGGGGACGCTACAGAGCTGAGAAGGTTTTTGAAAAGGTTTTAAGAGGCAGTTATCGTTTAGCGGTACTCGGTTAAGGTTCCTCAGGGAGGAAATCTTCGGTCAAGAGTTACGGTTAGGGGGCTCGTTGGAGGAGTCAGTTTTAGGTCAGTCAGTGACGGTTAGGAGGCTCATTGGAAGAGTCTCAGGGAGTTGTGGTCAGAGTTTGGGGGTTTAGAGTCACGTCGGAAAAATCGGTGGTACTTGGGCGTTCGAGGAAAACGTCGAGCGGAGGCTTAGTTAAATTCGCGAATTGTGGTGTTCGGGAGTGTAAAAGCAGAGCATACGTTTGTGTTTGTTCCCAGGTTAATAAAAAATAGGACGGGAAAAGGTAGGACTGTCCCATATTGAACACTAGGTGTATTCCCAGGTAGAACGGCGAGTCTCCCATTTGTTAGCTTTAGTTCTTTTCCAAGATTCATAACTGATAACAGTTTATTTTTCTTTTGGTGATTGTTCAGAACAGAGTCTTCTTCAATAGATTAGTTGTATATATTTATATGGGTGTTTTTTTTATGTTTCCTAACTCCTCAGAAAAAGTTAACAGTAAGACTCTCTCTTCGTGCAGGGAGCACGGATCAACGTTTTCTTTCTGGCCTTAGGGTAGAAAAGAGAATTCCAATTATTGCAATTAGAAAAGTACATAGGTCGACTTGTACAATTGAGTGCCGAAGCCTTGTCCTTAGTGCTAGTGAAAGCACTCGAAGTACTTTAGTGAACTGGTGCTTAGTGCTTCGGGAATTTGTTGGGAGGGCTTAGTGCTTGATAATCTGTAAAGAACTTCTGAGCACCTCAAAGTGCTACCAAACAGTTAGCATTTCATAGACTAGCCGTAACATGAAAATGACCTAAATTTGACATAACTGGAATAGAAAAAGAAAATAAATTATTAAATTTGAAATTACACTAATGGAAAACTCGATGTTTGAACCAATTCAGATTCATTATATGTAGTATACCTTTTTCACGATATTATTTTGAATCCTCAGTAATTTGTCTCAATGGCTTGAGTTGTCTGGACACCTGAATTGATGAATAAGTGAACGAAAAAATTATTTCTTAGGACCAATAAAAAGTTCTTATGGAAAAAAGTTGGTGAATGAGTAAAGCTTGTAGGCATTTTTTTCTCGGTGGAATTATTAAGTAAGGGCAGATCATATAGTTTCTTCTGAAACAAATGTCCCTCCCATGACACAGCTCTTAAAGGAAACCTTTTGATGGTCTTCAAATTGTTGAATAGTCCAAAATAGGTATATAGATTTTATAACTCTGTATTTCTGAAGTTTTATGTAGGTGTATGCAATCCAAGCTTGACTTAAAAATTTTGTCCTTTATTTTTTTACTCAAAAATATAAACTATTTTAAAATTTAATCATTATGCTTTGGGACATGGTGTAATTTTTGTGCGCTAGTTCAACTAAAACGAGTGCTACAAATCCTTCTGCTCAAATGTAAGTAATTTTCGAATGCTAGTCTCAAAAGATAAGGTTCGACTAACTGATAACGATTTCTTGGGGCCATCCGTAAAGTCTTAGACACGATAACTGTAGGAAGAATTGCCCCAGAGATGGTTTAGTTTGTTAATCAGCAGAATATAGTTCAGTGTGTCCCCTAAAATATGGTAGTTAAAAATTTTTGTTTCTCAATAATATCTCAAACAAAACCGATCAAATGAAAATATCCGTTTATGAACAGGAACAATTGAGCAGAGAATTATAGTCGTCGATAAAATCAACAAATACCTATTAAACTCAGACTCCTCAGCTATTCCATGCATATCGTCCAAAGATAGCTCAGAAGTCTGAGTTTAACATATTTTTGTGATCAGTGCTTATAAAAGGTCCTAAGTGAACTTTTTTAGATTTCGGGTATAAGTATATTTGAGATGGAATGTTTAAATATCAAGGGCATCAAAAGGTCCTCAAAAAGTTTGAAAGGGCATATGGATATAAACTACAGAAGTATTATGAAAGAAAACTATCGAAACGAAATATGTTGATATCTTAGACAAAGGTTGAGATATTCTCCATTCGTCAATGCGAGTGAATACCTGGAAGGGGTATAACTTAATTTATGACCCTTCATACACTGAGAAAAAAAGTACAAGTAACTTTTTTTTACTTGAGCTAAATGAATTTTTATTCTCGATAGTTCCAAATTCATTGGCTACAGATAATAATTCATTTATCGTGAACAATAAGACGTTCATCTAAGAATTTTCAATAGTTGGAAGTGACTTTTTTTGTTAGTTCAACTTGATTCATCTCATTACGAGCCACTTTTCAAGTATATTTTTATTAGCTATGAATAACAGAGTTATTAGCTACGTTTGAACATTGACTTCGGGTAGATACTTGATGTGTGTGAAGTTGACCCAGCACTTTTTGATTTTCTAAAAAATTTTTGTTGTGCTGAATTGTGCTAAGTTTGTGCTGCTTTGTGTCGAAAATTTTTTTTCAAATTCCAAGTGGTTTTCGAGATAAAGTGGAACTTCTCCATAACGAACGCGCAAAATCCGCAAAAAAATTGTTATACAGAAAATTTGTGTTCTATAATCGGCAATGTCGCGGTCGACTTCACTGATAAATTTAAGTTTATCATTCGAACTTAAGCACTTCCTTTCAGGCATTTTCGCACAACTTTTCACACTAGCGTAATGGTAATATTGAAACTAAACAGCCCCAGCAAACACTGAAACGCAGGAAATGTACAAAATTTGTACAGCGTTGCTGCACGTCACTGCAGCGATGGTAATGCAGTAACTATATCGAAACGGACCGTATATGTCCCGCTGAATTGTACAGTCACTGTACAGTACAAACTGCATTCATATACAGCCATTGTGCAGCGTTGCTGCAATTCATTTGAAAAGAGGTTGTGTAGTAGGTAACTGTACAAAAATTGTTCAGCCTTGCTGCATTTGAAATGCACCAACGCTATACAATGGTTGCACACCAAACGCAGTTTGTAGTGTTCAGCAACTTTAAATTTGATTACGGAATTCAATATGTAAAGTTTTGAAACAAACTGAAAATTTAATAATCTTGATCTTATTATTTCCGGTTTTTGGTGTGAATGAAAAATTAGTTTAAAAAGAAATTATATATTAAACAAAAAAAATATATAACTGAAACAGGAATTTCATACAAAATATAGAATAAAATATGTATATATAAATAAAAATATAATATAAACAAAATAAATTTCTTCGAAGTTTATACATTTTGGGTTTGGCTGCTCCCTCACTCCTCATACAGGTTTTCTCAACCATGCTTTTATTGTTGTTTCAACATCAGTCTGCGTGGCACTTTCACAGCTTTTGTTCCTACGTATGGCCTCTAAAATAGGAGGAATATGAGGTTAGAAAAAATAATTCTACCTTGTTTCATATTGATAGGACTGCATCATTGCACACTGCACACTTTCAAAACCGAACAAAAAACGTTCAATTGAAATGTTACGGAGCAATACCCAGTTAACACAGGATATCTTATGGTTGTCCATTTCAAGTCCTATTCAAGGCGGGATATCCGTGGACATAAACAGTATATCCATAGGATATCCTATTGCAGATATATTTAGGATATCCGAAACGAACTTCTTGGATACATCCATAGGACATCCAAATAAGTTTCATTCTAGATATCCATATCAGGTAACATCTCGGCATCCATAAGATATCCATAAGAAATCAACAATGGATATGTCATCTATGGAGATCAATACATATACATATTAAGTTATAAGTGAGAAAAATTAATGTAACTTTCGGTCTGTTAATGAATAATTTTTTAACGGTTGAACGCATGAATCCTAGGCCAAATTAATTCAACACTACTTTTATTTTATTCTTTTGTCAACGTTTAGGTTCTTATATTTATAAAACCCTACAATTACTATCCGACATTAACTAACTCAATCATAATCATTAGAAACACCGTGAGATGTCGTAACATTTTTATACACTGGGAGAAATGGACTAATAAAATATTTTGCTAAGAAAATCTGCATAGTCACATAAAATGTATTTTTATGATTAAAATTTCATCGATTTAGCACAACAAAAATAATTTTGCTAGTACTCCTTTGCTACCACAATGCAGACTTTACCTTGTCTCTATAAAAGAACTTGTTGTGTATTTATTTTTAATCACAATAAAGGAATCTCATTGCCTCAATAAAGTGAATGTTGCTCATATCCAATTATTAGTGACAATAAAACATTTTTATTACTACAGGCGAGTACATTTTAGCCATAAGAAAGGTCTTTTTAGCCACAAAATACAACTGTTAGTATTTCTAATTCAGCGCAAGCGCAGATTACAACATCCTATCGCGTAATGGCGGAAGAAAGGACTACCGGTGCGGTGCTACGTGCTATATTGTCTCTGATTGTATTATATTTGTAAGATCATTGGCAATCACGCTCTAAAGTTTTCCTGCAGAGACATGTATAATTATAAGGTTAAATATTGGTAGCATGGGGGCTGGAGGATTATATTCAATCTTTCAATGGTAAGTAGGTACCTATCCTTATTGTATACACGCTTTCAATTTATTTTATTCTTCAAAAAACCCCATTTTCAACGAACTTCATATTTCATAAATAACTTCTTTTTCAGACGAGGGTATCACAGATGAGTGCTTCAGTTACTGGACGAGGAAAAAATAAATAATAAAATATGTTCAACACCATTACAAACATGATGTAAGTTCTTACAAATTGAAACCCTTTACGAGAATTTAAGTACCAAAAAAGTTCTCAATGTGTGACGAAAGATGTATTCATTGTGATTTAAACCTTTAGGGATCAAGTGCAAGAACACAACTACAGTACAGTAAGTCTATCTTCAGAGGGAGATAGTATTTTATTTGAACGTGATGCAGAGACACTAAAGGTGATCGAATCTCTGAATACAATTAAAAATCCAACCTTCTTTGAAACACCAAGTCCTTTGAAAAGATCATTGCAAAACTCTTATTCTGAACTTGAGCTACTTATGTTCTTCAAGCAAAATTAAATGTATAGATAGTGTATTTCCAGAAGTGAGTATTAGCTGCTAAAATGTTTTTGTTAGTATTACATTTGCATAGATATAGATGTGTTTGTCTTGAAATAGTTATAGTTTCTCTTATATGCATGAATTTAACGGATTTCAGGGACTTGAATTATTGTAGAAAAAATATACAGAGGACCAGATAGCTTTGTCGAATAAATTAAAGTTAACTAATGACTATACACAAAAATTATGTGAAGTGATAATTAATGAGCTTATAGTATTGTATGGCACAGAGAGTAGTAAAATTATTTCAGTGAACTATGGAATTTTTATTGTTTAAATATAACATAACCTATTTCCTACAAATAATTAATAATATATGAAAAAAAAAAATTGTTGTGGCAACAAAAATAATTTATTACTATAAAGAATATTTTTTTGTAGTAAGAAATATTTTATTGTGAACAGAAACTATGAGACTTACTGATGCAATATTTTTAAGAATAATAAAATATTTTTATTACCATGAAGAAATATTCTGCTATAGCAGATATAACTTCTTATTGGACCTAAACTTTTTTTTTGTGTTTGTTAAGTATGTGAATTCCAGTAAAATTATTCTTAATGCTAATAAAATCTTTTTAGCAAAACGCTTTTATTGCAGTAGTAAAGTATCTGCTTTGGGGCCTATTTAAAGCAGAATTTTTATTGAGGTAATGCAATTTTTCATTGTGGTGAATAGAAATTTCTCTCAGTGTAGTCAAATGCCAATCAGCTCCCAAAATTATCAATTTCGTAGTGCTTTCTTGTCTATGTTTCATATTATGAATTCATTCAACACCGCTGAATGACCCCGGTGGTGCAGTGGGTATGACTCCTGGCCGTTGCCGGTGGTCCGGGTTCGAATCCTGGTGAGGGCATGGACGTTTGTGTGCGAGTTTGTGCACTCAAATAAAATTGTCTTGTCCTAAAAACAACTGGAATCTGGGTATATGTGATTAAATAGAAAAAAAATCAAAACCGCAGAGAATTTAAAATCACAAATCTACAGTGTTTAATTAAGTCGCCATCCGTTCGGATGTACGAAGGGTGGCCAGACATATGTCAAAAACTGTCGTCTCAAGATTTGTATCTTGTATACAGAACTACTTGTTCTATGATTTGTATGTTTCCTTTTTCTTTTTTGAAAAGAAACAGAAATTCCAATGAAAAATTGGATATCCTGAAGACATACATAGTATATGCTAACTCTTGCGAAAGTCCGTAGTTGATATCTCATGAATATCCATAATGGATATCTATAAGACATCCAAAAAGGTCACACTGTCCCATTCTATGGACGTCCATAGGATATACCAGAGCCTTTTCGGTTATCTTATGGACATCCCCAATATCCATGATGGATATCCATAGCATATCCATAAGATAAACTGTGCTATCTGGGTAATTAATAATTTTATAAGGCGCTAAAACCAATATTATATCACTTTCCACAATCTTATTTACGCAACCTTCCAACTATTACACTTTGCTAAACAATAAAATGGTGGCACCTAAACCTAACGTAAACACACCGCGTACCGAATAGCAAGGACTCCGACCTACCCCACGATGGGGACATGTTTGTGATTGGTCGGAGTCCGTACGATGCCGTACCTGGTAACAAGCATTTGAACTTTTTGCAGTTATTACATCACAGTTACTGCACATTTACTGAACTTCACTGGTTGCGCACGAGTCACTTAATTTTTGTTGCGCAGAAACTGTACAGCAACTGTACTTCAAATACTGAATCTTTGAAATGCATTATTATCAATACAGAAACTGTGCAGTTTTAATACAACAATTTATGTGCTGCATTCAGGTGGCACTTGTAACGCAGTATCTGTACAGTTGCTGTATTTTGTGTTTGCTGGGGCCAGGGCTGTATTTAAAAATGTTTCAGAAGGATCCTCTGCCCGCCGTATTGATTTAATTTAAGGTCGAGATTTATTACGTTCGTTCGGAAAAACCTACATTATACACTTTCTTACCAATATCCATTCAAAGAGTGATGTTATTTGAATACTTCGTTTTAGAGGGTGTTTTTAACATGGAATTTGTATTCAAGGCGCAATGTCTTGTACGAAATTCGTGTTGAACAGAGAACTTCTTTATACAGACGTTCGTTATAGGGAAGTTCCACTGTATTTCAAAAACGAAAAAAAGGGCCAGTCCAGCATTTTTCGAAAAATGGTATTTAAATAATTGATAATTGTGCTACAGATGTACTGAGTTGTGCCATTCGAATTTTCTCGAAAGTCTTTCTCATTTCCTGAAAAATCGAGATTATGAAAAAAAAAGGTATAGCCCAGCACGTTTTTTTCTCACAAACGAATGAAAAGATTTGAGCTACATTTGTGCTGCTTTGTGCCGTAAATATTTTCACCAAAATCTTTCGTGTTTTCCTGCAAACTACGAAAATAAAAAAAAGCATCCCAGCACTTTTGTTTTCTTTTTCAGAGGAAACATGCTCAAAAGATTGTGCTACTCTCAGGCAAAGTTGTGCCGTTGTTATCTTCACGAATATCGCGCTAATTCACCCAAAACATAAAGAAATTAGAAAAAAGCTAGCCCAGCACTTTCATTTTTTTTCGACTAAAATTGTTTTATATGATTGTATTCTATTTGTGCCAATTTGTGCTGGGGTCATAGTCTCAGAAAAATCATCCGTTTTCTTTTTATCTGAAAGAAAATAAAAAAATCCGTAGGATAGAGGAAAAAACCAGGCAACAGTGTAGGTAAGTGAAGTTGGCCCAGCACTTTTTGATTTTCGAAAAAAAATTTGTTGTGCTGAATTGTGCTAGGTGTGTGCTGCTTTATGCCGTTGCAAATTGTCTTTTATTTCAGTCAGTTTGTGAGATATTCAACAGAATGTTAAGTGCGAATCAGCCAAGCATTTTGGCGAAAAAATTGCAGGTTTCCAACAGTTGAAATGGATTATGGTATCTAAATGTTTTGAGTTGGGGCTTTCGAATTTCTCGAAAGTTCCTCTGAGTTGTAAGAATATATTCAAATCAACAAAAAAATATTCCAGAAATTATGTTTTTTTCTCTCCCGAAAATGTGAAAAAAAAATGTGCTGTATTAGTCCTGACTCCTGTCAATATTCAAAAAACACTTCGAAATTTTCCGTCGAATGGTTGAAATTGAATAAATCAGTCTACTCTAGGAAAATCGGTACACATGCCAACATAACATTGACGACTTTGCCATTCGTGCAAACCGTCGAATTCCGTATGAACTTGCTCTGTTGCCATTATTATTTGAAGGTAGTTAAACTCATGACAATATTGTCGATAAAATAAACTCAAAAGATTCGAATGATTTGATGATGTTTTCCCGTAAAAATTTAATCGACTTTTGCTACAGCAAAGTCGACGAGATATTGGTGAATTTATTCCCGCCTCTTAGATGAAATTAACGGTCGCATAATTTTCTTGGAGAAAAAATTGTTTTTTTACTTTTATGCATTCAAAAACCTGAAGGAAAATAGAACATTGTTACATCACCTCTATTAGTATACATACAGGGTGTCCCATCATTACTCGACGTCAACCCGGAACCGGGTGAAAAGGCAAGTAATGCTGGTTCTCAGAAAAATATAAAAAAAATCTCGGTTGCATGATTTCAAAATAATGCGCATTTAAAAAAACACGCAAAATTCCACACCCTGTGGCAGTCTTTTCACTCCTGTTGCCACAAATATCAATTTTTTCCAACTTTTTTCTTTGCTGTGTAACCTTGAATAATGCTTGTGTAGACTGTAATCAAAATTTTGATACCAGCTGCTCTAGGTTTCATAAAAATAGGGCTTACTTCTCAGAAAAAAATTCGAAATAAACAATTGCCTAGTTTCAACTGACTGTATTGAAAAAAAATGTACTACGTAGGTTTGGCATGTTTTTTCAAAAGTTGGAGCATTTAGTAAGGATTCCATAATGGTATAATACTTGTTTAATTGTAGCTGCCGTAGTTCAAATTTATTTTCGATTGCCTTTGAATACACTTTTTCGTTAACTGCCTGCCAGTAATAAAGTCCAATGGATTCAAGTCCGGTGAACGGGCCGGCCACGAGATTGGACCAGAACGTCCGATCCATCTTCCGGGAAAAAATGTTACCAGAAAAAAAATTTTTTAGAGAAATTTCTCCGGAAAAATTTTTTCTGGAAAAATTATTTTCTCTGGAAATTTTTTTTCTGATAACATTTTTTCCCGGAAGATGGATCGGACTTTCTGGTCCAATCTCGTGGCCGGCCCGTTCACCGGACTTGAATCCATTGGACTCTATTACTGGGAAGCAGTTAACGAAAAAGTGTATTCAAAGGCAATCGAAAATAAATTTGAACTACGGCAGCTACAATTAAACAAGTATTATACCATTTTGGAATCCTCACTAAATGCGCCAACTTTTGAAAAAACATGCCAAACCTACGTAGTACATTTTTTTTTCAATACAGTCAGTTGAAACTAGGCAATTGTTTATTTCGATTTTTTTTTCTGAGAAGTAAACCCTATTTTTATGAAACCTAGAGCAGCTGGTATCGAAATTTTGATTACAGTTTAGACAAGCATTATTCAAGGTTACACAGCAAAGAAAAAAAGTTGAAAAAGTTGTATTTGTGGCAACAGGAGCGAAAAGACTGTCACAGGGTGTGGAATTTTGCGTGTTTTTTAAATGCGCATTATTTTGAAATCATGCAACTTAGATTTTTTTTTTATATTTTTCTGACAACCAGCATTACTTGCCTTTTCACCCGGTTCCGGGTTGACGTCGAGTAATGGGACACCCTGTATATTGAGTTAAATTTTCACATTAGTGTATTATTTTTATTTTCATGAAATGAGACAGTCATGAATCATAGCATAAAGAATGCGATGTATATGTTCTGAGGATTGGGGTTGACGGTTGTCAAACAACGGTGTGAAACACTATTGTCAAGTTGCCGTGTTTTCTGTATTTCCTAGAATGTACTTTTTTATTAAAAGAACAGTCAGTTATTCTGATTAAAAATAAAAAACGATTAGCAAGAGTATACTTGCATCTTATATTATTAATCTCATCATGAGTAAGCAAAGTTATAACTTCGCTTTACTTTACTTTTTGTCAGGAAACACCTCTACTTATCGCAAATGAAAATAGTTTTTTGTGCTTATGGCTAGTCGAAATTTCTATATTTGCTATATTCAAATTTTTTCTCAGTGTAAACGATTCAATTCAAAGGACTCAAGTTGACATAAGTATACTGCGAGCACAAAGCAGAAAGTCAAAGTGGAAACCGTGAATCAAGAGAACTCTCAGTACAGACAGGACCCGTTCAAATTGAAAATAAGAAATTCAAATTGAGAAATGTTATTAGTTGAGATATGAAAAAGATTGTTTAGTTGAATACAAAAATAGTTTGTAAGATGAGAAGGAATTCAAAACATTGAATGGCTTTAGAAAAACCAAACAATAACATCTCTAAATACTTTTAAACAAAGCGCTTTGTATAAAACAAGGAGATCAATCAGTTCAAAAACAAAAAATAAGAAAGCCCTGAGCAGGTGCTTTAAAGCGCTCGTTCATTTGTGTACCTACCTCAAAATTTTGTAGAGGGACTTGAGATGATACTTCACTACATATTATAAAACAAAGTCGCTTTCTCTGTCCTTATGTCCCTTTGTATGCTTGAATCTTTGAAACAACGCAACGGATTTTGATGCGTTTTTTTAATAGATAGAGTGATTCAAGAGGAATATAAGTACCTTGATCCTCAAAATAAATTACACTCGAATAAGATATTTTTTGTGTAAATATATAGTTATATATAATATATTTTTTATTATCCCCATGGGAGTCAACATATAAAAGGTAGTGGCTATAATAATGCAGAAAAAAACCATGATAAGTAGTTATAGGATACATATAAATCTTATATATTTTACCAGTGTATAGATATACTTACTTGAGCTTAATACAATTTTATTCCTGGAAATTTATCACCCTTCCAACATTCTTCATAAGATTAATAATTGAAGAAAAATCAATGGAGTTATTTTCAATCTCCTAATGAAGTCGAGGTCGAAAAAAAATATGCATACATCTACATAATACTTCAGAAATGCAGAGATATAAAATTCCATAAAGGAATTTTGAACTATTCAATAATTTGAAAACCAAAAATATTTAATAGGTATCCTCATTTTTCAGAAAAATTGTCATCGTTAAGAATATATTTCAAATTTATCAACAATTCACCTAATACTTGACATTTTCCTTGATTGAATTGGTATTATTTCAACACCTATTACCTACTTCCTTAAATTCTAGTCTTAAGTGAAATTTTTAAATAGAATTATCTGAAAATATCAATCAATAAGGTTTATTTGAGGAAATAAAGGTACATTACAGAAACATCATATAAAAAATAAACAATAGGTTCTTGATAAGTGTAGAAACACATGTTTCGAGATGTATAAAAAAGAACAATAAGAAACATAAATTAAGCAAACATTCCAAAATGACTTTAACGCTTCACACACCTAGTAACATATCAGCTCTGCATTTCAACCAGATCAGCAGCTACCTTACGATGTAGGCTCATAATAAAAGACCTCAACTGCTTCTTGAACCGTGTCAACCCAGTTACAAGCTGAATCACACGAGGGATAGAATTATGCAGCCTTGGGGCAATGTAGGAGAATGAGCTCTGTCCAAAATACTCTTGTACTTTTGGCAGGGTGAACATCTCTTTGAGTTTCATAAGAGTGGATATGCAAAAAAGGGAATTTTTCGCTACAGTGGTACTTCATGGTGATATTGAAGTAGTAAAGTTATAAAAGCTCTTTGTACTTCATTCCTGTGATAAGTGTGATCCATATCAGTTGTTAAGTTAGGTGAAATTAATCATTCGATCAATACCCTGAGATGTAAGAAGTGTGACAAATGTAGCATATGCTTAAATTAGGTACTCCATCAGTAAAATCAATTGCCTTGGATCGAATCCATGTTTATATCAACAATGCTAGATGTAGGTACCTAAACATTACATGTCTCATTTAGGTAGTATGATATTCATTGTAGGTATAGACAACTGAAGTTTTCTTGCCTTATTATAATTTTATGCACAGATAAAAAAAACACAGCTGGTTTTCGTGTATATTCATCTTCTAACATTTCCTGGAAAAACATAAAATGCGCTTTGTACCTAATAGTTTGTTTTGTAAAATTCTCAGAATACTCTTATTGAAAATACATTATGTTTGACAAAAACTTGAAGAACTCCCAATGCATTTCATCATTCAATCATTTTCATATTATCATTAGTTTCCTCACATTCGTCATTATGATTATATTTATTTCAAATCGAAGATGAATTACAGAAATTCAAACTGAAAAATAAGGTTATGTGTTAAGATATAAACATACATAGAATCGCATAACCAACTTAACCCATTTCCATCTGTTATCGCCGAGCGAAACTAGAAATATAAACACTATATGATTATCAACTTGGGGTAGTCATCTGTAAATTCTCAAAGTGCTAAATAAGATGAAAGATAATTGCGCTGAGACCAGTCGGCCAATCACGATAGAGGGGCGTGGTCTTTCGGAGGAATGACTCTTCGGGCGAATGCATTTTCGGACGACTGACCCTTCTAATGACTGACTTTTCGTATGAGTGACCCGCACCGTATCCATAGGATATCCTATTGCAGATATATTTAGGATATCCGAAACGAACTTCTTGGATACATCCATAGGACATCCAAATAAGTTTCATTCTAGATATCCATATCAGGTAACATCTCGGCATCCATAAGATATCCATAAGAAATCAACAATGGATATGTCATCTATGGAGATCAATACATATACATATTAAGTTATAAGTGAGAAAAATTAATGTAACTTTCGGTCTGTTAATGAATAATTTTTTAACGGTTGAACGCATGAATCCTAGGCCAAATTAATTCAACACTACTTTTATTTTATTCTTTTGTCAACGTTTAGGTTCTTATATTTATAAAACCCTACAATTACTATCCGACATTAACTAACTCAATCATAATCATTAGAAACACCGTGAGATGTCGTAACATTTTTATACACTGGGAGAAATGGACTAATAAAAATATTTTGCTAAGAAAATCTGCATAGTCACAATAAAATGTATTTTTATGATTAAAATTTCATCGATTTAGCACAACAAAAATAATTTTGCTAGTACTCCTTTGCTACCACAATGCAGACTTTACCTTGTCTCTATAAAAGAACCTTGTTGTGTATTTATTTTTAATCACAATAAAGGGATCTCATTGCCTCAATAAAGTGAATTTTGCTCATATCCAATTATTAGTGACAATAAAACATTTTTATTACTACAGGCGAGTACATTTTAGCCATAAGAAGGGTCTTTTTAGCCACAAAAACACAACTGTTAGTATTTCTAATTCTGCGCAAGCGCAGATTACAACATCCTATCGCGTAATGGCGGAAGAAAGGACTACCGGTGCGGTGCCACGTGCCATATTGTCTCTGAATGTATTATTATATTTGTAAGACCATTGGCAATCACGCTCTAAAGTTTTCCTGCAGAGACATGTATAATTATAAGGATAAATATTGGTAGCATGGGTGCTGGAGGATTATAATATTCAATCTTTCAATGGTAAGTAGGTACCTATCCTTAATTGTATACACGCTTTTACTTTATTTTATTCTTCAAAATTAACCCCATTTTCAACAAACTTAATATTTTATCAATTTACTTCTTTTTCAGACGAGGGTATCACAGATGAGTGCTTCAGTTTACTGGACGAGAAAAAAATAAATAATAAAATATGTTCAAACACCATTACAAACATGATGTAAGTTCTTACAAATTGAAACCTTTTACGAGAATTTAAGTACCAAAAAAGTTCTCAATGTGTGGACGAAAGATGTATTCATTGTGATTTAAACCTTTAGGGATCAAGTGCAAGAAACACAACTACAGTACAGTAAGTCTATCTTCAGAGGGAGATAGTATTTTATTTGAACGTGATGCAGAGACACTAAAGGTGATCGAATCTCTGAATACAATTAAAAATCCAACCTTCTTTGAAACACCAAGTCCTTTGAAAAGATCATTGCAAAACTCTTATTCTGAACTTGAGCTACTTATGTTCTTCAAGCAAAATTAAATGTATAGATAGTGTATTTCCAGAAGTGAGTATTAGCTGCTAAAATGTTTTTGTTAGTATTACATTTGCATAGATATAGATGTGTTTGTCTTGAAATAGTTATAGTTTCTCTTATATGCATGAATTTAACGGATTTCAGGGACTTGAATTATTGTAGAAAAAATATACAGAGGACCAGATAGCTTTGTCGAATAAATTAAAGTTAACTAATGACTATACACAAAAATTATGTGAAGTGATAATTAATGAGCTTATAGTATTGTATGGCACAGAGTGAGTAAAATTATTTCAGTGAACTATGGAATTTTTATTGTTTAAATATAACATAACCTATTTCCTACAAATAAATTAATAATATTATGAAAAAAAAATTGTTGTGGCAACAAAAATAATTTATTACTATAAAGAATATTTTTTTGTAGTAAGAAAATATTTTATTGTGAACAGAAACTATGAGACTTACTGATGCAATATTTTTAAGAATAATAAAATATTTTTATTACCATGAAGAAATATTCTGCTATAGCAGATATAACTTCTTATTGGACCTAAACTATTTTTATTGTGTTAAGTATGTGAATTCCAGTAAAATTATTCTTAATGCTAATAAAATCTTTTTAGCAAAACGCTTTTTATTGCAGTAGTAAAGTATCTGCTTTGGGGCCTATTTAAAGCAGAATTTTTATTGAGGTAATGCAATTTTTCATTGTGGTGAATAGAAATTTCTCTCAGTGTAGTCAAATGCCAATCAGCTCCCAAAATTTATCAATTTCGTAGTGCTTTCTTGTCTATGTTTCATATTATGAATTCATTCAACACCGCTGAATGACCCCGGTGGTGCAGTGGGTATGACTCCTGGCCGTTGCCGGTGGTCCCGGGTTCGAATCCTGGTGAGGGCATGGACGTTTGTGTGCGAGTTTGTGCACTCAAATAAAATTGTCTTGTCCTAAAAACAACTGGAATCTGGGTATATGTGATTAAATAGAAAAAAAATCAAAACCGCAGAGAATTTAAAATCACAAATCTACAGTGTTTAATTAAGTCGCCATCCGTTCGGATGTACGAAGGGTGGCCAGACATATGTCAAAAACTGTCGTCTCAAGATTTGTATCTTGTATACAGAACTACTTGTTCTATGATTTGTATGTTTCCTTTTTCTTTTTTGAAAAGAAACAGAAATTCCAATGAAAAATTGGATATCCTGAAGACATACATAGTATATGCTAACTCTTGCGAAAGTCCGTAGTTGATATCTCATGAATATCCATAATGGATATCTATAAGACATCCAAAAAGGTCACACTGTCCCATTCTATGGACGTCCATAGGATATACCAGAGCCTTTTCGGTTATCTTATGGACATCCCCAATATCCATGATGGATATCCATAGCATATCCATAAGATAAACTTGTGCTATCTGGGTAATTAATAATTTTATAAGGCGCTAAAACCAATATTATATCACTTTCCACAATCTTATTTACGCAACCTTCCAACTATTACACTTTGCTAAACAATAAAATGGTGGCACCTAAACCTAACGTAAACACACCGCGTACCGAATAGCAAGGACTCCGACCTACCCCACGATGGGGACATGTTTGTGATTGGTCGGAGTCCGTACGATGCCGTACCTGGTAACAAGCATTTGAACTTTTTGCAGTTATTACATCACAGTTACTGCACATTTACTAAACTTCACTGGTTGCGCACGAGTCACTTAATTTTTGTTGCGCAGAAACTGTACAGCAACTGTACTTCAAATACTGAATTCTTTGAAATGCATTATTATCAATACAGAAACTGTGCAGTTTTAATACAACAATTTATGTGCTGCATTCAGGTGGCACTTGTAACGCAGTATCTGTACAGTTGCTGTATTTTGTGTTTGCTGGGGCCAGGGCTGTATTTAAAAATGTTTCAGAAGGATCCCTCTGCCCGCCGTATTGATTTAATTTAAGGTCGAGATTTATTACGTTCGTTCGGAAAAAACCTACATTATACACTTTCTTACCAATATCCATTCAAAGAGTGATGTTATTTGAATACTTCGTTTTAGAGGGTGTTTTTAACATGGAATTTGTATTCAAGGCGCAATGTCTTGTACGAAATTCGTTGAACAGAGAACTTCTTTATACAGACGTTCGTTATAGGGAAGTTCCACTGTATTTCAAAAACGAAAAAAAGGGCCAGTCCAGCATTTTTCGAAAAATGGTATTTAAATAATTGATAATTGTGCTACAGACGTACTGAGTTGTGCCATTCGAATTTTCTCGAAAGTCTTTCTCATTTCCTGAAAAATCGAGATTTATGAAAAAAGGTATAGCCCAGCACGTTTTTTTCTCACAAACGAATGAAAAGATTTGAGCTACATTTGTGCTGCTTTGTGCCGTAAATATTTTCACCAAAATCTTTCGTGTTTTCCTGCAAACTACGAAAATAAAAAAAAGCATCCCAGCACTTTTGTTTTCTTTTTCAGAGGAAACATGCTCAAAAGATTGTGCTACTCTCAGGCAAAGTTGTGCCGTTGTTATCTTCACGAATATCGCGCTAATTCACCCAAAACATAAAGAAATTAGAAAAAAGCTAGCCCAGCACTTTCATTTTTTTCGACTAAAATTGTTTTATATGATTGTATTCTATTTGTGCCAATTTGTGCTGGGGTCATAGTCTCAGAAAAATCATCCGTTTTCTTTTTATCTGAAAGAAAATAAAAAAATCCGTAGGATAGAGGAAAAAACCAGGCAACAGTGTAGGTAAGTGAAGTTGGCCCAGCACTTTTTGATTTTCGAAAAAAAATTTGTTGTGCTGAATTGTGCTAGGTGTGTGCTGCTTTATGCCGTTGCAAATTGTCTTTTATTTCAGTCAGTTTGTGAGATATTCAACAGAATGTTAAGTGCGAATCAGCCAAGCATTTTGCGAAAAATTGCAGGTTTCCAACAGTTGAAATGGATTATGGTATCTAAATGTTTTGAGTTGGGGCTTTCGAATTTCTCGAAAGTTCCTCTGAGTTGTAAGAATATATTCAAATCAACAAAAAAATATTCCAGAAATTATGTTTTTTTCTCTCCCGAAAATGTGAAAAAAAAATGTGCTGTATTAGTCCTGACTCCTGTCAATATTCAAAAAACACTTCGAAATTTTCCGTCGAATGGTTGAAATTGAATAAATCAGTCTACTCTAGGAAAATCGGTACACATGCCAACATAACATTGACGACTTTGCCATTCGTGCAAACCGTCGAATTCCGTATGAACTTGCTCTGTTGCCATTATTATTTGAAGGTAGTTAAACTCATGACAATATTGTCGATAAAATAAACTCAAAAGATTCGAATGATTTGATGATGTTTTCCCGTAAAAATTTAATCGACTTTTGCTACAGCAAAGTCGACGAGATATTGGTGAATTTATTCCCGCCTCTTAGATGAAATTAACGGTCGCATAATTTTCTTGGAGAAAAAATTGTTTTTTTACTTTTATGCATTCAAAAACCTGAAGGAAAATAGAACATTGTTACATCACCTCTATTAGTATACATACAGGGTGTCCCATCATTACTCGACGTCAACCCGGAACCGGGTGAAAAGGCAAGTAATGCTGGTTCTCAGAAAAATATAAAAAAAAATCTCGGTTGCATGATTTCAAAATAATGCGCATTTAAAAAAACACGCAAAATTCCACACCCTGTGGCAGTCTTTTCACTCCTGTTGCCACAAATATCAATTTTTTCCAACTTTTTTCTTTGCTGTGTAACCTTGAATAATGCTTGTGTAGACTGTAATCAAAATTTTGATACCAGCTGCTCTAGGTTTCATAAAAATAGGGCTTACTTCTCAGAAAAAATTCGAAATAAACAATTGCCTAGTTTCAACTGACTGTATTGAAAAAAAATGTACTACGTAGGTTTGGCATGTTTTTCAAAAGTTGGAGCATTTAGTAAGGATTCCATAATGGTATAATACTTGTTTAATTGTAGCTGCCGTAGTTCAAATTTATTTTCGATTGCCTTTGAATACACTTTTTCGTTAACTGCCTGCCAGTAATAAAGTCCAATGGATTCAAGTCCGGTGAACGGGCCGGCCACGAGATTGGACCAGAACGTCCGATCCATCTTCCGGGAAAAATGTTACCAGAAAAAAAATTTTTTAGAGAAATTTCTCCGGAAAAATTTTTTCTGGAAAAATTATTTTCTCTGGAAATTTTTTTTTCTGATAACATTTTTTCCCGGAAGATGGATCGGACTTTCTGGTCCAATCTCGTGGCCGGCCCGTTCACCGGACTTGAATCCATTGGACTCTATTACTGGGAAGCAGTTAACGAAAAAGTGTATTCAAAGGCAATCGAAAATAAATTTGAACTACGGCAGCTACAATTAAACAAGTATTATACCATTTTGGAATCCTCACTAAATGCGCCAACTTTTGAAAAAACATGCCAAACCTACGTAGTACATTTTTTTTTCAATACAGTCAGTTGAAACTAGGCAATTGTTTATTTCGATTTTTTTTTCTGAGAAGTAAACCCTATTTTTATGAAACCTAGAGCAGCTGGTATCGAAATTTTGATTACAGTTTAGACAAGCATTATTCAAGGTTACACAGCAAAGAAAAAAAGTTGAAAAAGTTGTATTTGTGGCAACAGGAGCGAAAAGACTGTCACAGGGTGTGGAATTTTGCGTGTTTTTTTAAATGCGCATTATTTTGAAATCATGCAACTTAGATTTTTTTTTATATTTTTCTGACAACCAGCATTACTTGCCTTTTCACCCGGTTCCGGGTTGACGTCGAGTAATGGGACACCCTGTATATTGAGTTAAATTTTCACATTAGTGTATTATTTTTATTTTCATGAAATGAGACAGTCATGAATCATAGCATAAAGAATGCGATGTATATGTTCTGAGGATTGGGGTTGACGGTTGTCAAACAACGGTGTGAAACACTATTGTCAAGTTGCCGTGTTTTCTGTATTTCCTAGAATGTACTTTTTTATTAAAAGAACAGTCAGTTATTCTGATTAAAAATAAAAAACGATTAGCAAGAGTATACTTGCATCTTATATTATTAATCTCATCATGAGTAAGCAAAGTTATAACTTCGCTTTACTTTACTTTTTGTCAGGAAACACCTCTACTTATCGCAAATGAAAATAGTTTTTTGTGCTTATGGCTAGTCGAAATTTCTATATTTGCTATATTCAAATTTTTTCTCAGTGTAAACGATTCAATTCAAAGGACTCAAGTTGACATAAGTATACTGCGAGCACAAAGCAGAAAGTCAAAGTGGAAACCGTGAATCAAGAGAACTCTCAGTACAGACAGGACCCGTTCAAATTGAAAATAAGAAATTCAAATTGAGAAATGTTATTAGTTGAGATATGAAAAAGATTGTTTAGTTGAATACAAAAATAGTTTGTAAGATGAGAAGGAATTCAAAACATTGAATGGCTTTAGAAAAACCAAACAATAACATCTCTAAATACTTTTAAACAAAGCGCTTTGTATAAAACAAGGAGATCAATCAGTTCAAAAACAAAAAATAAGAAAGCCCTGAGCAGGTGCTTTAAAGCGCTCGTTCATTTGTGTACCTACCTCAAAATTTTGTAGAGGGACTTGAGATGATACTTCACTACATATTATAAAACAAAGTCGCTTTCTCTGTCCTTATGTCCCTTTGTATGCTTGAATCTTTGAAACAACGCAACGGATTTTGATGCGTTTTTTTAATAGATAGAGTGATTCAAGAGGAATATAAGTACCTTGATCCTCAAAATAAATTACACTCGAATAAGATATTTTTTTGTGTAAATATATAGTTTATATATAATATATTTTTTATTATCCCCATGGGAGTCAACATATAAAAGGTAGTGGCTATAATAATGCAGAAAAAAACCATGATAAGTAGTTATAGGATACATATAAATCTTATATATTTTACCAGTGTATAGATATACTTACTTGAGCTTAATACAATTTTATTCCTGGAAATTTATCACCCTTCCAACATTCTTCATAAGATTAATAATTGAAGAAAAATCAATGGAGTTATTTTCAATCTCCTAATGAAGTCGAGGTCGAAAAAAAATATGCATACATCTACATAATACTTCAGAAATGCAGAGATATAAAATTCCATAAAGGAATTTTGAACTATTCAATAATTTGAAAACCAAAAATATTTAATAGGTATCCTCATTTTTCAGAAAAATTGTCATCGTTAAGAATATATTTCAAATTTATCAACAATTCACCTAATACTTGACATTTTCCTTGATTGAATTGGTATTATTTCAACACCTATTACCTACTTCCTTAAATTCTAGTCTTAAGTGAAATTTTTAAATAGAATTATCTGAAAATATCAATCAATAAGGTTTATTTGAGGAAATAAAGGTACATTACAGAAACATCATATAAAAAATAAACAATAGGTTCTTGATAAGTGTAGAAACACATGTTTCGAGATGTATAAAAAAGAACAATAAGAAACATAAATTAAGCAAACATTCCAAAATGACTTTAACGCTTCACACACCTAGTAACATATCAGCTCTGCATTTCAACCAGATCAGCAGCTACCTTACGATGTAGGCTCATAATAAAAGACCTCAACTGCTTCTTGAACCGTGTCAACCCAGTTACAAGCTGAATCACACGAGGGATAGAATTATGCAGCCTTGGGGCAATGTAGGAGAATGAGCTCTGTCCAAAATACTCTTGTACTTTTGGCAGGGTGAACATCTCTTTGAGTTTCATAAGAGTGGATATGCAAAAAAGGGAATTTTTCGCTACAGTGGTACTTCATGGTGATATTGAAGTAGTAAAGTTATAAAAGCTCTTTGTACTTCATTCCTGTGATAAGTGTGATCCATATCAGTTGTTAAGTTAGGTGAAATTAATCATTCGATCAATACCCTGAGATGTAAGAAGTGTGACAAATGTAGCATATGCTTAAATTAGGTACTCCATCAGTAAAATCAATTGCCTTGGATCGAATCCATGTTTATATCAACAATGCTAGATGTAGGTACCTAAACATTACATGTCTCATTTAGGTAGTATGATATTCATTGTAGGTATAGACAACTGAAGTTTTCTTGCCTTATTATAATTTTATGCACAGATAAAAAAACACAGCTGGTTTTCGTGTATATTCATCTTCTAACATTTCCTGGAAAAACATAAAATGCGCTTTGTACCTAATAGTTTGTTTTGTAAAATTCTCAGAATACTCTTATTGAAAATACATTATGTTTGACAAAAACTTGAAGAACTCCCAATGCATTTCATCATTCAATCATTTTCATATTATCATTAGTTTCCTCACATTCGTCATTATGATTATATTTATTTCAAATCGAAGATGAATTACAGAAATTCAAACTGAAAAATAAGGTTATGTGTTAAGATATAAACATACATAGAATCGCATAACCAACTTAACCCATTTCCATCTGTTATCGCCGAGCGAAACTAGAAATATAAACACTATATGATTATCAACTTGGGGTAGTCATCTGTAAATTCTCAAAGTGCTAAATAAAGATGAAAGATAATTGCGCTGAGACCAGTCGGCCAATCACGATAGAGGGGCGTGGTCTTTCGGAGGAATGACTCTTCGGGCGAATGCATTTTCGGACGACTGACCCTTCTAATGACTGACTTTTCGTATGAGTGACCCGCACCGATAATTACATATATCTTTTGATAACTTTAATTTCACGCTCAAATTCGTGAGTTTTGTAAACTTATACTTGTAATAATATTATAACATCTCTGTTATTTTAGCGACTCCTGATGAAGGGATAATACAGTCTCGAAATCTCGAGTTAAAGGAAAAAGAGTCTTTTCCTTCTGACCCGAATACTCACCCAATATCATCCACTATACTATAAACAATGCTATAATATACATAAAATTATATTTCTAGAAGCACCCTGTACAAATCCGAAGCACACTTTATTTAAAATCCCTTTAAATAATCATTCTAAATTCAAAAGTTTCACCAATTTCATTGAAATCATCTTGTTATAACGCAGAAATCTGAAATGAGTTTTAGCTATATAGAAGCACCGTGCATATATCTAAAGAATACCTATATAAAACGTTTATATGAAATTCGTCACGAGTTGAATGAAATTTTTCAATTATTTCCATGTGGCTCATGTTATAGGCTGATATTCAGAATATTCGACATATTTATAGGAACACCATGTGTATATTCAACGCGTCTATTGAAAATTTAAATGAATTCTTCCACGAATCAAATGAAACATCAACAATACAGAACTCATTTGTGACACGTTAAGAAAAAACTGATAATGTTGAAGGGTCTATAAAAACGACAGCTTGGAAAGGATATGTAGAATTAGATTTCACCAAGAAATTTTGAAACTGGAAGTTGGTCAGTAAAAAGTGATCCGGAAGACATCTTTCATATATAATTAAAATATTAGGAAAGCAGCCTAACCAATTAAGCATATTTTTTGTACTATCAAATTTTGCTCTTTAAGAAGTGAACCCAGTCTGAGTAGATTTCAAAGCTTCGAGATGTTCCTTCTCATGGTTGTCATGTAAAGGACATTTTGAGAATCCAAATACCATGAGTTTTCCACTTTCTTGTTCAAAACCTTAAATTCGCCTTTTAATTTGATTAATCTCCATTAATCTCACGGCCTATCGGCCGTCCATAAATCCAAGGACTTCCAAAGCAACAACTCGAAAACCCGAAATTCACAAGGTGAGTTTATGGTTTGAACCAGGAAAAGTCGAATTCACTTATAATCAGAATAGGCCTAGAAATCTTCAAAGTTGCCCTTCGTGAAAAAACTTTCAGATTCGAAATTCAGATGAATTCAAAGCATAAAGGAAATTGTTGTATCAAAAAATAATATCGTAAAAAGGAATGGATCTTACTCCGAATTGGTTTTGTAGACATCAATTTCTTTATGGGTAGCTTTCTTTATTCTTAAAACATTCTGATAATTATCAACATTTCAATTCAATTTATTTGACCAAGCAGTGAAATTTTATTGAGCATTCCATATCAAATCTTCAGGATCTGCGGAAAGAGATAAATTAATTACTATCCAATTATTAGAAAGTAAAAATTACTTAAATTTATTTTTAAGTTTCCTAATAATAATAAAGTAACTTTATTTGATCTTATCCAAATGACCAACGACCTGAGTTTCCTATCGATCACATTTCAATGAAAAAGGGCAAAATTCAAATGAATATTTTACATTTTTCGGATAATCCTCAGAAAACGATTACAATTCATTGAAAATTTCTTAAAACTGATAATCTCACTGCAAATGAAGAGAAAAGAGTTTCATATCGGAGAATACTAACGAAAAAGTGAATTCTTCAGATTGAAGCGTCTTTTAAAATATGGTTTGAAAAATGTTGATGTGAATTGTTAATTATTGTAACATTGAGCAATGCAAATATAACAATTATGAATTTCTATGTAGTTATCTGAAAAAATCATTTAATCTCTCAGTCTATCGATATGCAATGAATGAATACCATACACAGACAAAATAATTTCCAATGGCCCGTTTCTCTCGAAACGTTCGCAGAAGTTGGTGCCGCATTATTGTCTTTGAAAATACAAAATTTCAAAATAATCGTATGAAACTATACAATCCCAAGATGTCAATACCTATACGATGAAAGAATACCGTACAGACAAAATACTAAAAAAAAATTTAATTGCTTGTTCCTGTGAAAGGTTTGTAAAACTTTGCGCCTCATTATTGTGCTTGAAAATACAAAATTTCAAAATGATCATATGTTTGCCACAATAGTTCGGAAACTATTCAATCCCAGTATGTCCTTGCACAATGAACGTACAGACAAATTATTACGAAGGAATTTTTAATAGCCCCTTTCTCACGAAAACTATATGGAAGTTTGCTCCTCATCATGGTCTCCGAAAATACAAAGTTACAAAATAGTCAGATGTGTGCTACAATAGTTCGGAATATCATTTACTTATGATTCAAGACATTTTGTTACAATCCAGACAAACGACGAAATCTTGGGATACCTGATTAAATGCAGTTTCCTCAGATTATTTCCAATGAATAACAATGTTATCTGAAGAAAATATGCAGATTTCGATTGAAACATTTAAGATTAATTAAGGAATTCATTATTCATTTTTGAAATTGGAAATTTCAGGGTTATTAGTTATTGGCAAAGCCATTGTTAAAAAGATATTCAACTATCTGTACTTACTTTTCTATAGTTTCTCACTGGATAATTATTCTCAACAAGAAAATGATTGGCATTGTTCCGTTGTTCATAAAGATCTACCAGAAGACACAAGAGGCAGTCTTGAAATCCAAAATTAGAGACATTTAAAATGAAGTACCTTTATATGGGTTTTTTCTACTGAGGTTTTTCCCTGGGCTCTGGTATCATACGACAGAATAGTATGGTACCCCGTTTTGCACCAACCTCAGCTAGGGACTTTTTTTGTTTAATGTATTGTATTTTTAGCTCTCAGTTCAAAAGAATATATATATATATATATATATATATATATATGTCAAAGGTATAGTTCCAGGACCAAATCTGCGGTAAACCTTCTAGTTCCAAGACTTTTGTATACTTCCAGGACGGTCTTGGAAAATTTTTATATGTAACGCTTACTTCCGGGACGGTCTTGGAAGTATCGAGTCTCGGAACTATACGATCTTTGAGAAGTCTTGGAAATAACAAACAGTCTTGGAATTAACAAAATCTATTTCGATTAGGTGCAGTGTTTTTAATTCCTCATGTATCTTGAGTAAGCATGTATATGTTTGACCATGAAAAAGCCTATCGAGTACGCCGTGTTTTCTGAATAAACTCATGGGGTTGATCATATCTCTTAAGAAAATATTTCCTATTTTTTTCCTCAGGCCGAGAAATAATGAGGTCATTTTGGACAGTCTTAAAGCTATAGTATATTTCATGAAATAATGCCATGGATCTTTAAGTTGTGTCACATTGGGGGTCAATACAATAAAGGGTTGATACAAGAAAATATTTCGATTCTGTTACGGTTAGAACCGGAGATTTTGAATATTACACACTAGTTTTTATGAGCTTTTGATTTGTCGTACAAACATTCAGTTCCAGGATATTTTTTATATTAATTTGATTTGATTACATTCATGTTGCTTTCTGTATTCAAAGATGATACACGAAATAACTGATGAATGAATTTGAATTAGGCTAAATTATTTCATCACACATTTATCATTCATCTAATAAGTCATGCAGGCGTACGAAAGATTTTTTTAAAATGTTGATTGGATCGTTCATAAACACCATAGTCATTTCAATAATCCTCAAAATTGGAAATTCTTTTTTGATTCGAAATTCCCAAATAAATTATCATTGAGTGCTCGTTCTACTCAAACGAGTGCTTTATCCTTTTGCTCGAATGTCTGTAATTTTCGCCCTCCTGCCGTTCCGCCGTTAGCACGATAACTTTAGAAGGAATTGTCCTAGGGACTTGAGATTTTCAGGGTGAGTTTTGTACCCAAATGACGCAGTTGAGTTTCTTAACCAGCCAAATCCTACAGGGTATTCCATAAAATATAGCCATCCAAAATTTAGTGACAAAAGTGATAACAGAACCAGAGAAAATTCAATTAGAATATTGAAAAGAATAATATTCATATTTCGATAACAAGATATAGGATTTTGGTTAAATTTATTTTGTGGATGTGGATTTATTTTGAGGATGTGGATTGAATGTTCATGCGAAATTTCAAAAGGTCGTATCATCAGAATCATAGAAAATTCAACTGGAACGTTGAAAAGTAGAATCTTTATATTACCACAACAAGATATCCGATTCGAATTAAATTTATTTTGTGAACGAAGATTGATATACTGAATTCTCATGCATAATTTCGAGGGGACCGCATTATCAGAAACGCGTAATTTAGTATTTTTAATTGTCAAGTTTTTTCATATTACAGTTTTTGAATGAGGCTCAGAATATTATTTAGATAGTGCTGAGATTTTGCATTTCAATATTTAGTATCAATCTCAAATCCCATACAAAATTTTGAGTTAATATTCTTATTGCTCCACCAAAGAACGCACGCTTAAGAACTTCTGCTCAGGGATTTCTGAAATTTTTCATTTATTCAGAATTATGTATTGCATCAATTAACAGATCCTGAAGGTACATTTCATTTGAATATTGTTGGTTTTATTGATAGCATATTCTGAAAGTATGAACATTCATGAATCGTAGTTTATTTTGGAAATCAGGAAAAATCGAATCCCATTTGAAATTTTCCCTATTAGTCCTCATTTGGATTTGATTTTTTGGAAAACCATGTACTTCCAAGACTTCGCATTTCATATACTCATGTGATTATTCGATGCAATTTTTTTTGAGTCAGTATGATCAGGAAAAAATTCGCATCAAACTCTGGGTATGGAAGTTTGCTCTTTAGTTTTTGTTTAGTTTTCATTTTGGATAATATAATTTGCTTCCGTGACATTTATGCTTTTTATATGAATGTGATAATTCAATCGCATTAAATGATAGATAATGAGTTTAATCGAGAATAGGTTTTTTCGACAGGAGATCAAAGAATTTTATATTTTATTCACTCATTCAGTTTTAGTTCTCGGAAAATCATTTTTTATATCCATTTGATCATTCAATCACATTTCAAGGTGATTATAATGATCTAGATAAGCTTTTTCATTGAACAAACCTAAAAATTCGATAGTTCGTTCTGCAATTTTTGTTTGGCTTTGATTTTTAGAAAAATCATATAGTTCCAAGACATTTCATTCTATATATACATGTTATCATTCAATCAAATTTCATGGTGATTTGTTAGATCAACAATAAGCTTTTTCAATAATTAAAACCAAAAAATCAAAATATTTATCAGTAGTTTCCATTTGGTCTTCATTTTTCGGATATTCATATAGTTCCAAGACATTGTATTTTACTTATTCGTGCGATTATTCAATCACATTCCATGGTGATCAGTATGATCGAGAATAGGTCTTTTTTAAAGAACGAAACCAAAAATTCGAGATCAGTATTTTCTATTTGGTTTTGATTTTTTGGAAAATCCTTTGGTTAAAGAAATTCCAGTTAACATATTCATGTGATCATTTAATTATATTTCATGGCTGATCACCATGAAAAGTGTTCAAGAAGACTTTTCAACAAACGAAGGCAAAAATTTGAAATTTTGAACAGCAGTTTCCGTTTGGTTTCGATTTTTTGGAAAATCATATAGTTCCAAGACATTTTACATATCCATGTGACCATTCAATCCTATTCCATGGTGGTTAGTATTATCTAGAAAAGGTGTCTCCGAAGAAACCCAAAATTAGAAAGTTTGCCCACTACATTTCATTTAGTTTTGACCTTCCTGGGAACCATAAATGTAGTTCCATTACATTTTACTTCATGTATTAATCTGATCATTCAATTCCTTTTTCAAATAATAAGTCTGATGTAGAATAGTCCAATGATTTAGTGTTAGACTCAAATAAACTGATTTGATTCACTTTCGTTCTGAATTAAAAAAAAAAACAGATGGGTGAAGTCAGATTACTCACTTAGTCCTACTATCATAACTGAATTACATAATGTAATGCGTAGACTCAGAACAGAAACCTGATAATGATATTTATGCAAAAATCTCTGTTCTTGCAGTAGATATCGCCACTTCGATCAAAACTAAGTTTTTGTATAACTGCTCAAAGTTTGAAAAATTAGTAGTTGATAATCAATGTGTTAATTTGTTTCCAATTTATCTTTCAGGATGATTTGGTCATGAAAAAAAATTCTGTCAAATGGGGTATGATAATTTGTTTTTTATTTACTTTTGCTTGAAATTTGATCAATTGGATATAGAGATATAACTATAGTTACGAGTTAATTTAATTGTTTCCTTTAATCAAACATTTCAATTCCTGTTTTCTCATGCAACGATGATTATTGAGAAATCTGAGACTCAATATTTTCCTTCAAAATCTTAAACCTAGCTTATGACAGACCGTGAACACGATAATTTTCGAAAGGAGCAAACATCAATTTATAAACGACTTGAATCGAACCAAAAGCTCTCAGGATATTGAAATGTTATTTATCGTTGTCCTGATATAAATGAGAGCCCAGAAGCTTCTGGTTTGACATCAAACTCCAAAAAGTAGAAAAAAAATGACAAAATTCAATAACATACTCGAACCATCGACCTCGAGCATGGACCATTAACTAAATATGATTCTGCGAATAATAGTTTCTGACTTCATTTGAGTTGATTCAAACAGGAGAACTGACTTATCATTATGTTCAAATTTCATTCTTTCTATAATTATATGAGTAAAGGCAAGAAAACTTCTGACTCGTATAATTATTATTTATTATATTTAATATCTTTTTAGACATGTAAACTACATATTAACATCATGGAACATTTCACGGGCAGTTAAAATATTATTTTTATTTTCTGATAATATAAAATTATAGTTCTGCTCATTATGTATTCTTTTAAAATTCGATCAAATTTTACAGACATCAGCGCATCCCTAATTTACACCAAAATACTGATTTTAAAATTGACCGACCATTTCAGAAGTATTGTGCAACTTAGGAAAAATTATTCACTTCTCAACTAACCAACCGATTCGGTCTACTAACGAATTCTTTCGAGATATTCAGATACGAAAGTGGTCTTAAAAATTTCAAGTTTTCCGTTCGAGGGTTATGAGTATTTAAAAGACAGAAGGCCAGAATTCTTTTTCGTTTGAAAGTCTTTTAATGATAATATGTGTGTCACTATCATAATTCAAAATGTCAATTTTTAACATTTATCGGATTTTTCTTATAAACACATTATGTAGAAGTGGGTCTACCGTGAAACAGCTTGTTGTGTTCGAAAGCTACATCGACCACTATATTCCGATCCACATCGCACGGATAAACTAGTTTTTCTTAATTTACTGATTCCACAATCCTCACGAAAATGGAAAACATTTATAATGTCATAACCCCGAGACTACTGGACCGTTCCGGAACTATTGAACCCACAATGTTATTCAGGCTTCAAACCTACCTTAAATAAGTCACCGAATCCAGATTCAATACCGGATTATACAAAATATATTTTTTACAATTTAAGCTTATAGACACCGATAAAAGTCTGCAGAAGCTTGCATGTTATTGTCTCACATCCACATTAAATATACGAAAACGATAGATCGGATATAAGGTTTCGAAAATGAGAAATAGGGACAATTCGCCTGAATTATGCTAATTCCTGTTTGTGTCTCTGGTGAAATTTGGAGGATCTTGTATACCGTGGTTCCTGATTGAATAGTCAATTTTCTACAGAAATATAAAAACTTTTCTATCGATAATTCATTAGATCGTTCTGAAATGAAATACAAATCCGACTGCTAGCAAAAAAATCAGAAAAAAAACCTAGAAATCGACGCCGCCCCTGCCGGGCTCGAACCCAGGTTTCTCGAAATGCGACACGAAAAAGTCCCGCTAGGCCAAAATCGCTATGCCGGAACGTGCAGTACCTATCAGAAAGTTCTATGACGGCCCGAAAATATCGAAATTTGTTTACAAATATCAAACAAACTTTTTTAGCATTATTTTAAAATATTCAGAGCGCGAATCGGAAATCGTGACCCACCACAAAGCCAGCAAAATTCATTTTTCTTCCGTTCGACACCGATTCGCGCCCCATATACGTTCCCTGAAAAAAGCTTTATATAAAAATCCATCCCAAAAATTTTCCTTTTTTTTTATTCCTAAACGAAAAGATCTATCGCCATACTTCCTTCCGGGAAAATAAAGATTTCGACGCACCGCGTCGACACACGCCGCCGGCCCAGATCTCCTCGGCCCCGAAGGGGTCGAAAAAAATTTTTGAAAATCGCAATTAGTGAGGGATTTTTCGATGTTCCCGAATTTTTTAAAAATATAAAACATCGCTCTATCGGGACAAAATTTTGCCTGCGTAAATCTCGAACCTTCTACTTTCCCGCGTAGCCCTCGAAATATATCGCCGCTATCCGGATTTTTTGCAATTCTCAACAAAACACGAAAACGTCAAAATCTATGGTTCGGTTGCCATGAAAAAGTTGCAATAAGTATTATTATTATTATTCTACTTTAGAAATATCATTTCAATTCTCGGAATATATTTCATATCACAGCATCTAATGATTTATTACTGGTCCGTTATGCCATTTGGATTCTCGAAATATATTTCGATATTAAAAGGTCCGATGCATGTCATAAATCGTTCCGTTGTCACTTCTGATATATGCATAGTCGAGAACCACGTAATTTTAATGCAAAGTGATGATTCGAAAGACGAAAGTTTTCATAATTCGACAATACTATGTGTTTTTTGAAGGTTCAGATGCTTATAAAACTTTTGTTTATCCGGACCTGGATTTAGCTGATAGAAGATATACAGATCGCTTCTGTAGAAATATTATAGTTTAATGTGTATATCAAGTATCATGAAATTATACCAGGTGCTCCTTAAGATATGATAACTCGAAAAAAGTAACATTAATTTTTCATTATCAAAATTCGTAACACCTGTAATTCGAAATTTGAAGGATATTAGACAGATAACATGCGGAATAATGAAGAGTACATAGTCCATTTATGTTTATTATGCTGTTTCCAAACATTTAAGCATATTTTATAAATTCCAAGATGAAAAATTTGAGAAAAGCCCTGAGCAGGTGCTTCCAAGAGCTCGTTTTTTGGGGGAGCAATAAAATTATTACCTCAAAATTTTGTATATAACTTCAGATTAATACTAAATGAATGAATGCAAAATCTTAGCACGATTGGAATAATATTCTGTAAATTATTGAAAAACTCAAATATGTAAAAACTAGAATTTAAAAAAATTTAACTTAATGGTTCTGATGATGCGATCTTCTTGAAATTTCATAAAAATTCAAGATATCAATCTTCGTTCAAAAACTAAATTATACTCGAATAATATATCATCTTGTTAAGGAAATACAGACATTCTTCTTTTCAATATTCCAATTGAACTTTCTATGGTTCAGATAATGCGATCCATTCTCCATTCACGAAATAACAAAATTAAAAATTCAAGATACTGATCAGTAGTTTTTATTTGGTTTTGATTTTATGGAAAATCATATAGTTCCAAGTTGATTTTGTATACCCATTTGATTATTCAACCACATTCTATGTTGATCAGTATGATATAGAATAGACTTGTCAACGAACAAAATGAAAAATTCGATAGTTCGATCTGTAATTTCCGTTAAGTTTTGGTTTTTCGGAAAATCGAATAGTTCCAAGACATTTCATTTTACATATACATGTGATCATTCAATCACATTTCATGGTGATCTGTATGATCTACAAAAGGGTTTTCCAATATACAAAATCAAAATTTCGAAATATGGGCCAGCAGTTTTCATTTGGTTTCGATTTTTCGGATAATCATATAGTTCCGAGACATTTCATTTTACATATCCCTGCGATCATTCGATCACATTCTATGGTAATCAGTATGATCGAGAATAGGCTTTTTTAAAGAACAAAACCAAAAATTCGAGATTTTGATCAGTATTTTCTATTTGGTTTTGATTTTTCGAGAAATCGTATAGTTCCAAGACATTTCATTCGATACATACATGTGATCATTCAATCATTTCATGGTGATTTGAATGATCTACAATAGGCTTTTTCAACATACAAAATCAAAAATTGGAAATTTGGATCAGTAGTTTCCATTTGGTGTTGGTTTTTCGGATAATCATATAGTTCCGAGACATTCCATTACATATCCATGCAATCATTCGATTACATTCCATAGTGATCAGTATGATCGAGAATAGGCAAACCCACGAATTCGAAATTGTGATGAGTTCACTTTCCATTTGATTTTGATTTTCTGCAAAATTATATAGTTCATTTTACTCGTGATAGTTTCTGATTTAAATTGAGTTGATGTTCAAATTTTATTATTTCAATCTGAGTAAACGCGAGAAGACTTTTTGACTCGTATGATTTGTATTCATTTTATATCTGTATAGACATGTAAACTACATAATTAGCATCATACAAAATTTCACAGGCAGTTGAGATTCTATTTTCGTTTTGTGGAAATATAAAAATATCGTTCTGCTCATTAATTATTATTCAAAAATTTCGTAATTATAAGATTAAGATCAAATCTTGCAGACATCAGCGCACCCCTAATTCACAACGAGATACTGAATTTAAAATCGACCGACCATTTCAGAAGTATTGTGCAACATAGGAAAAATATTTCAGTGACAATAACTTCGTAACTAACCAACCGATTTGGTCCACTAACGATTTCATTCGAGATATTCAGGTTCGAAATCCATCTCGAAAAATTCAAGTTTTCAGCTCTTTCCGTTCAAAGGTTATGATTATTCAGATCCAGACAAGCCACGGGCCAGAATTCTTTTTCGTTCGAAAATCTTCGAATGATACGATTTTGACGAGATTCAGCAAGAATATGTGTGTCACTTTCATAGTTCGCAATATCAATTTTGAGATTTATCGGATATGAAATTGTGTTAATATTGAAAATAGAATGAATCAAAGTTTAAGTGAGGGTAACTTCGAAAATAATCAATCGATTTTTCCTCTTATGAACACATTATGTACATGTGGATGTTTTAAATATACAGTGAAAAAGCTTGTTCTGTTCGAAAGTTACATCGATCACTATATTGTCGTGTAATTTTTCGATTGCAATCTCATTATCGGTCTACATTGCATGGACAAACTATTTTTTTTTATTTTACTGATTGCACAATGCTCAAGTATTCAGACTTTAAACCTACCTTGAATATATCAAGTCACCGTATTCAAGTTCAATACCGGATGATACAATAGTTATTTTTTATATTAAGTGCGTGAAATAAGTGTTTTTTTTTCATGGCACATGTGAGGGTCAATTTTTGGCCGAGACCGCAGGTAGAGATATTTTTCACAGTTCTAGCTTACCGATACTGATAAAAGTTTGCAGAAGTTTGCACGTTCTTATCCTTCATCCAAATAATGAATATACGAGAGATCGGATAAAAGGTTTCGAAAATATGTAATAGGGACAAGTCGTGAAAATTGAAAGTCACCTATATTATGCTACTAAGATCTTTGTAATATTTTTTTTTGATTATTCGAGTTATGTCACTGGTAAAATTTGTAGCATCTTGTATATCTTCAAATATGCCATTTTAAAATGAACCGTTATTTCGAATCGTGAAATATAACGGAGCACATGCCGCTCTAGCGTATTATGGTAATTATATGTTTACTTTCGTTATTTCCAGGACATCAGCCCTGCGACTGAAAGAAAATTCTAGAAAATCACATGATTTCTTCATATCATCATCATTATGTGATTCATAAATCATTTTTTCTCGAACTTAACCACCCAAACCAGGTTAACTTCATCTTCACGTCGGTTAACTTTTGTTACGTCGCGGTGAAATGGGACCATTTAACAAACATATGTAAATAAAAAACCTGTCCTGCAAAAAGATAACCTACTACTATCAGGTGTGTATGGTAGGTTAACTACGTCATGGTTTCGAATACACTTCGAGGAATATCGGTTTGTGTGGTTGAGTTCGAGAAAAAATTACTATATATATTGAACTACAGTATCATTCTCCTATAAAAGATTTATATTTCCCTTGGAGTTACTTAATTTACATACTTTCAAGTGAAAAAAGTCCACTTCATTTGTGCACTGCAGAACCCAAATTCCGATTCCGAATAGCACTCAAATCACAGGTGTATCAGTGGTAGGGTAGAAAATTCAAAACACAACAAATATAAAAATAATATACTGCCAGTATACGGTAATCATTTTTGAAAAATATTTTCATGCTAAAGATTTTGATTCGACTGCTATGAAGACATAACGAACGCAACACATTTCTAGCTAATATTTCTTGTCTATGATGAACCAGAGAAATTTAGAGTTACATTTTGAAACCTGAAAAAATACTGCCCCTCCACTTTTACGATCTGCTTCGATTCTTGGATAGGCATTCTTTAAGAATTCAAATTCTGAATTCCTATTCATCAAAATTCGATAATTAACGTTTTATATACACATTTTGCTCGCTTGATCGAAAGAAAATAGAGTGCTATGGTTTTGTCCAAATATCTATAGTTTCGAATTTTGGACCGAAAGTGGTCTCAAACAACACGGTTGCAATTACTGATGAAAAATTTGTGTTCAAATATAATTATTTCTAGCCGCAAACACGATTACTCTCGAATGGTCGAAGTAAGAGCTCTGAAATATTGAAATATCATTCAATCACATTCCTAGGTGATCATAATGATCTAGAATAGGCCTTTTCAACGAACAAATCTAAAAATTGGATAGTTCGATCTGTAATTTTTGTTTGGCTTTGATTTTTAGGAAAATCATATAGTTCCAAGACATTTCATTCTACATACACATGTAATTATTCAATCAAATTTTATGGTGATTTGTTACATCAACAATAAGTCTTTCCAGTATTCAAAACCAAAAAATCGAAATATTTATCAGTAGTTTTCATTTGGTCTTGATTCTTCGGATATTTATATAGTTCCAAGACATTGTATTTTACTTATTCATGCGATTATTCGATCACATTCCATGGTGATCGGTATGATCACCAGAGAAGGTTTTTTTAAAAGAACGAGACCAAAAATTCAAGATATTGATCAGTAGTTTTCATTTGGTTTTGATTTTATCGAGAATCATATAGTTCCAAGACATTTCATTTTACATACCCATGTGATCATTTTATCATTCTCAATGGTGTTCTGTATGATCTACAATAGGCTTTTTCAACAAACAAAATCAAAAAATTCAAAATATTGAATTTGATTTTGATTTCTCGGAAAATCATATAGTTCCAAAACATTCCATTTTACATACTCGTTTCAACATTCAATCCGATTCCATGATGTTTAGTATGATCCAAAATAGGTTTTTTCATAAAAAGAAGCCCAAAATTTAGAAATTTGCTCACTAGTTTTTATTTGGTTTTTCAATAAACCATGTAGTTCCTAAGTAATAGGTATTTCACTTTATGTATATGTAATCATTCTATCCATTTTTGATGTGGTCAGTTTGATCAAGAAAAGTTTTTTTTTATCCAAAGGAACTAAAAATTTGAATTGTGGTCAGTACTTTCCATTTGTTCTCGATTTTCGGAAAATCATAAATAATTTCAAGACATATCATTTTTTATCAGTTTTTAATTTGACAGGTTTTAGGTCTAATTTAACAAAAAAACGAATGGTCTAGAAATGCTCAGTAATTTTCAATTGATTTTGATTTTCGGAAAATCATATATAGTTTGAAGATAAATCATCTTTAAAATCTATGTGATTATTCAATCCCATTTCATGGCGGTCTGTATGATCGAGAACAGATTTTTTGTGAAAATTATGTTCACTCTTTCTATTTGAGTATATAAATTTCTCTTGAAAACTTGTTGCAGGACATTTATTGTTGAGTTCTGCTCTGAGTTGATAAATTATTATGTTCCATAAAAATTGCGATTCAATAGTTCTCGAAATTATTCAATTCAATTAGTAGTGAAACTTTATGATCGTAATTTTTTCGATAAAACTCCTGTTGATAGTGACAACAAAAATCTGGGTAAGGATACCTAGAATTGAAAAATTTTTCGTATTATCGGAAAGATATAATGAGTAATGAATTATTTTACTCTAGAAATGTAAAGACCGATATGCCATTTTCATTCTTGAAAAATATTTCGATAATAAATGGTCCGATGCAAGTAATGGATCGTTTTGTCGTCGCTTTGGACATATGCATGAACAGTGTAGCTTAAACACAGAGAGATATTTCGATTTACGGCAGAAGTTTCTAAAATTCGAAGCATATTTAAAAAACCGAAAATACAATATTTTTTTAAGATTCAGATGCTTTTTCAATTCTTGTTTATCCGTACCTGGACTTTGCTTATGACGGTATACACATCAACTTATTCTACATAAGCGACCTGTATATCTGTCATGAGCAAAGTCCAGGTACGGATAAACAAAATTTGAAAAGCATCAGAATCTTCAAAAAATATTGTATTTTCGGATTTTTTCAAATATGCTTCGAATTAAAGGAAATTTCGTCTGCGGTAAATCGAAATAAAAAATAAAAACATTGTATTTTCGGATATCATGACAACTTCATCATGAAAATTGTTCGAGTGCATGTTCAGTTATGACCAGTCGAAGAAATTTGCCAAATGGATAAAATAGCCTGTATCTTTGCAATTATACTAATGAGGCTCATAAAATATAGCATATTTAGGATCACCTAGGAGTGCTTTACTATTTATCATTGACCGCTTTTCCGTTAACCAATAAGCATCCGGTCCAATGAAATGTCCCGGAAATGGATGATTTATCAAAAATTGGCAAATAAATTGAAATGATTTAGAATATTTTCTTTTTTCCAATGGTCATTAATGAAATATACTATTTCGCATGGTATTGACCAATATACGATAGGTAAAAGCTCGGTATACTAATAATATGAACATAAATGTGAGTATCAGGTTGTACGATTGAACAAATATTCGAAAATAAAGAAAATTGAGTTAGAAATTTCCAACTTTTGGATGATATTATGGAAGATAGCTTTATATATGACCAAACGAACCTATAAAGTACATAAACTAATTCCAATTTATCAGATATATAGATATAAATGTGTGAAAGTTCGATTCGCAGTTATTTGAAAAATCGATATATAATAAAAAGTGGTGATTTTTTTTTTAGTTTGATAGTATTGATAGAGAGAGGCCTTGATATATGATGAAATTATCCGAACAAAAATTGAATGAGATGATCAAGTGCGGAAAAAAATTGAGAAGTCTTGGAACTATATATATTCCCTAATAATCGAAAATAAATGAAAAACAATGAACATTTTTGAAAATTTCGAAGATCCTCTGAAAGTAAACCTTATATATGATCGACTGAACCTATATATAACGAAATCGAAAAAGGTCCCGGTACTATACCTTTGACATATATATATATATATATATATATATATATATATATATATATATATATAGACGTATTACGCGACCTTACCAAGCCAGAAACGCCATACGCCGTTACCCTTGTCAAGCCAAAATCATTTTTACGAAGCCCGGGTCGGGCTTCGTAAAAATTCACGTGTATATTTTCTACAGGAGCTTTGTACTGCCTCACTGAGTCTATATACGAATTTTCGTATGGGCCGAAAATCGACAAATTTTTATCGCAATATATACACGTTTAGTTCATGCCCTCCACCTGTAGGTGGTGCTGCGGCGCTAACGCGTGTAAATATATACATTCTGGCGGTATAACTCGGTTCATAAGAGTCCCACTATAATTTACATTCTATACAAAGCCCGTAAATTTGACAACGTCGCATTCAATCTGGTACTGGCTCTGACTTTTTCAATTTAGTAATTGCAGATTAATTTTAATTTACGGACGCAATGGATGGAGTTGAAGGGGGTGGAAAATTAACATTTCTTATTATCTTATTGTTCTTCGAATCGATTAGAATTCAATAAGAAATAATTAGATGGAATCAAAATTTATCCTTAACAATCTTCAATGTACAATTTGAAAATTTTCATTGTAAACGAAAAATGATATAATATTCGACTTTCATAATCAGATGTAATTTTTTTCACCTCCTCTGATTTATGCTTGTTTGTATTCTGGAGGAACTGAACACATTTGCATCATATAGGTGGTTAACAGATTCGATGATCACAAAGTAGAAATAGGTGATGTAGCCAAACGTGTTACTATTTAGGTCCGGATGAATACTTCTGAGCTCATTGAGAAAATATTAATTGATGCAATATTCGATAATAAATGAATTTTCCTTTTTTTCATGAGGATATAACCAATTGATATTGGAAATGAACGAGAAATCTCTTGATATTTTCTGAATCGTTGTGACAATGAAAACAATTTTCTTTGGCTTTCTCGTAGTATGAATTTGATTTCCAAAACTTCATTTAGGTTTATTCGTGAAAATAAGCTGATGCGATAAAATTGCTGGAGTTGAATGAAAAATCATATCATTTGAAACCTTATGTTCAAAAACCGCCAAAATTTCGTTGCGTCTTCTTGTGTGTGTGTGTGTGTGTTGACGTCAATTACATGTTTTTTCGTTGATTACATTATCAAACAGGGCATTAATTATCCAGACATTATTTCTATGCCGTTAACTTTCGAGTCTGGTGGATATCATTTATTTTGTTAATTTTATACCTTCAACAGAATTCAACGAAATAAAAAATTAAGAGACATGTTTGACATTTTAGCTTTCCTTTCGAAAAATTCTGAATTGAAATTGTCACCTGAAGTCATGAAATATCCCAAATAAAATAGGAAATAATGTATTTTCACAATTTACTTCTTAATCATATTTTTCACAATACAGGGTGATTTTTTTAAGTGTTTCATTAGACGTTTCCAAGAAAGGAATTATAATAGAGATTCAAGATTTTGGATTTTCGTTTTACAGTACATGAACTTCAATTGTAAAATATTTTCAAGAGGAATCTACTTCCGGTTTCACCGGAAACGAATGTAACTTCGTTATTTCAAATGCAACACCCTGTATATTTATACATATTCGAATTCTTCGTTCGATTTTTCACTGATTTGATGTATGATATGTGCAACCACTCAAGCGGTTCTTGAATTATAGCCTGATTATCAAATTTTTTGAAAAGAAGGTTATCACAAATTAGTGTCCATATCTTCAAAATCCCTCATTACAAGAATTTCTTTTTGCAAAAGTGGAACAAAAGAAAGTACGCTGATGCTGTTTCTTGTATAACTCATGAGGAAATATTATACAGGGTGTCTGAAAAAGGGCCTCAAAGTGAGCCTCAATAAAACTATGAAATCTAACTTTTTTCAAATGGCAACCCTATAATTTTGTAATTTCAATCGATTGCTCTTCAAAAACCAGTTATAGTGTCTCGAACGTTTCATGCCTCTAAAATCAGTATTTATTTATATTAGTAGTAGTAGTAACTGTGTTTTATTGCAGCAATACAAATGGCTATCGACCAAGGGTCCTTCAGCCTATTTATATTATTATTCAATAAAATTCGAATTTCACGATTAAAGACAGGTTTCGCACAGTTTGTAAGCTTGCATTTTTGAAGTAGGCTATGTTAGGAACTGTCATTCTTACTTTTTCTCACAGATCAAGCACTAAGCGTTACATGCAATAATAATTTCACTGGAATGATATATCAAGGGTATGTTTTTTATTTGCGGCAAATGTAACAAATTCGTAGAACAGGTAATAAGAAATTCAACGAACGAAATTCACATTTACTGACTTTAACGGAATCAAAGTCCAAGAGGTATCAAAACAATTTTCTCCGTACTGGAAGCCTTAGCCCTAAACGGACACGAGTGAATACAGTAATAGATAATGAATGATCTGTAAAGGTTGATGCTCACTTGGACGAGACGAGACGAGACGAAGCGAAGAGTTGTTTTCCGCAGGCACGATTTGCACTGAATCAAATGGGTAGACACTCACATAGGAGGCGCGAAGCGAAGATCAGAATCGTTAGGCGTTAGGTCCCAGGCGAACTAACGCCTTACTGTACTCACACGATTCCGTTTTAGGTTGATGCTTCCACTACGGAGAAAATTGTTTTGATACTTCCTGAACTTCGATTTTGTTAAAGGTGGTAAATGTGGATTTCTTTCGTTAAAAGTTCTGAATGCCCTTTCTAATATTTTGTTACATTCGCCATAAATGGAGGAGATATTCAATACATCACTGTTACCATAATTCATATTTTGCATAGTGCCCGATGGATCAAAAAAGTATAAATGACAGTTCTCTAAAATGCATTATAAATCAACAGACACAGCCTTCTTGGAAATTTCTATCCTAATAAATGCATGGTTAGACTAAGAAACCTGAAATCCTAACTAGTTTTTGACGAGCCATCGATTGGAATTACAAAATCATAGGGTTGATGCTCACTTGAACGAGACGAGACGAGACGAAGCGAAGAGTTGTTTTCCGCAGGCACGATTTGCACTGAATCAAATGGGTAGACACTCACATAGGAGGCGCGAAGCGAAGACCAGAATCGTTAGGCGTTAGGTCCCAAGCGAACTAACGCGTTGCTTCGTCTCGTCTCGTCTCGTCCAAGTGAGCGTCAACCTTTACTGTATTCACACGATTCCGTTTCAGGTTGATGCTTCCACTACGGAGAAAATTGTTTCGATACTTCGTGAACTTCGATTTTGTTAAAGGTGGTAAATGTGGATTTCTTTCGTTAAAAGTTCTGAATGCCCTTTCTAATATTTTGTTATATTCGCCATAAACGGAGGAGATATTCAATTCATCACTGTTACCATAATTCATATTTTGCATAGTGCCCGATGGATCAAAAAAGTATAAATGACAGTTCTCTAAAATGCATTATAAATCAACAAACACAGCCTTCTTATTACACTAAGAAACCTGAAATCCTAACTAGTTTTTGACGAGCCATCGATTGGAATTACAAAATCATAGGGTTGCCATTTGAAAAAAGTGAGATTTTATAGTTTTATTGAGGCTCACTTTGGGGCCCTTTTTCAGACATCCTATATAATATTTCCTCATAAGTTATACAAGAAACAGTATCAGCGTACATTCTTTTATTCCACTTTCGCAAAAAGAAATTCTTGTGATGAGGGATTTTGAAGATATGGACCATAATTTGTGACAACCTTTTTTCAAAAAAATTTGATAATCAGGCAATAATTCAAGAACCTCTTGAGTGGTTGCACGTATCATACATCAAATCAGTGTAGAATTGAACGGAGAATTCGAATATGTATAAATATACAGAATGTTGCATTTGAAATAACGAAGTTACATTCGTTTCCGGTGAAACTGGAAGTAGATTTCTCTAGAAAATATTTTACAATTAAAGTTCATGTACTCTAAAACGAAACTCCAAAATCTAGAATCTGTATTACAATTCTTTTCTCGAAAACGTCTAATGAAACACTTAAAAAATCACCCTGTATATCGACCTAGTAAAGACATAATATTCATAACTATTATTATCTTTTCAGACGAAAACTCTAGCAATTAACATGATAATTAAATAATAATTTTTCAATCTGAATTTTTGTACCAAAAATATGTTTCGTAACTAATGTTACGAAACGATTTGAAGATCATAGCTAAAAGTCTCAAAAAAGCAGAGTGAAGCAAAACATAAAAGGGGACAATCCATTCGAAAAGTATGAGAATATATCGAGTGAAATTTATTTTGTGAATAGAGATCGGTATACAGAATGTTCATCCGAAATTGCGTGGCTATAAACAGAACCATATGAAATTCAATTGGAATATTGAAAAGTAGAATCTTTTTATTTCCATAACAGAACTCCCGATTCAAATGGAATTTATTTTGTGAATGAAGGTTGATATACTGAATGTTCATGCAAAATTTTGTGGCCATAGTGTTAGCAGAACCGTAGAAAATTCAATTTGAAAATTGAAAAGAAAAATATTTATATTTCCATAACAGACTATCCGATTCGAATCAAACTTTTTTGTGCATGAAAACAGTTATACTGAAATTTTATGAAAAATTTTGTGGCCATAGTGTCGACAAAACCATAGAAAATCCAATTCGAATAATGAAAGTACAATCTTCATAGTTTCATAACAGGATAACTGATTCGAATTAAATTCATTTTGTGAATGAAGACTGATATACTGAATGTTCATGCGGAATTTCGTCGCATCATCAGAACATTAATTTCTTAATAATTAATTTTTTACATATTTCATTATCTGAATAATTTTCAGAATAAAATTCCGATTGTGCTGTGAGATTCGGCATGTATACAGGGTCTCTATAAATGATTGTAGCAGCGCAGTTGGCTTTGGATCATTCTCATTTTGTCGCTTTCTATGCAAACCACAGAGTTCTGTGATCATGCTATGCTCTGATTGGTTATAACCAATCTATAGATTGGTATTCTGTAGCGGCAAAGAAATGCAAAGCCAACTGCGCTGTTACAATAATTTATAGAGACCCTGTATATTCGGTATCAATATCAAATCTCATGTAAAATTTTGAGGTAATAGTCTCATTGCTCCACCACTAAACAAGCGCTCAAAAGCTCCTACTGAGGGCTTTTCTTGAATTTTTTTTATGGAGGGTACTTGTTTGTTTGTTATTCGAATTTCAGAGTCCCACAAGTGCATATTATACGAAAAAAATAATTATCTGACCTCGATCTATTTCATTTTCATAAAACTGAGAGGGTTGTTGAAAAAAATATGGATTCATACACATGAACAAAAAGTGTATCCATTTGTGGCAAATCTAATCAGGGTTACGGTTCGAAAAACAACAATCCGTGAAACACTAATAAATTGATCTGTACGAACAATCCATAGAAATATTTGGTTAATCATCGCGTACTGGACATGAGAATCGAGAATATCTGAAAACTAGAATGTTTAACTGATCAATTTCCAAGCTGCAAGGCAAATTAAATTTATGGAAATGTCAACCTAAAATTATGAGTCATTCCATAAAGTTTTGAACAGAGAATATAATCGTTTAGTTTCGAATTTTATGATGGAAAAAACTCTTCATGAAATGATTGCATTGTTTCATTCATATAAGAACAGAATGAACTATTCCATGTGAGAATTAGTTCGAATTTCATTGCCAATTTCAAATTTTATTTTTTGTGTGAATCTTTAGTTATTTATAGAAAAAAATAACGCAAAGTGCCAATGTTCCATTTTTGGATAAAAATTGCTTAAAACCTGTACATTCCTTTTCATTCAGCTCTCCTAAGATGGAAGTTACCGAAGCTAACAATAAACCGCGAAACGGAATAGTTTTTATTGATGAATCATACTTTGGCTTCCGTTGGACGCATTTCGTGTCGCGTATATCTGTTACGATCGAAAGAAATAGAGAAATAAAGCATTCAAATGCAAAAGCTACTAGAATATTTTGGCAACACCGCCTGGGCTGGGGATGGATCTAAAATCATCTATTTTTATACAGATGGGCTTAATATGTCACTAGCGGTATGCTGGGACTCTTATTGGTAGTGATAAGTCTCCAGAAATGTATAAATTATATACTTTCCCCGCATACCCCCGCACACCAGGGCTTCACTTCACCTGGGGTGCGTACCGGGCTTGGTAAAGATAGCCTAATGCGTATATATATATATATATGGGTCATTTTAAAATGTTCTATCTGAAATGCAAATCTCCTCTCCTTGAATACCAATGGTAACATTTATATATCTGAAATAAAAAAGCAACCTCCATAAACTGTATAGATACCTTATACCGAGCCTTATACAGGCTTGAAAAATTCACTCGGAAACATAGGATTTTACGTGCAAATCTCCAAGTCGCTCTGGTTTCAATGGAACAGTAGAAGAATCGAAACATCAATTCGATGCCATATCGAAACACATCAAGACATGCAGAACGAACGCTGGAATCGTGGTGGGATGCTTCGAACTGGCTCTCCGCGATTTGAGATTCAAATCATTTTATCATTCTAAACGTGGAAATCGTGAGATCATAATATCAGCTTGAAAAGTAATTAGATTCTCTGTAAATCAATAGTGATCAGTTTAGAAGGAAAAATTCAAATAAAAAAACTCATTTTGGTGGTCAATCAATTCAGGAAACAATAAATTCATTCATAGTCTCCTGAATTTCTTATTATTCTGAAGTGAAATGGTTATTGATATTATAAGGTGAAAACAACTCAAGAGATTTTACCAGAAGAAGATCAAATGAATGGCTTGCGTGAAACAACGATGGAAAAAAAAATAAATATGCACTTAGTTGGTTTTTATGAGTCATCGTTTTTCTGAATAGAAAAAATTGGACTGGAATACTGTGGAATGACCTCCTTTGGTAATTTTTCATCGACGGTAACCTACCTGAAAATAGAATAGAATATTTCGACATTTCAACTGCAACCAATTGATTTGGATCATGTCGAAAAATAACCTAAATACTCATTTTCACTTAGAAAATTATTTGTTACATTTGTTGTGGCAAATGCATTCCTCTCATACAACAAATCCATATCCAACAAATCTCGTCCTTGCAAACAAGTCAGGAAATAGGCATCTTGGCTTCAGGACTGCAAATAGGGTGAATAATACACTTCGTTAAAATTGTCGACGTTTGAATCCTATTTGGGATCTTCTTCAGGACTATAAAAGTATTCATTGAGAATTTTTGGACGAATTAACAATCTGGTTACAATAATACAAAAAACAGTACACAAAATCATTAAAAAAACGGTCTTACAGACTTATACTCTAGTTGGATATATACAATCATCAACAATAGTAAATAAGTAAACATACGTTTTGTGACAATAACTAACAAGCAAAAATAATATTATTGACGAAATAGAATACCTCAACATCGTTTTAATGAAATTCAACAACTTTAATCATATCGTAATACTTACATATGACTTAATTGGTGAGTGTAGATATTGATTTCTACCCTGGAGGAAAAAGTATGAAAAAAATAAAATAGGAGGCAGAGAATGAAATATATGATAATAATCTATACTAATATTATAAAGAGGAAAGATTTGTATATTTGTGGGTTTGATACTAATAATATCATATCATAAGCTACTAGACCGATTTCTATTATTCTTTCACCCTTAGAATGCTACACTATCATTGAGTAACATAGGCTATACCTTTCACTCGAGAAAATAGGGGAAACCTACTATAACTTCAATGATAAAAAATAAGAGTACCAAAATCAGCTATTTTCCGGTGCGGTGCAAAAACCGTAAGACGTACATGGAAACAATGTATGACGGAAATGTACCTCTTTAATAGTTCTACAAAAAAGTCTGCGATAGCATATATTTATCTTTCAAGGTTTACTCGGTATTACCTTTTAAAGTTTTCCGAATGTTTCTCAAAATTATGCATTATTTGGGAGTATTGTTTTATGAATACGCTATTGATCCTTATCCAATTAAATACGTCGTTCATACCCAGTATTTAATTTAGAACGAAATTTTCTTTTACATCATTCAACTATGATGAATACATCAAAAGATATGGCAGGTTGAAGATGAAATTGCACCAAAATGCGTCTCCGAGGTAGGCACTAGGCGGGTAGGAGAAGGTACCGAAGTGAGAGGGATGTATGAATGTATTTTGGATTGCCTAATGCCCGTATGTTCATGATCACAAATCAGATCAACAGATGGCGCTGTAGTTGTTATTTAGGTTATTCATCTACTATGCAACTAAACGGCTGGATCGAATTGAATGAATTTTTGTGTATACAGAACAACGTCTGTTGGGTCTGCCAGTATAATATAAAATAGAAAAGAAGACAACCAAATTCCACCTGAATCCTAGTCATTTCTTGTGCTTTACTATTGTTGATGATTTATATATAAGAAGAGTAGACATGTCTGTAAGACCGCCTTTTTTAATGATTTTGTGTATTGTTTTTTTGTCAAAAAATGTTTAATGAATACTTTTACAATCCTGCAGACAATGCCAACTAGGATCGAAACGTCGAAAATTTGAACGAAGTATATAACTCACCCCATTAGCAGTCCTGAAGCCAAGATACCTATTTCCTGAGGATTCAACAGAACAGTATTATAATAATCATAATCAAATTGTATCTAAACGGTTTTGTTATTTGAATGTTTTAAACTAATCATAATTGGTTCATGGAGAAGCTAATTACTTTTCAAACTGATATTCTCTCACGCTCTCCATGTTTACAATGATAAAATTAGTTGAATCGCACATCGCGGAAAGTCAGTCCGGAGCATCCTCACCACGATTCCAGCGTTCATTCTGCATGTCCTGATGTGTGCAGTCTAATTGACTGCAAATGAAGAAAAAACACACAATTCTGGGGATTTTACAAGTTTGTCACACAATTCTGGGGATTTTACAAGTTTGTCTGAAGATATAGACACCGAAACGTTGCATTGTCCTTTTCATTTATTTCCTTTTTCAGTTTTTCTGTTAGGCAACTGTAGAATTTTATCTGGACTCGAATATTTCGTTCGAATTAAATGGAAACAAATATTCGGTCTAGATCTATATTTAGAAATCTCGCTGAATTTCACAGGGAAATATGTGTGAAACTCTGCCTAGCAAAACAGCCCCAAGTTCAAGTGGTAATTGAAAGGGTCTGTTCGATCTATACGTAACAGGTCAGGCAGTGCATTGGTAAAAGTCGAAACGTGAACACATTCTCAAACAGAGAATAATATTTCAAATCAGTGCATTCAAAAGTACAGGTATCACTAACTCTGTGAGTTCTAGTGATCATTCAGTAGGTGTTAATTAAATAGCTTTTAGGTGGAAAGTGTTTAATTTCAATACCTCAAAATTATTATATTTTGTATACAACAAAATATAAGTGTATTTTCGTGGTCCTATAACTTGGGACAAATATTGCATAATATCTTCTATTTCAAGGGTCCCTAAAGACGGATCGAAATAGTCGATAACTTTCATAATCCTCGAGCTAGGATATTTTTCATGGTCCTTCGAGCCACAAAATCGATATTTTTCATGGTCCTTCGAGCCGGATAGTCGATATTTTTCATGGTCCTTCGAGCCGGATAGTCGATATTTTTCATGGTATTTCGAGCCGGAAATTCGATCTTTTCCATGGTCCTTCGAACAAACCGGATACGAACCAGTGTTATCCAGAGAACTTAAGTCAATAAACAGCCAAAAAACGGTGTAATTCAGTGACAATAGTGTTTCTTACAATCAGTGGAATGTGTGATTAGTAGTGTAAGACTAATCACAATTCAAAGTCGGTTGGCAAATCAGTTAGTCAATCGTGGTAAACAGTGTGAATCTATCACGAACAGTGCAGCACATAGGAAGCAGTTTCTAATTCAAAGAAGTGCAAACAACCCTCGACATAGGCGTACAGGTGCATAAGCAGGGGCGGAGCAGCAAGGAAAATCAAAGTAAGTGAGTCTCAATCCTAATTTTTCGAATTTCCTACATTTTTCCTATTCCCCCTTTGTATTCCATTCTCAAAAATGGAAAGCGGACTAGAATCAGTTCAATCAGTGCAGTTAAATGATCTTTCAACATTGAAAAGAAGAAGGGGTATGGTAAAAAGTAATCTTACTAGATTTAAGACATTTTTGAGTGATTTTGACAATTCGAATATCTCTAAGTTGAAAAGCAGATTACCGATGACATTCCTAACTTTATACGACCAATTCAATGATATCCAAATGCAAATCGAAATTATTGAAGATAAAGATGATGAAAAGGTCAGAACCGAATTTGAGAATTCATTCTTCGATCTCAAGTGCATAGCGGAATCAAAGATTGACCAAATGAATTGTGATTCTAGTGTCAACGGTTCAGACGAAAGCAACCATCTGTGATAGATTACGATATCAAACTACCCCAGATAAATCTACCTTCTTTCGACGGCTCATATGACAAGTGGAGCTTATTTTGTGATACGTTTGAATCAGTCATACACAAAAATACGAAATTGAATAACGTGAGAAAATTTCAATACTTGCAATCGTCATTGAAGGGAAGGGAGAAGCGCTGAATGTTATTCAGTCATTGGAGATTTCGAGTAACAATTATAGCATTGCATGGGATTTACTGCATAAGAGATACCAAAATACAAAATATATGGTATCTACACATATAAAAGCATTTTTCAACATAGATAATTGCGTGAAAGAATCTTTTTCGGGATTGAGAAATCTCTTGGATGCTGCACAAAAACATATAAGAGCTCTCGAAATGTTGAAGCAGCCAGTAAATTCGTGGAATCTTTTGATTATTCATATCATATCCCAAAAACTGGACTACAACTCAATTAAAGAGTGGGAATCTATAGTTTCAAAAAAGAGCGACAAAGAAATGCCCACTTGGATTGAATTTCTTGAGTTTTTAGAGCAAAGGTGCAGGTTGCTAGAAGCTATTCATCGGAGTAAGAACGATAAAGGAAAAAATTTCGACACATCCAAGAATACGTCGAGACAACAATTGTTTCCTTACAATCATTCTAAGTCATTCGTCACAAGCGTGGAACAGTGCGATTTGTGTAATCAACCACATAGTTTATTCAAATGCAATAAATTTTTCAACGTGGCAATTCATGAGAGATTGAATTACGTGAGAGAAACAAAGAGGTGCTATAACTGCCTAAAAAAAGGCCATCAAAACCAGACATGTTTAGAAGGGAAGTGTAGAAAATGTGGTCGTAAACATTCAACCCTGCTACATTTGGAAAGCAACACTGGAAATTCCATACAACCCCGTCAGTTAGTCGAGGAAAATAGTCAGAGTCAAATTCTTAACTTCGCACAAACCAATTGTATAGAACAAACTGATCATTCAATTTCGTCAGCTGCAGTTCAAACAGAACCAAATCAAATTTTATTGTCAACAGCAAGAGTAATGGTTCCAGACATTAAGGGTCAACCAAAGTATTTCAAAGTTCTACTAGCTTCAGGATCACAGTGTAATTTTCTCACTAAACAAGCATGTAAGGAATTGAATCTTCCAACAAAGAAAATTTCACGTACTGTATCAGGCTTCGGCAACAACGTCGATGCAGTTACGGAAGAAACGAATTTGACATTCTATTCCACTGTAGGTGATTTCAAGGTATCATTACGATTTTTAGTGCTCGATAAAATAACGGAAAATCTACCGCTAATAAATATAAACCAAAATTCGCTGAAAATTTCGAAAGATATTGTTTTAGCCTATCCTAAATTTTTCATGTCTTCTAAGATAGATCTTCTGATTGGTTCCGAAATTTTTTATGACATCTTATGGAGTGGTTACTTTAAAGAATCCAAAAATTCACAAACATTTAAAGAAACAAAGTTGGGATGGATAATAGCAGGCCCTATTAAGTCATCAGTAACTCATACAGTATGCAATTTGAATCTACAAAATCAAATCGAGAAATTCTGGTTTATTGAAGAAATTGGAGAAAAGAGAAAACTCAGCAAAGAAGAAGATTGTGAAGATCATTTTGTGAAGCATACGAAAAGAAATTATGAGGGACGATTCATCGTGAGTCTACCTTTCAATTCAAACATTGAAAATTTGGGAGAATCTTTTGCTACGGCAAAAAAGAGATTTTTATCGCAAGAGCAGAAACTTTTGAAAAATAGTTCACTTTATAAGGAATATAAAGATTTCATGCAAGAATATGAAGCAATGGGGCATATGAAAGAAATAGGAGAGATACCCAAAAATCATTACTTCTTACCACACCATTCAGTTGAGCATGATAGCCTGACCACAAAATTGCGAGTTGTTTTTGATAGCTATGTGAAGTTGGCACCCCCAAATTCGATTTTTGATGCCAAAATTTTAGGATCGTTTGTCCATCGTAGGCCCACGTTTGCCCACCCTTTTTTTTCATTTGTCGAGGCATCGTTCGAGAGATATTAGGAAAGATAAATTTTACGTCACTTTTTTTAGCAGCACCCCCAAATTGCAAAAATGAATATTTTATGGCTTAGATCATTTGTCCAACGTAGGCCCACGTTTGCCCACCCAATATTTTCATTTGTCCACCCCCAGAACGGTACAAATCGACCCTTCAAATTTTCGGAAAGTGTGAAGTTGGCACCCCCAAATTCGAATTTCGACGCGAAAATTTCAGGATCGTTTGTCCATCGTAGGTCCACGTTTGTCCACCTAATATTTTCACTTGTCCACCCCTAGAATGGTAAAAATCGACCCTTCAAATGTTTGTAAATTGTGAAGTTGGCACCCTCAAATTCCATTGTTCATCCCAAAATGACGTATGAAATTATTGGACATTATTGGACTGGACAAACTGAAGTTGGACAAATGATATGAGCCAAAAATATATTTCTGCAATAATGGGTTGCTGCTAAGAAAATGGACGGAAAATATATATTTTCCAATTCTTTCGAACGATGCCTGGACAAATTAAAAAAAAGGTGGGCAAACGTGGGCCTACGATGGACAAACGATTCTGAAATTTTCGCGTCGAAATTCGAATTTGGGGGTGCCAACTTCACACTTTCCGAAAATTTGAAGGGTCGATTTCTACCGTTCTGGGGGTGGACAAATGAAAATATTGGGTGGGCAAACGTGGGCCTACGATGGACAAACTATCTAAGCCATAAAATATTCATTTTTGCAATTTGGGGGTGCTGCTAAAAAAAGTGACGTAAAATTTTTCTTTCCCAATATCTCTCGAACGATGCCTGGACAAATGAAAAAAAAAGAGTGGGCAAACGTGGACCTACGATGGACAAACGATCCTGAAATTTTGGCATCAAAAATCGAATTTGGAGGTCCAAACTTCACATAGCTGTTTTTGATGGTTCAGCAGCAACTTCTACAGGTGTATCATTAAATCAGGCTCTCAAAAAGGGCCCTATTATTCAGGATGAGTTGTATCAAATCTTATTGAGATTTCGATTGCATAATATTTTGCTCACAGCAGACTTGGCGAAAATGTATCGGCAAGTATTGGTTGACGAAAAAGACGCAAACTATCAACTCATATTATGGCGTGATAACCCATATGGCAGAATCAAAATTTATAAGTTATTGACAGTGACATATGGTACAACACCAGCTTCATTCTTGGCCTGCAGGTGCCTTCGACAAATCGCAAATGAAGAACAAATCAATTATCCAGTGGCATCAGCAATTCTCAACTCAGATTTTTATGTCGATGATTTAATAACAGGCTTTCCTTCGCGTTCAGAAGCAGTTGAATATACTTCACAATTAATTAAAATAGTGAACCAGGCCAATTTCCAACTAAGAAAATGGCGCAGCAATGATACCACAACTTTAGAGCACATAACATCTGAAGAAACATTAAACGATTTTATGTTAACCGTAACGTAAATCCTGATACTACGGTCAAAACTTTAGGTCTGCATTGGAATTCGCATTCTGATCATTTTCAATTCATAATCAATGATATCGATATGTCTAAGATCACGAAAAGGTCGATTTTGTCAACAATCGCCAAACTTTACGATCCATTGGGTCTTGTTGGGCCTGTAATCACTACAGCCAAACTCATAATGCAGAATATATGGAAAATTCAGAGCTCATGGGATGATCATGTTCCTGAAAATATTCAGAAAAATTGGAAAAATACATCGAAGAACTGAAAACGCTCAATTCTTTACAAGTACAAAGAAAATTGTCTACCTTCAACACATATGTGAGTTTAGAATTGCATGGTTTTTGTGATGCTTCAGAAGCAGCATATGGAGCATGTATTTATTTTCGCACTATTGGTACTCATGGAAACGTATCAGTAACGTTGATTTCCTCAAAGTCAAGGGTAGCTCCACTCAAAGTAGTTAGTCTCCCAAGATTGGAGCTTTGTGGTGCTGTTATCTTATCCCAGCTGCTTCAAAAGGTACAAAATTCATTAAGGGTAACGGTAGATCAAATTCACTTATGGACAGATTCAACAATCACGCTGGCATGAATAGATATGTCACCAAGTGAATGTCAAACATTCATCGCTAATAGAATAATTACTATTCAAAAACTAACTTCTATTGAAATGTGGAATCATGTTGCTGGAACCGATAATCCAGCTGATTTTATTTCGAAGGGTAAATATTACAGTGAAATTATAGTTAATTCATTATAGTGGAACGGACCTTCCTGGTTAATGGAAAATAAGGAATTTTGGCCAAAAAGTTCAGCATTGCTGTCAAATCCCTATGATTCAACAATTCTTGAGAAGAAGAAAGAAAAATCACTGGCATGCTCAGTCATATCGAATTCATTTTTATTCCATAGATATTCATCTTTTACACGATTGAAACGAATAACAGCATGTTGTATGAGATTCATATCCAATATAAAATGTAAGGAAGTCAAGACAACAGGTGCTCTCTCAGTACTAGAATTAGAAAAGGCAACTTGCTTGCTAGTCAAACTAGCACAGATTTCATCATTTCCTGAAGATAACGCACAGTTGAAGAGTAACAAAACGCTACATAGGAAAAGCAAGATTCTGAGTTTTAATCCCTATTTAGATGGAAATGAACTTCTAAGAGTCGGTGGAAGAATTCAACATGCAATTTCGGATTCACAAAAACATCCTTATCTTTTGTCACCAAATCATATTCTCACCACTCTCATTATAAAACATGATCATGAAAAACAGCTACACGCTGGTACTCAATCAACTTTGTGTAATATAAGATTGAAGTATTGGATAATATCAGGGAGAAATGCTGTAAAGAAGATAATTCGATCATGTATAACTTGTTTCCGAGCATATCCCAAAATACAAACACAGCAAATGGGTAATTTACCAGATAAAAGAGTTCAAATAGCTAAACCCTTTGAAATCACAGGTGTGGATTATGGAGGTCCGATGTTCATAAAAGAAAGTCACAGAAGAGGGCGTGTGCAAAAAGCGAAGTGCTATATAGCAGTTTTTGTTTGTTTTGTTACAAAAGTTATTCACATAGAATTGGTATCTAGTTTGAATACAGAGGCCTTCATGGCAGCTTTTCGAAGATTCATTTCACGACGAGGTAACTGTAAACATGTATATAGTGACAATGCTACAAATTTTCAAGGGGCAAACAATGAGATGAAGGAAATATTCAAATTTCATACTTTAAATTAAGATATGCTGAAAAATTAATTATCTAAAAAAGAAATAAGTTGGCCTTTTTTCCCCCCCAGAAGCCCGCATTTTGGTGGATTATGGGAATCCTCCATCAAATCGGTGAAGAACCACATAAAGAGAGTTATTGGAGAAACACTTCTCACATTCGAGGAATACCATACAGTTCTGACGCAAATTGAATCTTACCTGAATTCACGACCACTAACTCCCCTGTCTAACGATCCTTTAGATTTGAACCCTTTAACTCCAAACCATTTTCTCCTTGGAGACTCATTTATAGGTGCAAGGTGAATACACTTTCTCGTTGGCAGCATCTTCAAAAGATGAAGCAAGACATTTGGAAGCGATGGAAAAGGGAATACCTTTCCACTCTTCAACGGCGTACTAAGTGGCACTGCGGTACAGATAACATACAGGTGGGAGATTTGGTGCTAGTGACCGATGGTGATATGAAAAACACAAAGTGGCCGCTCGGGAGGGTAATCGAAACTCACCCAGGTGACGATAATTTAGTTCGCGTAGTTACAGTTAAAACAGAAACGAGCATCTTAAAAAGGGCAATCGCTAAGATTGAGTTATTCACAAAAACTGTTTTTCGTCTTGAATTTCCAGCTATTTTTTTTCCCTTCACGCCAAAAAGATGAAATTTTCTGGAACTCTTACTTAAACCATGTTTTAGATTTTACTACCCTAATATGCAAGAGAAAAAAGTTACAAGTTGTTCCTAAATAGATGGCGAATTATGATTCGAATTTGTATCGGAAACCTCTTTATTTCAACTAATCGGTCATCGGTTTTCTCTCCACTGATAAATAAATAATTCCTTATGAACCATATGCAAAAACTTACCATGTTTTAGATTCTCTTTTTAATGATAGATATCATTAATTACATCTGCCAAATTAATGATATTTATCATTATAAAAAAGAATGTAAAACATGGTAAGTTTTTGCATATGGTTCATAAGGAATTATTATGTTTATCAGTGGAGAGAAAACCGATGACCGATTAGTTGAAATAAAGAGGTTTTCGATACAAATTCGAATCAAAATTCGCCATCTATTTAGGAACAACCTGTAACTTTTTTCTCTTGCATATTAGGGTAGAAAAATATAAAACATGGTTTAAGTAACAGTTCCTGAAAATTTCATCTTTTTGGAGTGAAGGGAAAAAAAATAGCTGAAAATTCAAGACGAAAAACAGTTTTTTGTGAATAACTCAGAAAATATCCACTTTAGGGCAAGGGTGTAATGCATACACTCACATTATTTTTTAACGTAGATTCAAGATCTGCCATAAAAAAATGGGGTTCTAATCTGAAAAAATTGATTTTTCACGATTTTGTCATCCCTAAATTTCAAAGCGATTTTTTCACCCCCTGTATCATGAATCGCGATTTCGATTTTTAAAGTAGAAACATCAATCTTACATCTTGAAAAATCCCAAAAATGAAAATTTTCCATTCAAAAACCTCGAAGTTATTCTTGTTTCAGCGGGGCTCTATTTTCGATTTTTTTTCCCGCTCAGAGAGAATTTTCCAACCAAAACTGAAAAATGTTACATCAAAATAACTTGAAATTTTCTAAGGAATTTATTTCTGCAATAAAAAAATGGTGTTCTAATTCGAAAAACGGAAGTTGACGTCATTTCCGGAAAAACCCGAGGTGCTCATGCCTTGAAAATATTTTACATTTCATCAGCATCATGAAATACTTATAAGTACTGAATTTCATGAAAATACGTTCAGTAGTTTCCCGTTTAAATATGGGTGAGGTTCCTCGTGAAAGACCCTGTATAGTATACAGATGTGGAAGAAACGGATGGAAACACAGGAGTTTCAGTGTTAAATTCAAGCAGGCTCGGGGTCCAGTGGAACAGTGAAAGAATCGAAACCTCGGAGCGATGCGATGTTGAATAAGCGGCTGGTCTGTTGGAATGGCAGTCTGTAGTGAGTTGGGATTGGGAAGCACGCAAGCAACGATCTAGGATCGAATATCGAATCAGTAACACTTCAAACGGGAGATGGATAACATCGCATGTCTATTGAAAATGAATTCGACAAATTTTCTCCACTCTCATGGGCGGAAGTTATTTGACTCAATAAATGAAACAAATAATTTCCTGTGAAAATTAATATTCAGGTTCTTTTTCGCCATAACTGGTTCGAAAATAAAATAAATTCTACGAAAAACAAAAATAAATTCAACGAAAATAAAGAAAAAACAGAAATTAATTTTACGAAAATAGAAAACAAATTAAAACATTTTAAATTGAAGACAAATTCAAATCAAATGTTCAAACAATCCACTTTGTGCCAAACAGTAGCCAAATCTGTTATAAAGATTTAATCTCATATCTGGGAGAAGATTCGGCGTACTTGCTATTTTGGAACAAAGTTGGATTATTTTGGACCTTAATTCAATAATGTTCGTCGCTCTTTCAATTTCTTGCCTATACACCATATTTTTGAGATATCCCCAAAAAAGAAATCATTGGGAGATAAATCTGGAGATCTGGGGGCCCATTTGATGGTTCCGTTTGTGGTAATGAGACAGTTAGAAAAAGTCGTTCTTAGATATTGTGTGACTACGCTTGCGTTATGATTTGGACAGCCACCCTTTTGAAACCAGACATAGGGTAGTGGGTACAGTTATCGGCCATTTAAGGTTTTAGCCTTCTATATACTAGGATATCTCACAAAGATTATTTTATAATTCTGTGGAATAATTTTTTTCTTAGAGAAGATACCTTATATTTTCAAAAACATATATTTATAAGAAGGAAGCATGCATAGGAAATATATTATGTACGGAAATAACTGTACTCACCAAAACATACAGTTATTGGCCAGCGGACACAATTATTGGCCCAAGTAATAATATGGTGATTGGCCATGCCGCACAAGAATTCGTTATTATGTTAACACAAATATTGTTCAGTAAAAAAGCGAAAGAATAATAATATCAAATAGCATTTAATTTTATTCAATCATTAAATTGCTCCAAATTTTATTTTACATGTAAAACATGAAAATGTAGTTTTTTTCTCCGCCTCTGGTTCTTTTGGTGCACACGCAACATGATAGCTCCTCGAACAAAATTGGCATTTAACACCATGCTTTGATTTTGTTATATTGAGAACACATGTATAACATATACCTGTATGTACCTTGCTATTTGGATAAAGTACATCCGTGGTGTTAGAGCGTATCAGAATATCTGAGAGAATGCAAATTGGTGTTTCAATGGGGTCTTCTAGGGAGAACAAGTTCCTTTTTGTTGTACTTGGAACAATATATCTATCTATTTTCAAGGGTGTATCTTCTTTCATTTCATGAATGGCTGGTTCAGACTGATTATTTTCATCTTTTAAGTCCTTTAATTCACAAGACTGAACTTTAGGCAGATGAACTTTTAATCCTCCTTTCAAAATGGTGCTTTCAATTTCCTCATTTTTAGAGAGAAGAGTATTTTCATCGGACATTGATGCTTCTCTTTTATGAGTTGAGAGTAATACTTTAGTTATTTTCTTTTTTGGATTCTTTTTTATATTTTTTTCTCCAACTTGGCTCTTTTTCTTTCTTCCTTTTGCCTCTCTTTCTCTAATTTTTCTTCTATTTTGGATTTTTCTGCATTTTTTCGTGCCGAGGAAGTAAGGACAAAGGGTAATTTCATGCTTTCCCTCTTACCCTTGCGTTGAGGTGTTAGTGGCCAGAATAAGAATTCATCTATTGAATTTTTATTTCTGGTTGGGCAACTTTTTTCATTTGTGTGTTTTGCAATAATTTCATCATTAAAAGCTTTAAATGGACTTGCGCTTTTGGGGTTGGGAATTCCGTAACTTCAGGTGCAATTGTATCTTCAAAAATAATTGGTAGGTCATCTATATTATGAATGCTGTTATCTGATATCGAGTTATCCATATCCAGGTTTGTTGTAGGCTTATCAATAACTTTATTTTGAAAAGCCTTGTATATTTTATGCAGTAACTGCATGTCTTCATTTTCATATTGGTCGTCATTTCTTCGAAATGATGAAATTTTGTTTTCTCCGACAATTCTTGAAAATTCATTGTAGGTTATTGATGGATTGGTATTTTTACATGGAATTGGTTCACTTAGCTTCCCTAAGCATTTTGAAAAATCAATTGCTGAGGGTTGCCATGGATAAATACCCGATGCTCTGAATCCATTTGAAATAGATTCCGGTTTCAAATTATCAACGGCTTCCTTTAACACAATTGCAAAAGTCTCTTTCGTCACGATATTGTTTGGGTTCTTCTGCCTGAATTTGAGAACGGATCTGTTCCAGTTCGCTTTCAGTGGTCTGAAAGCAGATACATCTGCCGGCTGCATTATGCGCGTAGCGTTGGGATATAATGCTACCAATATAATTTTTAATTCCGTGCATAACTGGCTGGTTTGAAGTGTCAAGTGTGTCCTATGGCCATCCACAAATAATATTATGGGAAATCTAGTATTTTTAGAGACCAGGAATTTGTGCAATACATTTCCAATATATTCGAAGAATAATTCACTCTTCATCCATCCGGAATCACTACACCCAATACCCCAGCCATCAGGTACTGATTTCAAAACATCAGATGGTAATCTCTTGTATGGGTATATGATCATTGGTGCTGTTGTTTCTCCAGACGCCGAAAAAGTAAACATGACAGTTATATTTACTTTAGGATTGTGCTCAATTTTGTAAACGTTTTTTGTCCCCTTTACTGCTAAAACTTTTTTGTTTTTGGGGCATAAAAGAAAACAAGTTTCGTCGCCATTAAATATTCGAGAAGGATCCTCCAATATGTCATTGTATCCTTTTTCACGGAGGTAATTCTCAACCCCGGCAAACCATTTACGAATATCGGTTTCAGATACATTCGAACTGGCAGCAGTAACTCCTTCAGGAGTTCTTAGTGATATATTCTTATGACGATTGAAGAAAGCTCCACACCATCCCCTTCCAGGACGATTATCAATAAAAGGATTTGGTCGGGGATGTTCATCTAAATATGCTTTGACTGAGTCTTGCACAGCTTCTATCCTTACAGGGAAGCCTTTTCTTTGGCAGGCAGATATCCATTCTTCGATGCGGCTCTCTTCATCTGAAGAGAGGACAGGGTTGGGACCGTGCGTGGTTTTGTTGTTAAATTTATCGCTTGCACGAAATTGTAAAGTACTTCTTGGTACCCCAAACTTTTGCATCGCTTTTCTCTGACTCATGCCATTCTTTATTGCCTCAAGAGCGCTGAGTACATCGTCTTCGGAATAACGCTTTTCATACTGTCTGTCTGGCCTAACTTTCGGCATAGTTGTTATTTCTGAAAAAAATAGAAACACTAACGAATGTCCTCATGAAAAAAAAGGGAATCATGCGTAATTTTACCGTGTTCATAGTGATTGGCCACCCTAATTTATAGTAATTGGCCCTCGGCCAACAACTGTTCATTAGGCAAATCCAAATGAAATAACCTGTAGAATGCGAAAATTCACAACAAAACATTTCGAATTCATCAAGAAAATAACTTCCGAAAAAATTATTGAATTATACAGACATTGGCCAGCCGGCCAATAACTAGATTGGTTGAAAGAATGTATCACAGTTATGGGCCACGTAAAAATACCGCCAAAATTAATGAGTTGAGTGGCTTAACCTCTATAAATATATTTAATAATTGCATATACATAAGCCAAAATAAAGAAAAATTGGATCAACTCAAATACGTTGGAATAATTACTTACCTAAGGTACACAAATTCTTAATGGATCCTTTATATTTTCAACGAATTTTGGAGAACTTGCGCAGCACACACGAGCAACTACTTTATGTATCATTAACGACGTCTGGTATACGAACACTTGAAGCACCAGTTGGAGGAATGTTGCCAGATCGTAATATAGGTGTCAGATTTATGAATATTCGAAGAAAATCCTTAATATTCTGCTTTATAGGAAATGTGGCCAATAACCGGTGACTGGCTGAAGACTGTACCCCTTACCCTAATCAAAATTAATTGATAGCTGTCGAACTGTCGGGATAATTTGATTCTGTAATAGATCCAAATATTTTGCAGCGTTTAGGTTATCATCGATGAAAACTGGCCCTATCATGTAATTACCCAGCATCATTGTTTCCATGTACGTCTTACGGATTTTGCAGCGCACCTGAAAATAGCTGATTTTGGTACTCATATTTATTATTATTGAAGTTATAGTAGGTTCCCTTAATTTTCTTGGGTGAAAAGTATAGCCTATGTTACTCAGGGATAGTGTAGCATTCTAAGGGTGAAAGAATTATTGAAATCGGTCAAGTAGCTTATGAGTTGACTCGTATCAACGCCACCAACTCACAAACCCACAAACCCAGAAACATACAAATCTTTCCTCTTTATAATATAAGTATAGATAAATATAGATTTGAAGTGCTTGGATTTTGTATTCGAGGGATCGTCAATGAATTTTTCTCAGGAAAACATTACTTACGAATTGAATGTCTCCTAGAGAGTAGATGTTCCAATTATTGTGACTAAGAACAAAGGTTTTCATATTTCTCATTTTTGTTTCAGATTACATCATCATAATATGAGATTCTAAAAACCGTCATTAATAGCAACACCCAAGGATCATCAAAGGATTTCCCGTACAACGTAATGTACCATTGAAGTGTGCTTTATGTGTAAAACATTATATTGCGTATCGATTATTTAGATGTTTTGAGTTGTTAATTGTTATAAATACAGGGTGTCCCATCTCAGACGAACCACCCAGTATATTTCTTATCCCATAGTGAATTTTCCGAAACAAGTCGAATATTTGTTTGGCGGACATCTTTTGACGGAGTACCAAAATCAGCTATTTTCAGGTGCGCTGCAAAATCCGTAAGACGTACATGGAAACAATGATGCTGGGTAATTACATGATAGGGCCAGTTTTCATCGATGATAACCTAAACGCTGCAAAATATTTGGATCTATTACAGAATCAAATTATCCCGACAGTTCGACAGCTATCAATTAATTTTGATTAGGGTAAGGGGTACAGTCTTCAGCCAGTCACCGGTTATTGGCCACATTTCCTATAAAGCAGAATATTAAGGATTTTCTTCGAATATTCATAAATCTGACACCTATATTACGATCTGGCAACATTCCTCCAACTGGTGCTTCAAGTGTTCGTATACCAGACGTCGTTAATGATACATAAAGTAGTTGCTCGTGTGTGCTGCGCAAGTTCTCCAAAATTCGTTGAAAATATAAAGGATCCATTAAGAATTTGTGTACCTTAGGTAAGTAATTATTCCAACGTATTTGAGTTGATCCAATTTTTCTTTATTTTGGCTTATGTATATGCAATTATTAAATATATTTATAGAGGTTAAGCCACTCAACTCATTAATTTTGGCGGTATTTTTACGTGGCCCATAACTGTGATACATTCTTTCAACCAATCTAGTTATTGGCCGGCTGGCCAATGTCTGTATAATTCAATAATTTTTTCGGAAGTTATTTTCTTGATGAATTCGAAATGTTTTGTTGTGAATTTTCGCATTCTACAGGTTATTTCATTTGGATTTGCCTAATGAACAGTTGTTGGCCGAGGGCCAATTACTATAAATTAGGGTGGCCAATCACTATGAACACGGTAAAATTACGCATGATTCCCTTTTTTTTCATGAGGACATTCGTTAGTGTTTCTATTTTTTTCAGAAATAACAACTATGCCGAAAGTTAGGCCAGACAGACAGTATGAAAAGCGTTATTCCGAAGACGATGTACTCAGCGCTCTTGAGGCAATAAAGAATGGCATGAGTCAGAGAAAAGCGATGCAAAAGTTTGGGGTACCAAGAAGTACTTTACAATTTCGTGCAAGCGATAAATTTAACAACAAAACCACGCACGGTCCCAACCCTGTCCTCTCTTCAGATGAAGAGAGCCGCATCGAAGAATGGATATCTGCCTGCCAAAGAAAAGGCTTCCCTGTAAGGATAGAAGCTGTGCAAGACTCAGTCAAAGCATATTTAGATGAACATCCCCGACCAAATCCTTTTATTGATAATCGTCCTGGAAGGGGATGGTGTGGAGCTTTCTTCAATTATCATAAGAATATATCACTAAGAACTCCTGAAGGAGTTACTACTGCCAGTTCGAATGTATCTGAAACCGATATTCGTAAATGGTTTGCCGGGGTTGAGAATTACCTCCGTGAAAAAGGATACAATGAGATATTGGAGGATCCTTCTCGAATATTTAATGGCGACGAAACTTGTTTTCTTTTATGCCCCAAAAACAAAAAAGTTTTAGCAGTAAAGGGGACAAAAAACGTTTACGAAATTGAGCACAATCCTAAAGTAAATATAACTGTCATGTTTACTTTTTCGGCGTCTCTGGAGAAACAACAGCACCAATGATCATATACCCATACAAGAGATTACCATCTGATGTTTTGAAATCAGTACCTGATGGCTGGGGTATTGGGTGTAGTGATTCCGGATGGATGAAGAGTGAATTATTCTTCGAATATATTGGAAATGTATTGCACAAATTCCTGGTCTCTAAAAATACTAGATTTCCCATAATATTATTTGTGGATGGCCATAGGACACACTTGACACTTCAAACCAGCCAGTTATGCACGGAATTAAAAATTATATTGGTAGCATTATATCCCAACGCTACGCGCATAATGCAGCCGGCAGATGTATCTGCTTTCAGACCACTGAAAGCGAACTGGAACAGATCCGTTCTCAAATTCAGGCAGAAGAACCCAAACAATATCGTGACGAAAGAGACTTTTGCAATTGTGTTAAAGGAAGCCGTTGATAATTTGAAACCGGAATCTATTTCAAATGGATTCAGAGCATCGGGTATTTATCCATGGCAACCCTCAGCAATTGATTTTTCAAAATGCTTAGGGAAGCTAAGTGAACCAATTCCATGTAAAAATACCAATCCATCAATAACCTACAATGAATTTTCAAGAATTGTCGGAGAAAACAAAATTTCATCATTTCGAAGAAATGACGACCAATATGAAAATGAAGACATGCAGTTACTGCATAAAATATACAAGGCTTTTCAAAATAAAGTTATTGATAAGCCTACAACAAACCTGGATATGGATAACTCGATATCAGATAACAGCATTCATAATATAGATGACCTACCAATTATTTTTGAAGATACAATTGCACCTGAAGTTACGGAATTCCCAACCCCAAAAAGCGCAAGTCCATTTAAAGCTTTTAATGATGAAATTATTGCAAAACACACAAATGAAAAAAGTTGCCCAACCAGAAATAAAATTCAATAGATGAATTCTTATTCTGGCCACTAACACCTCAACGCAAGGGTAAGAGGGAAAGCATGAAATTGTTATGAGGTATTTTGCAGAGGATGTTAATTTTAACTTAACAACTTGATTGAACTTAAACTTTATTCAGAAAAATGAATCTCAACAGTACAACGTGGTCACTGGTCAAGTTCGGCGTACATTACATAACCTATATTATTCTATGATCACATAAAATTAAATTAACAAAGGTAAACCATAGAATGAAATAAAAAGGGCGAGTTCAGGGATTATACTTTCAACATTCCCCCTTAATCCACTGACTCGGTCAATCCTAAATTCTTAGCACAAAACTTATGTTTAGAACTATATAAACCTTTTGTAAAAATATCAGCTATCATTTTGTCAGTTGATAAATAATTCAGAACAATAATACCTTTTAGAACAATTTCTCTTATATAATGATACTTAGTATCTATATGCTTAGTTCTATTATGATAAACTGGGTTTTTTATAAGCTTTTGAGCACTCTGGCTATCATTATACATTATAATTGGTTCTTCAACTTGAAAAATTTCTTTAAGAAATCCAGTGATAAAAACTGCTTCTTTACTAGCCTCAGTAATAGAAACATATTCCGCCTCTGTGCTTGATAATGCTACACATGATTGTTTTTTAGCCTCCCAGGAAATTGCTCCATTACACATTTCAAAAACATATCCTGAATAAGATTTTCTATCATTGACATCATTAGAAAAATCAGCATCTACATATCCAACAATATTCTTCTCAGACCTTGAATATGTTAAGTTTAACTCTATGGTAGTTTTCAAATATTTCAAAATTCTTTTCAAATGTTTCCAGTGTTCATGACTATAACAGTTGTTAAACTGGCTCAAGTAGCTTACAGCATAAGAGATATCTGGCCTTGTATGAACAACCAAGTACATTAGTGAACCTATTAAACATTGATACGGTAAATTGGGTTTTTCACCATTATTTGGCCTAAGTTTCAAACCTGGTTCAATGGGCGTCAAAACATTTTTTGCTTCACTTAGTCCAAACTTACTTAAAAGTTCTAGAATAAAATTCTTTTGATTAATTCTCAATTCACATTTTTCTTTGTCATACTGAATATTTAAACCTAGAAAATATTTTATCGGACCTAAGTCTTTCAGTTTGAAATGCTCTGACAACTCATCTTTTGTTTTTTCTCTCAATGATATTGAATCTGAACAAACTAGAAAATCATCTACATAAACAGCAATAATAATTATTGAGGATTCTACATTTTTAAAGAAAATACATGGCTCATGACAAGATTGTTTGAATTTTAATTCTATCAGCAAATTTTTAACTTTTATATTCCAAATCCTTGAGGATTGTTTCAAACCATATATAGCCTTCTTTAATAAGCATACTTTAGTTTTTTGATTTTCAATGACAAAACATTCTGGTTGATCCATGTAAATTTCTTGATCAATTTCACCATGTAAAAAAGCCGTTTCAACATCTATATGATCAATTGACAAATTAAATTTTATGCTCAAAGCAAATAATAATCTTATTGTAGAATTTCTGACTACAGGAGAAAAAGTTTCAAAATAGTCAATACCGTATTTTTGGGTAAAACCCTTAGCAACTAACCGCGCTTTGTATTTCACTTCACTGTTAGAGGCCTTTTTCACACAAAACACCCACTTATTTTTCACTATTGTCTGATCTGGGGGTCGATCAACTAGTTCCCATGCTTTGTTATCCATTAATGACTGGTATTCTCTTCTCATAGCTTCCATCCACTGGTCACGATCCTCCCTTGCTAAGGCATCGTCAACAGTTTCTGGATCTCCTTCATACTCCTGATATTTCTGTTCATTGAAAACATTATAAGTGACATAGTTTTCAAATTTTTTCTTTCTTGATATTCTTCCAGATCTAGTTGTCACCTCTTCTTCACGTTGAAAATCTGCTGTGGGTTCCTGTATTTCTTCCCCCTCCTCTTGTTGATTATTTATTGTCTGATCGGTCATAGAATTGTTAATGTCAGTTGGGTCTGTTCGGATAGTAACAGATGTTTCTGATGTTTCGTCTGCATTTTTCTCAGACTGACACCCACCAATTTCACGAAACGGTTCGTTATCGAATTCGTTGAACTTGACTGTGCGGCTTACAGTAATTTTATTACTTTTTGGATCTAAAATCCTGTAACCTTTACTCGTTTCACTATAGCCAATCATTATTCCTTCTTTAGCTTTTGGTTCTAATTTTGTCCTTTTTTCTTTTGGTACATGCACAAAAGCCTTACTTCCAAACGTTATTAAATGTTTCAAGTCAGGTTTCTTTTTGGTCCATAACTCATATGGAGTCTTTACTTGTAACATTGTCGGTAATCTATTCAATATGTAATTTGCAGTAGTTACTGCTTCTCCCCAATATTTGTAGGGTAGTTTGGCATCTGAAAGCATACACCTTGCAGATTCTATCAGTGTTCTATTTTTTCTCTCAGATACACCATTTTGTTGTGGGCTATATGCTACTGTATACTGAAATGTAATACCAAGATTTTGTAATAAATCTTTCACCTTTTTATTAGTGTACTCTCCACCATTATCAGATCTAATAATCTTTGGATACCTCCCATAAATATTTTGCATTTCTGCCAAAAATAATTTCAATTTATCTATAACTTCATCCTTAGAATTCATTAAATAAAGTACTGTATACCTTGAAAAATCATCAGTTAAAGTAATGAAATATCTTTTACCTCCTACTGTGCTGGTTCTCATAGGACCGCATACATCAGTATGTACTAAATCAAGAACTTGTTTACTCTTTATGGAATTCGATTGTGGAAAAGGTTTAATAGTCATTTTTCCTTCAATGCAAGATACACATTGTTTCATAATACTACAATTTTCAATTTTTATTCCTGTTGCCAAATCTTTAGAAACTAATTTTCTTATTGTATCAATATTTCTGTGTCCTAACCTTCTATGCCATATATGTATGCAATTTATTTCCCCTTCACATGAATTCTTAATTTGATTAGCTCTCTCATGAAAGGTTTTAATCTTATATAATCCATTTTCATAATTTGCAACTACAGCTAAAGTTTTTTCTTTCATTATGAAACATTTGTCTTTATCAAATTTAATTTTATATCCAGCCCTAGCTATCTTTGGCACCGACAAGAGATTATTTTCCAATTCAGGTATATACAATACTTCTTTAAACTTTAAGGTTCGAACTACACCATTTACTTCTGTTTTTATTGTCACAATACCTTTCCCTTTAATTTTCATGCGTTGTCCATTAGCTACAGTAATGTTATTATCTGAACTTATATTTTCAATTTCTATAAAACTATCCAAATCATTTGACATATGACTCGTAGCCCCTGAGTCTATAAACCATTCGTTATTGACTTTACTGCCCTCATGCAATGAATTAAAGCAAAATTCATATTCTGACTCACCTTTTTCTATAGCAGCTTTTGCCTGGTCTTTATTCTTATTATCCTTTTTCAAGAAAAAACAGTCCTTTTTTAAGTGTCCTATTCTGTGGCAGTAGTGACATTCCCTCGTTTCCTTTTTGAACTTTGATTCTGGATTCTTTCTAAATGCAAGTTTCTTGGTATTCATTGCAACTTCGCTCAAGACAACTTCTTCCTTCCTCACTGCTTCATCTAACAATTTTCCTTTGACATATTCTAAAGTTAACTCATCATCTGGTCTTGCATCTAGTGCTGTCACAAGTGTCGAATAGCTGTCTGGTAAACCACCTAACAATAGGGCAGCTACATGAAAATCTTTGATTGTTTCTCCTACACCTCTCAATCTTTCGACCAATTCCAAAACTTCTTTAATGTATTCAGACATTGACTTTCCTTCAAGTTTAGACTGATACAACTTTCTCAGTAAATATAATTTATTGCTCAAGTTATTTCTTTCGTGCACTTTCTGGAGTTCATTCCACATTTCTTTTGCATTCATACATTTGCATATATGAACTATCTGATTATCTTCAATGGATAATGAAATAGTGGCTTGTGCTTTTTCATCTTTACGTCTCCATTCTTCTGTGAGTGGGACAGGCGTTTCGTTTTGGATTACTGACCAGTTTCCTTCCTTTACGAGTATCATCTTCACTCTGAATTTCCAATTCTGGTAATTCTCATTGTTCAATCTTGCAAATGCGAATTTAACACCTTCGGAATCCATCGTACCTGGGCGCATAACCTGTTATGAGGTATTTTGCAGAGGATGTTAATTTTAACTTAACAACTTGATTGAACTTAAACTTTATTCAGAAAAATGAATCTCAACAGTACAACGTGGTCACTGGTCAAGTTCGGCGTACATTACATAACCTATATTATTCTATGATCACATAAAATTAAATTAACAAAGGTAAACCATAGAATGAAATAAAAAGGGCGAGTTCAGGGATTATACTTTCAACAGAAATTACCCTTTGTCCTTACTTCCTCGGCACGAAAAAATGCAGAAAAATCCAAAATAGAAGAAAAATTAGAGAAAGAGAGGCAAAAGGAAGAAAGAAAAAGAGCCAAGTTGGAGAAAAAAAATATAAAAAAGAATCCAAAAAAGAAAATAACTAAAGTATTACTCTCAACTCATAAAAGAGAAGCATCAATGTCCGATGAAAATACTCTTCTCTCTAAAAATGAGGAAATTGAAAGCACCATTTTGAAAGGAGGATTAAAGTTCATCTGCCTAAAGTTCAGTCTTGTGAATTAAAGGACTTAAAAGATGAAAATAATCAGTCTGAACCAGCCATTCATGAAATGAAAGAAGATACACCCTTGAAAATAGATAGATATATTGTTCCAAGTACAACAAAAAGGAACTTGTTCTCCCTAGAAGACCCCATTGAAACACCAATTTGCATTCTCTCAGATATTCTGATACGCTCTAACACCACGGATGTACTTTATCCAAATAGCAAGGTACATACAGGTATATGTTATACATGTGTTCTCAATATAACAAAATCAAAGCATGGTGTTAAATGCCAATTTTGTTCGAGGAGCTATCATGTTGCGTGTGCACCAAAAGAACCAGAGGCGGAGAAAAAAACTACATTTTCATGTTTTACATGTAAAATAAAATTTGGAGCAATTTAATGATTGAATAAAATTAAATGCTATTTGATATTATTATTCTTTCGCTTTTTTACTGAACAATATTTGTGTTAACATAATAACGAATTCTTGTGCGGCATGGCCAATCACCATATTATTACTTGGGCCAATAATTGTGTCCGCTGGCCAATAACTGTATGTTTTGGTGAGTACAGTTATTTCCGTACATAATATATTTCCTATGCATGCTTCCTTCTTATAAATATATGTTTTTGAAAATATAAGGTATCTTCTCTAAGAAAAAAATTATTCCACAGAATTATAAAATAATCTTTGTGAGATATCCTAGTATATAGAAGGCTAAAACCTTAAATGGCCGATAACTGTACCCACTACCCTATGTCTGGTTTCAAAAGGGTGGCTGTCCAAATCATAACGCAAGCGTAGTCACACAATATCTAAGAACGACTTTTTCTAACTGTCTCATTACCACAAACGGAACCATCAAATGGGCCCCCAGATCTCCAGATTTATCTCCCAATGATTTCTTTTTTTGGGGATATCTCAAAAATATGGTGTATAGGCAAGAAATTGAAAGAGCGACGAACATTATTGAATTAAGGTCCAAAATAATCCAACTTTGTTCCAAAATAGCAAGTACGCCGAATCTTCTCCGAGATATGAGATTAAATCTTTATAACAGATTTGGCTACTGTTTGGCACAAAGTGGATTGTTTGAACATTTGATTTGAATTTGTCTTCAATTTAAAATGTTTTAATTTGTTTTCTATTTTCGTAAAATTAATTTCTGTTTTTTCTTTATTTTCGTTGAATTTATTTTTGTTTTTCGTACAATTTATTTTATTTTCAAACCAGTTATGGCGAAAAAGAACCTGAATATTAATTTTCACAGGAAATTATTTGTTTCATTTATTGAGTCAAATAACTTCCGCCCATGAGAGTGGAGAAAATTTGTCGAATTCATTTTCAATAGACATGCGATGTTATCCATCTCCCGTTTGAAGTGTTACTGATTCGATATTCGATCCTAGATCGTTGCTTGCGTGCTTCCCAATCCCAACTCACTACAGACTGCCATTCCAACAGACCAGCCGCTTATTCAACATCGCATCGCTCCGAGGTTTCGATTCTTTCACTGTTCCACTGGACCCCGAGCCTGCTTGAATTTAACACTGAAACTCCTGTGTTTCCATCCGTTTCTTCCACATCTGTATACTATACAGGGTCTTTCACGAGGAACCTCACCCATATTTAAACGGGAAACTACTGAACGTATTTTCATGAAATTCAGTACTTATAAGTATTTCATGATGCTGATGAAATGTAAAATATTTTCAAGGCATGAGCACCTCGGGTTTTTCCGGAAATGACGTCAACTTCCGTTTTTCGAATTAGAACACCATTTTTTTATTGCAGAAATAAATTCCTTAGAAAATTTCAAGTTATTTTGATGTAACATTTTTCAGTTTTGGTTGGAAAATTCTCTCTGAGCGGGAAAAAAAATCGAAAATAGAGCCCCGCTGAAACAAGAATAACTTCGAGGTTTTTGAATGGAAAATTTTCATTTTTGGGATTTTTCAAGATGTAAGATTGATGTTTCTACTTTAAAAATCGAAATCGCGATTCATGATACAGGGGGTGAAAAAATCGCTTTGAAATTTAGGGATGACAAAATCGTGAAAAATCAATTTTTTCAGATTAGAACCCCATTTTTTTATGGCAGATCTTGAATCTACGTTAAAAAATAATGTGAGTGTATGCATTACACCCTTGCCCTAAAGTGGATATTTTCTGAGTTATTCACAAAAAACTGTTTTTCGTCTTGAATTTTCAGCTATTTTTTTTCCCTTCACTCCAAAAAGATGAAATTTTCAGGAACTGTTTTTCTACCCTAATATGCAAGAGAAAAAAGTTACAGGTTGTTCCTAAATAGATGGCGAATTTTGATTCGAATTTGTATCGAAAACCTCTTTATTTCAACTAATCGGTCATCGGTTTTCTCTCCACTGATAAACAAATAATTCCTTATGAACCATATGCAAAAACTTACCATGTTTTACATTCTTTTTTATAATGATAAATATCATTAATTTGGCAGATGTAATTAATGATATCTATCATTAAAAAAGAGAATCTAAAACATGGTAAGTTTTTGCATATGGTTCATAAGGAATTATTTATTTATCAGTGGAGAGAAAACCGATGACCGATTAGTTGAAATAAAGAGGTTTCCGATACAAATTCGAATCATAATTCGCCATCTATTTAGGAACAACTTGTAACTTTTTTCTCTTGCATATTAGGGTAGTAAAATCTAAAACATGGTTTAAGTAAGAGTTCCAGAAAATTTCATCTTTTTGGCGTGAAGGGAAAAAAAATAGCTGGAAATTCAAGACGAAAAACAGTTTTTTGTGAATAACTCAATCTTAGCGATTGCCCTTTTTAAGATGCTCGTTTCTGTTTTAACTGTAACTACGCGAACTAAATTATCGTCACCTGGGTGAGTTTCGATTACCCTCCCGAGCGGCCACTTTGTGTTTTTCATATCACCATCGGTCACTAGCACCAAATCTCCCACCTGTATGTTATCTGTACCGCAGTGCCACTTAGTACGCCGTTGAAGAGTGGAAAGGTATTCCCTTTTCCATCGCTTCCAAATGTCTTGCTTCATCTTTTGAAGATGCTGCCAACGAGAAAGTGTATTCACCTTGCACCTATAAATGAGTCTCCAAGGAGAAAATGGTTTGGAGTTAAAGGGTTCAAATCTAAAGGATCGTTAGACAGGGGAGTTAGTGGTCGTGAATTCAGGTAAGATTCAATTTGCGTCAGAACTGTATGGTATTCCTCGAATGTGAGAAGTGTTTCTCCAATAACTCTCTTTATGTGGTTCTTCACCGATTTGATGGAGGATTCCCATAATCCACCAAAATGCGGGCTTCTGGGGGGGAAAAAGGCCAACTTATTTCTTTTTTAGATAATTAATTTTTCAGCATATCTTAATTTAAAGTATGAAATTTGAATATTTCCTTCATCTCATTGTTTGCCCCTTGAAAATTTGTAGCATTGTCACTATATACATGTTTACAGTTACCTCGTCGTGAAATGAATCTTCGAAAAGCTGCCATGAAGGCCTCTGTATTCAAACTAGATACCAATTCTATGTGAATAACTTTTGTAACAAAACAAACAAAAACTGCTATATAGCACTTCGCTTTTTGCACACGCCCTCTTCTGTGACTTTCTTTTATGAACATCGGACCTCCATAATCCACACCTGTGATTTCAAAGAATTTAGCTATTTGAACTCTTTTATCTGGTAAATTACCCATTTGCTGTGTTTGTATTTTGGGATATGCTCGGAAACAAGTTATACATGATCGAATTATCTTCTTTACAGCATTTCTCCCTGATATTATCCAATACTTCAATCTTATATTACACAAAGTTGATTGAGTACCAGCGTGTAGCTGTTTTTCATGATCATGTTTTATAATGAGAGTGGTGAGAATATGATTTGGTGACAAAAGATAAGGATGTTTTTGTGAATCCGAAATTGCATGTTGAATTCTTCCACCGACTCTTAGAAGTTCATTTCCATCTAAATAGGGATTAAAACTCAGAATCTTGCTTTTCCTATGTAGCGTTTTGTTACTCTTCAACTGTGCGTTATCTTCAGGAAATGATGAAATCTGTGCTAGTTTGACTAGCAAGCAAGTTGCCTTTTCTAATTCTAGTACTGAGAGAGCACCTGTTGTCTTGACTTCCTTACATTTTATATTGGATATGAATCTCATACAACATGCTGTTATTCGTTTCAATCGTGTAAAAGATGAATATCTATGGAATAAAAATGAATTCGATATGACTGAGCATGCCAGTGATTTTTCTTTCTTCTTCTCAAGAATTGTTGAATCATAGGGATTTGACAGCAATGCTGAACTTTTTGGCCAAAATTCCTTATTTTCCATTAACCAGGAAGGTCCGTTCCACTATAATGAATTAACTATAATTTCACTGTAATATTTACCCTTCGAAATAAAATCAGCTGGATTATCGGTTCCAGCAACATGATTCCACATTTCAATAGAAGTTAGTTTTTGAATAGTAATTATTCTATTAGCGATGAATGTTTGACATTCACTTGGTGACATATCTATTCATGCCAGCGTGATTGTTGAATCTGTCCATAAGTGAATTTGATCTACCGTTACCCTTAATGAATTTTGTACCTTTTGAAGCAGCTGGGATAAGATAACAGCACCACAAAGCTCCAATCTTGGGAGACTAACTACTTTGAGTGGAGCTACCCTTGACTTTGAGGAAATCAACGTTACTGATACGTTTCCATGAGTACCAATAGTGCGAAAATAAATACATGCTCCATATGCTGCTTCTGAAGCATCACAAAAACCATGCAATTCTAAACTCACATATGTGTTGAAGGTAGACAATTTTCTTTGTACTTGTAAAGAATTGAGCGTTTTCAGTTCTTCGATGTATTTTTCCAATTTTTCTGAATATTTTCAGGAACATGATCATCCCATGAGCTCTGAATTTTCCATATATTCTGCATTATGAGTTTGGCTGTAGTGATTACAGGCCCAACAAGACCCAATGGATCGTAAAGTTTGGCGATTGTTGACAAAATCGACCTTTTCGTGATCTTAGACATATCGATATCATTGATTATGAATTGAAAATGATCAGAATGCGAATTCCAATGCAGACCTAAAGTTTTGACCGTAGTATCAGGATTTACGTTACGGTTAACATAAAATCGTTTAATGTTTCTTCAGATGTTATGTGCTCTAAAGTTGTGGTATCATTGCTGCGCCATTTTCTTAGTTGGAAATTGGCCTGGTTCACTATTTTAATTAATTGTGAAGTATATTCAACTGCTTCTGAACGCGAAGGAAAGCCTGTTATTAAATCATCGACATAAAAATCTGAGTTGAGAATTGCTGATGCCACTGGATAATTGATTTGTTCTTCATTTGCGATTTGTCGAAGGCACCTGCAGGCCAAGAATGAAGCTGGTGTTGTACCATATGTCACTGTCAATAACTTATAAATTTTGATTCTGCCATATGGGTTATCACGCCATAATATGAGTTGATAGTTTGCGTCTTTTTCGTCAACCAATACTTGCCGATACATTTTCGCCAAGTCTGCTGTGAGCAAAATATTATGCAATCGAAATCTCAATAAGATTTGATACAACTCATCCTGAATAATAGGGCCCTTTTTGAGAGCCTGATTTAATGATACACCTGTAGAAGTTGCTGCTGAACCATCAAAAACAGCTATGTGAAGTTTGGACCTCCAAATTCGATTTTTGATGCCAAAATTTCAGGATCGTTTGTCCATCGTAGGTCCACGTTTGCCCACTCTTTTTTTTTCATTTGTCCAGGCATCGTTCGAGAGATATTGGGAAAGAAAAATTTTACGTCACTTTTTTTAGCAGCACCCCCAAATTGCAAAAATGAATATTTTATGGCTTAGATAGTTTGTCCATCGTAGGCCCACGTTTGCCCACCCAATATTTTCATTTGTCCACCCCCAGAACGGTAGAAATCGACCCTTCAAATTTTCGGAAAGTGTGAAGTTGGCACCCCCAAATTCGAATTTCGACGCGAAAATTTCAGAATCGTTTGTCCATCGTAGGCCCACGTTTGCCCACCTTTTTTTTAATTTGTCCAGGCATCGTTCGAAAGAATTGGAAAATATATATTTTCCGTCCATTTTCTTAGCAGCAACCCATTATTGCAGAAATATATTTTTGGCTCATATCATTTGTCCAACTTCAGTTTGTCCAGTCCAATAATGTCCAATAATTTCATACGTCATTTTGGGATGAACAATGGAATTTGAGGGTGCCAACTTCACAATTTACAAACATTTGAAGGGTCGATTTTTACCATTCTAGGGGTGGACAAGTGAAAATATTAGGTGGACAAACGTGGACCTACGATGGACAAACGATCCTGAAATTTTCGCGTCGAAATTCGAATTTGGGGGTGCCAACTTCACACTTTCCGAAAATTTGAAGGGTCGATTTGTACCGTTCTGGGGGTGGACAAATGAAAATATTGGGTGGGCAAACGTGGGCCTACGTTGGACAAATGATCTAAGCCATAAAATATTCATTTTTGCAATTTGGGGGTGCTGCTAAAAAAAGTGACGTAAAATTTATCTTTCCTAATATCTCTCGAACGATGCCTCGACAAATGAAAAAAAAGGGTGGGCAAACGTGGGCCTACGATGGACAAACGATCCTAAAATTTTGGCATCAAAATCGAATTTGGGGGTGCCAACTTCACATAGCTATCAAAAACAACTCGCAATTTTGTGGTCAGGCTATCATGCTCAACTGAATGGTGTGGTAAGAAGTAATGATTTTTGGGTATCTCTCCTATTTCTTTCATATGCCCCATTGCTTCATATTCTTGCATGAAATCTTTATATTCCTTATAAAGTGAACTATTTTTCAAAAGTTTCTGCTCTTGCGATAAAAATCTCTTTTTTGCCGTAGCAAAAGATTCTCCCAAATTTTCAATGTTTGAATTGAAAGGTAGACTCACGATGAATCGTCCCTCATAATTTCTTTTCGTATGCTTCACAAAATGATCTTCACAATCTTCTTCTTTGCTGAGTTTTCTCTTTTCTCCAATTTCTTCAATAAACCAGAATTTCTCGATTTGATTTTGTAGATTCAAATTGCATACTGTATGAGTTACTGATGACTTAATAGGGCCTGCTATTATCCATCCCAACTTTGTTTCTTTAAATGTTTGTGAATTTTTGGATTCTTTAAAGTAACCACTCCATAAGATGTCATAAAAAATTTCGGAACCAATCAGAAGATCTATCTTAGAAGACATGAAAAATTTAGGATAGGCTAAAACAATATCTTTCGAAATTTTCAGCGAATTTTGGTTTATATTTATTAGCGGTAGATTTTCCGTTATTTTATCGAGCACTAAAAATCGTAATGATACCTTGAAATCACCTACAGTGGAATAGAATGTCAAATTCGTTTCTTCCGTAACTGCATCGACGTTGTTGCCGAAGCCTGATACAGTACGTGAAATTTTCTTTGTTGGAAGATTCAATTCCTTACATGCTTGTTTAGTGAGAAAATTACACTGTGATCCTGAAGCTAGTAGAACTTTGAAATACTTTGGTTGACCCTTAATGTCTGGAACCATTACTCTTGCTGTTGACAATAAAATTTGATTTGGTTCTGTTTGAACTGCAGCTGACGAAATTGAATGATCAGTTTGTTCTATACAATTGGTTTGTGCGAAGTTAAGAATTTGACTCTGACTATTTTCCTCGACTAACTGACGGGGTTGTATGGAATTTCCAGTGTTGCTTTCCAAATGTAGCAGGGTTGAATGTTTACGACCACATTTTCTACACTTCCCTTCTAAACATGTCTGGTTTTGATGGCCTTTTTTTAGGCAGTTATAGCACCTCTTTGTTTCTCTCACGTAATTCAATCTCTCATGAATTGCCACGTTGAAAAATTTATTGCATTTGAATAAACTATGTGGTTGATTACACAAATCGCACTGTTCCACGCTTGTGACGAATGACTTAGAATGATTGTAAGGAAACAATTGTTGTCTCGACGTATTCTTGGCTGTGTCGAAATTTTTCCTTTATCGTTCTTACTCCGATGAATAGCTTCTAGCAACCTGCACCTTTGCTCTAAAAACTCAAGAGATTCAATCCAAGTGGGCATTTCTTTGTCGCTCTTTTTTGAAACTATAGATTCCCACTCTTTAATTGAGTTGTAGTCCAGTTTTTGGGATATGATATGAATAATCAAAAGATTCCACGAATTTACTGGCTGCTTCAACATTTCGAGAGCTCTTATATGTTTTTGTGCAGCATCCAAGAGATTTCTCAATCCCGAAAAAGATTCTTTCACGCAATTATCTATGTTGAAAAATGCTTTTATATGTGTAGATACCATATATTTTGTATTTTGGTATCTCTTATGCAGTAAATCCCATGCAATGCTATAATTGTTACTCGAAATCTCCAATGACTGAATAACATTCAGCGCTTCTCCCTTCCCTTCAATGACGATTGCAAGTATTGAAATTTTCTCACGTTATTCAATTTCGTATTTTTGTGTATGACTGATTCAAACGTATCACAAAATAAGCTCCACTTGTCATATGAGCCGTCGAAAGAAGGTAGATTTATCTGGGGTAGTTTGATATCGTAATCTATCACAGATGGTTGCTTTTCGTCTGAACCGTTGACACTAGAATCACAATTCATTTGGTCAATCTTTGATTCCGCTATGCACTTGAGATCGAAGAATGAATTCTCAAATTCGGTTCTGACCTTTTCATCATCTTTATCTTCAATAATTTCGATTTGCATTTGGATATCATTGAATTGGTCGTATAAAGTTAGGAATGTCATCGGTAATCTGCTTTTCAACTTAGAGATATTCGAATTGTCAAAATCACTCAAAAATGTCTTAAATCTAGTAAGATTACTTTTTACCATACCCCTTCTTCTTTTCAATGTTGAAAGATCATTTAACTGCACTGATTGAACTGATTCTAGTCCGCTTTCCATTTTTGAGAATGGAATACAAAGGGGGAATAGGAAAAATGTAGGAAATTCGAAAAATTAGGATTGAGACTCACTTACTTTGATTTTCCTTGCTGCTCCGCCCCTGCTTATGCACCTGTACGCCTATGTCGAGGGTTGTTTGCACTTCTTTGAATTAGAAACTGCTTCCTATGTGCTGCACTGTTCGTGATAGATTCACACTGTTTACCACGATTGACTAACTGATTTGCCAACCGACTTTGAATTGTGATTAGTCTTACACTACTAATCACACATTCCACTGATTGTAAGAAACACTATTGTCACTGAATTACACCGTTTTTTGGCTGTTTATTGACTTAAGTTCTCTGGATAACACTGGTTCGTATCCGGTTTGTTCGAAGGACCATGGAAAAGATCGAATTTCCGGCTCGAAATACCATGAAAAATATCGACTATCCGGCTCGAAGGACCATGAAAAATATCGACTATCCGGCTCGAAGGACCATGAAAAATATCGATTTTGTGGCTCGAAGGACCATGAAAAATATCCTTGCTCGAGGATTATGAAAATTATCGACTATTTCGATCCGTCTTTAGGGACCCTTGAAATAGAAGATATTATGCAATATTTGTCCCAAGTTATAGGACCACGAAAATACACTTATATTTTGTTGTATACAAAATATAATAATTTTGAGGTATTGAAATTAAACACTTTCCACCTAAAAGCTATTTAATTAACACCTACTGAATGATCACTAGAACTCACAGAGTTAGTGATACCTGTACTTTTGAATGCACTGATTTGAAATATTATTCTCTGTTTGAGAATGTGTTCACGTTTCGACTTTTACCAATGCACTGCCTGACCTGTTACGTATAGATCGAACAGACCCTTTCAATTACCACTTGAACTTGGGGCTGTTTTGCTAGGCAGAGTTTCACACATATTTCCCTGTGAAATTCAGCGAGATTTCTAAATATAGATCTAGACCGAATATTTGTTTCCATTTAATTCGAACGAAATATTCGAGTCCAGATAAAATTCTACAGTTGCCTAACAGAAAAACTGAAAAAGGAAATAAATGAAAAGGACAATGCAACGTTTCGGTGTCTATATCTTCAGACAAACTTGTAAAATCCCCAGAATTGTGTGACAAACTTGTAAAATCCCCAGAATTGTGTGTTTTTTCTTCATTTGCAGTCAATTAGACTGCACACATCAGGACATGCAGAATGAACGCTGGAATCGTGGTGAGGATGCTCCGGACTGACTTTCCGCGATGTGCGATTCAACTAATTTTATCATTGTAAACATGGAGAGCGTGAGAGAATATCAGTTTGAAAAGTAATTAGCTTCTCCATGAACCAATTATGATTAGTTTAAAACATTCAAATAACAAAACCGTTTAGATACAATTTGATTATGATTATTATAATACTGTTCTGTTGAATCCTCAGGAAATAGGTATCTTGGCTTCAGGACTGCTAATGGGGTGAGTTATATACTTCGTTCAAATTTTCGACGTTTCGATCCTAGTTGGCATTGTCTGCAGGATTGTAAAAGTATTCATTAAACATTTTTTGACAAAAAAACAATACACAAAATCATTAAAAAAGGCGGTCTTACAGACATGTCTACTCTTCTTATATATAAATCATCAACAATAGTAAAGCACAAGAAATGACTAGGATTCAGGTGGAATTTGGTTGTCTTCTTTTCTATTTTATATTATACTGGCAGACCCAACAGACGTTGTTCTGTATACACAAAAATTCATTCAATTCGATCCAGCCGTTTAGTTGCATAGTAGATGAATAACCTAAATAACAACTACAGCGCCATCTGTTGATCTGATTTGTGATCATGAACATACGGGCATTAGGCAATCCAAAATACATTCATACATCCCTCTCACTTCGGTACCTTCTCCTACCCGCCTAGTGCCTACCTCGGAGACGCATTTTGGTGCAATTTCATTTTCAACCTGCCATATCTTTTGATGTATTCATCATAGTTGAATGATGTAAAGAAAATTTCGTTCTAAATTAAATACTGGGTATGAACGACGTATTTAATTGGATAAGGATCAATAGCGTATTCATAAAACAATACTCCCAAATAATGCATAATTTTGAGAAACATTCGGAAAACTTTAAAAGGTAATACCGAGTAAACCTTGAAAGATAAATATATGCTATCGCAGACTTTTTTGTAGAACTATTAAAGAGGTACATTTCCGTCATACATTGTTTCCATGTACGTCTTACGGTTTTTGCACCGCACCGGAAAATAGCTGATTTTGGTACTCTTATTTTTTATCATTGAAGTTATAGTAGGTTTCCCCTATTTTCTCGAGTGAAAGGTATAGCCTATGTTACTCAATGATAGTGTAGCATTCTAAGGGTGAAAGAATAATAGAAATCGGTCTAGTAGCTTATGATATGATATTATTAGTATCAAACCCACAAATATACAAATCTTTCCTCTTTATAATATTAGTATAGATTATTATCATATATTTCATTCTCTGCCTCCTATTTTATTTTTTCATACTTTTTCCTCCAGGGTAGAAATCAATATCTACACTCACCAATTAAGTCATATGTAAGTATTACGATATGATTAAAGTTGTTGAATTTCATTAAAACGATGTTGAGGTATTCTATTTCGTCAATAATATTATTTTTGCTTGTTAGTTATTGTCACAAAACGTATGTTTACTTATTTACTATTGTTGATGATTGTATATCCAACTAGAGTATAAGTCTGTAAGACCGTTTTTTTGATGATTTTGTGTACTGTTTTTTGTATTATTGTAACCAGATTGTTAATTCGTCCAAAAATTCTCAATGAATACTTTTATAGTCCTGAAGAAGATCCCAAATAGGATTCAAACGTCGACAATTTTAACGAAGTGTATTATTCACCCTATTTGCAGTCCTGAAGCCAAGATGCCTATTTCCTGACTTGTTTGCAAGGACGAGATTTGTTGGATATGGATTTGTTGTATGAGAGGAATGCATTTGCCACAACAAATGTAACAAATAATTTTCTAAGTGAAAATGAGTATTTAGGTTATTTTTCGACATGATCCAAATCAATTGGTTGCAGTTGAAATGTCGAAATATTCTATTCTATTTTCAGGTAGGTTACCGTCGATGAAAAATTACCAAAGGAGGTCATTCCACAGTATTCCAGTCCAATTTTTTCTATTCAGAAAAACGATGACTCATAAAAACCAACTAAGTGCATATTTATTTTTTTTTCCATCGTTGTTTCACGCAAGCCATTCATTTGATCTTCTTCTGGTAAAATCTCTTGAGTTGTTTTCACCTTATAATATCAATAACCATTTCACTTCAGAATAATAAGAAATTCAGGAGACTATGAATGAATTTATTGTTTCCTGAATTGATTGACCACCAAAATGAGTTTTTTTATTTGAATTTTTCCTTCTAAACTGATCACTATTGATTTACAGAGAATCTAATTACTTTTCAAGCTGATATTATGATCTCACGATTTCCACGTTTAGAATGATAAAATGATTTGAATCTCAAATCGCGGAGAGCCAGTTCGAAGCATCCCACCACGATTCCAGCGTTCGTTCTGCATGTCTTGATGTGTTTCGATATGGCATCGAATTGATGTTTCGATTCTTCTACTGTTCCATTGAAACCAGAGCGACTTGGAGATTTGCACGTAAAATCCTATGTTTCCGAGTGAATTTTTCAAGCCTGTATAAGGCTCGGTATAAGGTATCTATACAGTTTATGGAGGTTGCTTTTTTATTTCAGATATATAAATGTTACCATTGGTATTCAAGGAGAGGAGATTTGCATTTCAGATAGAACATTTTAAAATGACCCATATATATATATATATATATTCTTTTGAACTGAGAGCTAAAAAATACAATACATTAAACAAAAAAAGTCCCTAGCTGAGGTTGGTGCAAAACGGGGTACCATACTATTCTGTCGTATGATACCAGAGCCCAGGGAAAAACCTCAGTAGAAAAAACCCATATAAAGGTACTTCATTTTAAATGTCTCTAATTTTGGATTTCAAGACTGCCTCTTGTGTCTTCTGGTAGATCTTTATGAACAACGGAACAATGCCAATCATTTTCTTGTTGAGAATAATTATCCAGTGAGAAACTATAGAAAAGTAAGTACAGATAGTTGAATATCTTTTTAACAATGGCTTTGCCAATAACTAATAACCCTGAAATTTCCAATTTCAAAAATGAATAATGAATTCCTTAATTAATCTTAAATGTTTCAATCGAAATCTGCATATTTTCTTCAGATAACATTGTTATTCATTGGAAATAATCTGAGGAAACTGCATTTAATCAGGTATCCCAAGATTTCGTCGTTTGTCTGGATTGTAACAAAATGTCTTGAATCATAAGTAAATGATATTCCGAACTATTGTAGCACACATCTGACTATTTTGTAACTTTGTATTTTCGGAGACAATGATGAGGAGCAAACTTCCATATAGTTTTCGTGAGAAAGGGGCTATTAAAAATTCCTTCGTAATAATTTGTCTGTACGTTCATTGTGCAAGGACATACTGGGATTGAATAGTTTCCGAACTATTGTGGCAAACATATGATCATTTTGAAATTTTGTATTTTCAAGCACAATAATGAGGCGCAAAGTTTTACAAACCTTTCACAGGAACAAGCAATTAAATTTTTTTTTAGTATTTTGTCTGTACGGTATTCTTTCATCGTATAGGTATTGACATCTTGGGATTGTATAGTTTCATACGATTATTTTGAAATTTTGTATTTTCAAAGACAATAATGCGGCACCAACTTCTGCGAACGTTTCGAGAGAAACGGGCCATTGGAAATTATTTTGTCTGTGTATGGTATTCATTCATTGCATATCGATAGACTGAGAGATTAAATGATTTTTTCAGATAACTACATAGAAATTCATAATTGTTATATTTGCATTGCTCAATGTTACAATAATTAACAATTCACATCAACATTTTTCAAACCATATTTTAAAAGACGCTTCAATCTGAAGAATTCACTTTTTCGTTAGTATTCTCCGATATGAAACTCTTTTCTCTTCATTTGCAGTGAGATTATCAGTTTTAAGAAATTTTCAATGAATTGTAATCGTTTTCTGAGGATTATCCGAAAAATGTAAAATATTCATTTGAATTTTGCCCTTTTTCATTGAAATGTGATCGATAGGAAACTCAGGTCGTTGGTCATTTGGATAAGATCAAATAAAGTTACTTTATTATTATTAGGAAACTTAAAAATAAATTTAAGTAATTTTTACTTTCTAATAATTGGATAGTAATTAATTTATCTCTTTCCGCAGATCCTGAAGATTTGATATGGAGTGCTCAATAAAATTTCACTGCTTGGTCAAATAAATTGAATTGAAATGTTGATAATTATCAGAATGTTTTAAGAATAAAGAAAGCTACCCATAAAGAAATTGATGTCTACAAAACCAATTCGGAGTAAGATCCATTCCTTTTTACGATATTATTTTTTGATACAACAATTTCCTTTATGCTTTGAATTCATCTGAATTTCGAATCTGAAAGTTTTTTCACGAAGGGCAACTTTGAAGATTTCTAGGCCTATTCTGATTATAAGTGAATTCGACTTTTCCTGGTTCAAACCATAAACTCACCTTGTGAATTTCGGGTTTTCGAGTTGTTGCTTTGGAAGTCCTTGGATTTATGGACGGCCCATAGGCCGTGAGATTAATGGAGATTAATCAAATTAAAAGGCGAATTTAAGGTTTTGAACAAGAAAGTGGAAAACTCATGGTATTTGGATTCTCAAAATGTCCTTTACATGACAACCATGAGAAGGAACATCTCGAAGCTTTGAAATCTACTCAGACTGGGTTCACTTCTTAAAGAGCAAAATTTGATAGTACAAAAAATATGCTTAATTGGTTAGGCTGCTTTCCTAATATTTTAATTATATATGAAAGATGTCTTCCGGATCACTTTTTACTGACCAACTTCCAGTTTCAAAATTTCTTGGTGAAATCTAATTCTACATATCCTTTCCAAGCTGTCGTTTTTATAGACCCTTCAACATTATCAGTTTTTTCTTAACGTGTCACAAATGAGTTCTGTATTGTTGATGTTTCATTTGATTCGTGGAAGAATTCATTTAAATTTTCAATAGACGCGTTGAATATACACATGGTGTTCCTATAAATATGTCGAATATTCTGAATATCAGCCTATAACATGAGCCACATGGAAATAATTGAAAAATTTCATTCAACTCGTGACGAATTTCATATAAACGTTTTATATAGGTATTCTTTAGATATATGCACGGTGCTTCTATATAGCTAAAACTCATTTCAGATTTCTGCGTTATAACAAGATGATTTCAATGAAATTGGTGAAACTTTTGAATTTAGAATGATTATTTAAAGGGATTTTAAATAAAGTGTGCTTCGGATTTGTACAGGGTGCTTCTAGAAATATAATTTTATGTATATTATAGCATTGTTTATAGTAAAGTGGATGATATTGGGTGAGTATTCGGGTCAGAAGGAAAAAGACTCTTTTTCCTTTAACTCGAGATTTCGAGACTGTATTATCCCTTCATCAGGAGTCGCTAAAATAACAGAGATGTTATAATATTATTACAAGTATAAGTTTACAAAACTCACGAATTTGAGCGTGAAATTAAAGTTATCAAAAGATATATGTAATTATTGTACTGCAGCAAATCATGGAAAAACTCCCAGTCAAAACAAAAAATTTGAGGTATGTCAACTCAGTGGTTAACGTCGAGAAATTTGTATGGCTGAATTATGTCAGCCTATCGAGGGCACAGAACATAATACAAATGGTCACATCACAATGATATTTAACCTTCAGAGATCAAAGGGATGGTCATCTCTGAAGAAAACAAAACAATTACACAACAAGTAACACCACAATAACATATTAAAATTTTAAAAATGTTTTCAATGAACAAGAGAGAGAGAGAGAGAGAGAGAGCACATAATACAAATGGTCACATCACAATGATATTTAACCTTCAGAGATCAAAGGGATGGTCATCTCTGAAGAAAACAAAACAATTACACAACAAGTAACACCACAATAACATATTAAAATTTTAAAAATGTTTTCAATGAACAAGAGAGAGAGAGAGAGAGAGCACTTTAATGCCGGTAGATATACAACACGACACAAGAACTTTTACACCACGATCAGGGTAGAAAACACACTGTATTGGAACCAGCACTCGGGTGGTCAGGAGGAACAATTATTCATCGATTGGTCTGTCATACCAACCTCTTCTTATAGTGGCATCCATGTCGATGAGGAGAGAATAAATAGAACTTAGCCCATCAACATCTCTGTTCGAGTTAACCGAATTATCTCTCTGGCAGATATGCACCATCTCCAAAAAGGTCCTCCTATAATTGGATTCTCTGTCCAACACTCTCACTCTGTTCAAGTCACGGATGTGGTTGAGTTGGATGGAATGTTTGGACAATGCACAGGCATCACGTTCAGTGATTTTTGTTTTAGGTGGAAGTTTGGCCAATATAAACCTGTTTACAGTTGGACAACAAGGAATCTGATAAACCACATCGCTCAATTCCTCTACTTCATCTTAGGGACGATTTTTCTAAAGGGTTTGACATTTCTGACGGCAGTTTTACAAGTTTCAGATGGCAACAACCTGGAGATATCGTGTACTAGACCCTCTACATGAAGGAGAGTTATAAAGTCTTCCTCGATTCATTAGATATCGTTTGATTAACCGGTTCAGTCGCCATAGGAGTATTGTATCGTATTCTCCTGATCATGCCCTGTGGATATCCATTTGAAGTAAGCAAACAATGTAATAATTTCAAATTCCTGTCGAGGAACGTAGGATGACCTATTTTGGAAACACGGGATTTCATATTAATTATAAAATTGATCTTTACTTTCAGTGGGTGATATGAAAGATAATGTAGGTATCTGTCTGAGGACACGGGTTTCTGTTAGTAGTCAACCATCAACCTGGTGTCAACTCTCACTACTCTGGTATCCAAAGAAGGAACTGATTGTAATACCTCCTCCTCGACTGTGAATTGGATTCTGGGATCATAACAGTGCAGGATATTCAAAGCAGTGGTTCCATGTTCTGCTGGTATAAGTGCGATCACGTCATCGACAATTTTCTTACAGAATATAACTCGAAATGGCAATTTAGTTAAGCAGAAAGCTAGAGCCATATCCATTACATATTGATCAAATATTGGTGGTACTAACGAATCCATAGGGGCACCATCTTTTTGTTTATAAATTGTCCCATTGTGCGTAAAAACTGTAGTATAGTGTCGAACACAAACTTTATCATTTCAATAAATGTTGTTAAGGGTACTGGACAGTGCGGTTGTATCCGAGGCCAATAATATTCAACGCTTCTAATGGTCAGTTCAACTGTTATATTGGTGAACAGCGAAACAACATCCCAGCTCACCAGTACATGTCCTTGGGGAATCTCAAAGTTGTTGGTCATTTCAGCGAAATGAAAGGAATCTGATACATAATATGGATTGGTCCGATCATATGACTGCGTCAGAACATCTCTAACGAACACAGCAAAACCAGTATTCGGACTGCTGATGGCGGAAATGATGGGTCTGAGTGCCAGCTGTTCCTTATGGATTTTGGGGAGTCCATACAATTTTCCCAAGGATCCCTTGTAAAGGACAATTTGGAGGCCAGGCCAGGGGTAATAATTTCATCCTTCTTCAATGAGGAAATCATCTTCAGGGCTCTCTGTTGGTAAGTACTGTAGGTATTGTGCCTAAGTACTGTATATACTTCAGTATCCTGAAGTTGTTCAAGAGCCAATCATACACGTCCCTATACATTATTGTTGTAACGTAACCTTTATCTAAGGTGGTGACGATCAACTCAGGGTGATCTTCAAAAAATCTTTTGGCTTGAAGGTACATCGGTGTCACAGGGTGTCTAACACCTCTCTCATTCAGAAAGAAATTGGTGATAACATTGATAACTTTGGATGTTAAAATGTCTCTGAAGTTCTCATCTTGTATATTACTGGTTGCCTGGTTCACTCCTGATAATAGGCGGGGTATAGACACATCATTCTTGTTACGAGGAATGCAGAACTTGGGACCAAGGGACAAAACTGTCTTCACTTCTTCAGGGAGGAAGACATCTGTGAGGTTTTTCAACCATGAACTCTGAAACACTACCTTGCTATGCTGGTTGGAACGCAATCTCTCAAACTTTTTAACATTGACATTCCGAATATCAGGAAACTGAGTGTTGTATTTGGTCGAGGTTCTCCGTTTAAAATTTAACCATAAATTTTCAGGTAAGACTGCTCGGATTCGAGGGTGGAGTGTCGTCTTTCAATATATTTGGTGTTATTTATTATATACCAGAGTAGTGGGAGTTGATACCAGGTTGATGGTTGACTGGTACCAGAAGCCTATGTCCTCGGGCCGATACTTACATTATCTTTCATATCAATCACTGAAAGTAAAGATCAATTTTATAATTAATATGAAATTCCGTTTTTCCAAGATCTGTCATCCTACGTTCCTCGACAGAAATTTGAAATTATTAGATCATTCGCTTACTTCAAATGGACATCCACAGGGCATGATCAGGAAAATACTATAAAATACTACTATGGCGACTGAACAACAAGGACGGGCTGTTGAACCGATTAATCAAACGATATCTAATGAATCGAGGAAGACATTTATAACTCTCCTTCATGTAGAGGGTCTAGTACACGATATCTCCAGGTTGTTGCCATCTGAAACCTGCAAAACAGCTGTCAGAAATGTCAAACCCTTGAGAAAAATCTTCACTAAGATGAAAGATCGTGAGGAAGTAGAGGAAATGAGCGATGTGGTTTAACAGATTCCTTGTTCCAACTGTAACCAGGATTATGTTGGCCAAACTTTCACCAGACTAAAACAAAAATTGGCCTTGCACAGAATCCATATAAGATTTGAACGTGATGCCTGTGCATTGTCCAAACATTCCATCCAACTCAACCACTTCCCTGACTTGAACGGAGTGAGAGTTTTGGACAGAAAATCCAATTATAGAAAGAGGACCTTTTTGGAGATGGATCTACCAGACAGATAATTCCGTTAACTCAAACGGAGATGTGATGGGCTAAGTTCTATTTATTCTCTCCTCATCGTCATGGATACCACTATAAGAAGAGGTTGGTATGACAGACCAATCGATGCATAATTGTTCGCCCTGACCACCGAGTGCTGGTTCCAATACAGTGTGTTTTCTACAGTGAACTCTAGAATAACTGGAACGGCGTCGTAGGTACTAAAGTTCGACAGAAAGTGTGTCGCGTTGAAATGGAGAAATTGCGTCAATCCATCTCTCTCTTCATAGGAAAAGCGGGGTTGTTATACCTCCGATATGCTGTCAGTTGTCAAACGTGCACGCAGTGACCAGTGAACTCTAAAATAACTGGAACGGTTTCGCGATACAGCAAAAGTGAGGAAGACTGAAATGGAGAAATTGCGTCAATCCATCTCACTCTGACCCGTGTCACTGCGTGCACGTTTGACAACTGACAGCATATCGGAGGTATAACAACCCCGCTTTTCTTATGAAGAGAGAGATGGATTGACGCAATTTCTCCATTTCAACGCGACACACTTTCTGTCGAACTTTAGTACCTACGACGCCGTTCCAGTTATTCTAGAGTTCACTGGCAGTGACACGGGTCAGAGTGAGATGGATTGACGCAATTTCTCCATTTCAGTCTTCCTCACTTTTGCTGTATCGCGAAACCGTTCCAGTTATTTTAGAGTTCACTGGTTTTCTACCCTGATCGTGGTGTAAAAGTTTTGGTGTCTTGTTGTTTATCTAGCGGCATAAAAGTGCTCTCTCTCTTTTTCATTGAAATTTTTTTTTTAATTTTAATGTGCTTTTGTGGTGTCACTTATTGTGTCATTGTTTTGTTTTCTTCAGAGATGACCATCTCTTTGATCCCCGAAGGTTAAATATCGTTGTGATGTGACCATTTTTATTATGTTTTGTGCCCTTGACAGGCTGACATAATTCAGCCATAGAAATTTCTTGACGCCTCCCACTGAGTTGACATACCTCAAATTTGTTGTTTTGACTGGGAGTTTTTCCATGATTTGCTGCAGTACAATAATTACATGTATCTTCTAATAACTTTAATATCAAGCTTAAATTCGTGAGATGATTTTAAGATAAAGAAAAAATGACAAACAAAAAAATTCTTTGGCTTTAAATTCGTGAGTTTTGTTACCTTATACTTGTAATAATATTATAACACCTCTGTAATTTTAGCGACACCTGATGAAGGGACAATACAGTCTCGAAAGCTCAAGTCAAAGGAAAAAAGAGTCCTATTCCTTCTGACCCGACTACTCACCCAATATCATCCACTATATTATTACCAGTTAGTCGATAGCCACCATGTCAGCATTGTATATATACATATATACTTTTTTTTTAATTTCACACTTTAGTGTTTCACATCTTACAGGGCCTCCCGGGTATTTCTACCAAGAAAAGATCTGCTCTTCAGTGTGGATAGATGATGATATTGACAGTGCCAAGAAACACGGCTTTTTGCATCCATGTAATGGTATTATTTTGCATTTCTAGATCTTAGATATGCTGGGCAGTTTTTTTGGTACTAGTCCATTGACACTGATTATAAGTGGGATTATTTTTACCTTTCTCAACTTCCACATACCTTTCATCTGCTTTGACAGTGGTTCGTGTTTCCTTATCTTCTCTGCATAGGTTTTCATTATATTTTCATCTTGCGGAACGGCAAAGTCGATCATTACTGCCATTCTATTATTTTTGTTCCATACCACCTTGTCCGGTCTATTTTGTTCCTTTCCTATGTCGGTAAGTATCGTGAGATCCCAATATATCTTCGTTTCATCATTTTCGACAACTGCCGATGGGACGTACAAGTGGTGGGGTGTGAAATGCTGTATCAGGTTCTTATTCAGGCACAGAAGTTGATGTACCATCTTCCTCATAGTCTAAGAGCCCGTGAACGCCAGACCTTCGTTATTTAATAAAAGCTGAAAACTTGTCTACGCATGCTCCCAACACAGGTAAGAATGATTGACCATTATGAAGTTTGGGTTACCCTGGCTTTGGCAGGTAAACGGTATTAAAGGGGTGTAAAATACTGATCTAATTTCGTCAAATTATAAAGTGTGATTTTTTGATATTACCTCCAGAATATAATCAAAAATCACGTCATTAATTGCCAGACACTTACTATAGTGGCAACCCCTTGCCAGACACCCTTAATATTCATTAAATTATATGTAATACTACTAACGTTATAGTATAAAAGCTGATTTTTGTACATAATATATGTATAATACTTGGGTAATAATTAGATAATGTTTTCTCATTAGCCAGACATTTTTGATAGTGCCAACCCCTTGCCAGACAAGCTTGTAGTATAGCTGCAGGTGCGAGCGCGAGAGATTATATTATATGAGTGGGTGCGAGTGAGACGGCATGATTATAATGACTTATGCATATAAATTTTTTTGTACAGATTTATATAACTTATCATTTGAGTGAATCTCAGAAACATTTGAAGAAAAGACATTCGATGCTACAACTAAATTAAATTGTTGAAAATTTTAATTTATTCCATTAATAATTTAATTTAGTTGTAGCATCTAATGTCTTTTCTTCAGATGTTTTTGAGATTCACTTATATGATTAGTTATATAAATCTGTACCAAAAATTTTTCTGCATAAGTCATTATAATCATGCCGTCTCACTCGCACCCACGCATATATACCGTCTGGCCCTCGCACCTGCAGCGTAACTACAAGCTTGTCTGGCAAAGAGTTGGCACTATCAAAAATGTCTGGCTAATGAGAAAACATTATCTAATTATTACCCAAGTATTATACATATATTATGTATAAAAATCAGCTTTTATACTATAACGTAAGTAGAATTACATATAATTTAATGAACATTAAGGGTGTCTGGCAAGGGGTTGCCAATATAGTAAGTGTCTGGCAATTAATGACGTGATTTCTAATGATATTCTGAAGGTGATATCAAAAAATCACACTTTTATTTGACAAAATTAGATCAGTATTTTACACCCCTTTAATAACGTTTACATGCCGAAGCCAGGGTAACCCAAACTTCATAATGGCCCATCGTTCTTACCTGTGTTGTGAGCATGCCTAGAAAAGTTTTCAGCTTTTATAAAATAACGAAGGTCTGGCGTTCACGGGCTCTTGCTCTATCATGTAATCTTGTCGCGATAGATATTTAGTGCTGGCTATCACCGAGCATCCTGATACTAGATGTTGTGTGGTTTCCTCAACATTGTTGCACAGCCGAAATTTCGTGCTTTCTATCTGTTTTTTCATGATATGTTTGCTGTGATTCTGGGTTGGCACTACTTGGTCTTGCATGGCAAAGATCGTTCCTTCTTTCTGTGGGAGGAGGTAACCCTGGGTCAGGTAGATATAAGAAGCAGCTACATCCACCTCTTCCAGATGTAGACTTGAATAAAACCTACCGTGCAATTGCTTAGTTTTCCAGCTCTGCATAACTTTCCTCTGTCCTCTCCACCTTCGTGTGCCATACTTTCCTGTGCTGTGACCCATTGATGGATTGGTAAGTAGGTGTTTCTAAAATATTTTTGTATGTTAACTGTTCCTTTTTACAGGTCTTTTCTAATGAACTGAGGCCTCGGCCACCCTCCGTCCTAGGTAAGTACATTCTCTCAATGGCCGAGTTAGGATGCAGCAAGCCGAACTGTATCATTGTAGTTTTAATTTTTCTATCAATTAATTGTAGATCCGTTCTCGACCATGTGAGTGCTCCCACGGTGTATGTGAATGACGGAATCACCAAGATGTTGATGGCCATTATTTTATTTTTTGGCGACAGTTGTGATTTCAGTATAAGCTCAACGATTCGAAGTAATTCTGTTTTAGCATGTTTTTTATTTTCCTGTTGTCGTATCTCAAATGTTTGTTGTATGCCTAAATACTTATATTTTTCTTCCGTACTTAGGGTTTTTATTTCTTTTCCATCCCTCTGCCTCACGTTGTCCTCTTCCTCTATTAACTATCATCGCCGAGCACTTTTCAAATCCCAGTGTCATGCCTATATCCACTATAAAGTTTCTAACTAGTTTTAATAAATAATCCTTTCAGTTGTGCTCGGCCCCTTGCATAGAGTTACAAATCATTTATATAGAAAGAGTAGAGTAATTTTCTTTTCCGTTGAGCATTTTTATTACTTTACGGTCTACTTTGTATATTTCCAGTACTTTGGTAATCCAGTAGTGTGAAACAGAGTCAAAGGCTTTCTGGTAATCAATCCAGGCCAGGGCTATTTTCGTGTTCTTTTTTTTGCCTGTCTAGTGATCTCTCTGTCTATGACCCGGAGTTCCTTGCTACCGCGACACTAATTTTTGCTCCCGTTTTACTCCCAGGCCATCACATTGTTGCTTTTGAGGTGTGTGTTTATCTTGTGGGCAGGTGTGAATGTAATAATTTTATAGGCAGACGAAAGACAGGTGATTGGTCCTTAATTTTCGGGTTGTGCCAGGTCTCTCGTTTTTGGTACCATAAACGTTTTCTTTTTGTAAAATATAGGGGAATGATCTCTGGATTTTCTAAAGCTCCTTCCATTAGTCGCGCTAACACACTATGAGTCGATTTCAGAGCCTTCCACCAGTAACCATGAATCCCATCCACTCCTAGGGAAGCCCAGTCCTTTATTCTGTTAGTTGTTTTTTCTGATCTCTTCCTCACTCACCTCCACTCTTGGCATCTCTCGCAAGTTTTTTTTGTGCTTCCCTTTTCGCTTCAACCCAGGAAGAGTTCGTGTTGTGTTTATCTTCAACCGACCATTAGGACGCCCAGTGCTTTAGCATTTTGTTTGGGTTTAGGGAATTCTCTTTCTGTATACCGTTTTGGTATACAGTTCGTATTTTGTCGAACATTGAGAAAAATCCGCGAAGCGATGAATTTTTTTTAATTGCTAAAATGAAGTGGGTGGAATGTTTGGAAATTCTTTTCATTGACGAATGGAACGGATTTCCACATTTAGATTGAAGCAGAAAACTGAAACCAAATTGACGAAATTTGATTTCTACTCGTAAACTAATATTATGAAGATGAAAGATTTGTATGTTTGTGGATTTGTGGGTTTGTCTGTTTGATACGAGTTAACTCATAAGCTACTAGACCGATTTAAGAATTCTTTCACCCTCAGAATGCTACACTATCCCTGAGTAACATAGCCCTTAGCTGCAAAAATTTCAAAAATTTTTAGAAAATTAATAAGAAAAATCGAGTGAATTGTTGAGACCCAAAATGTTCGAAAAAAAAATGTTGAAGAAATTCATATTACTTTTTTTTTCTCCAAAAGAGAGGGGGATTCATTTGTATCAAATATGATATATTATGCATTGAGGAGAAGGTACAATATAAGTACTGATAAGTCTTGACTCATGATTTATTTCAATTTTGAAAACGGTAACAACTTCTTATATTTTCTTTTCGGGTTGACGAAATAAATAATATGTATTGAAAAAAGTCTAATGGTGAAAATCATAAAAGCAGTTCATCTTTTTCATTTTGCAGCCTTTCCACCAACGGATTAGTTTTTCTATTTCTTTTTTCCTACTGATAACTTTTTCACTACTGATTACTCGTTTTGGAGCGATACTTGATGGTGCCTCCAAAGAAGTTACAGTTTTCGAAGTGCTAGGCATCTCAGAGAAAATTTCCGGAGGAACTTCGTCAGGTATCTCAATCTCGTCCGAGTCATCCATAAATGGAAATAAGTCATCTTCACTCTCATAAGACATATCCATCAATTTATATACATCTTTTCCAGTTAGCGGCTTCTTCTTTCCATTCTTTTCTACAAGATATGTATAGTACTCCATGATCTGTGTAAAAGAATGATCTCCCCTATAGTTCACAATGGAACAGGACTTCATGATGTATCATATATGATATCGAACAAATATGTAATTTTCAAAATCTTCCCGGTATCAAATACTGTAACTGACTGAATAAAACAAAAACACTCTCCTCAAGAAATAACAGATGAATTTTCTCTAAAGAATTTCGTGAACATACGCTCTGAAAAAAATCTTTGAAATTCATCACTCTTTCATAACCGCTGACCATTCCTCAATTGACACTCTCAAAGTTGAATAACGAACGTAGAAAAACCAAATATATAAAATATGTTGGAATGCATATTGTCTCAAATATGTTACAGCATAAAACTCGAACACTCATTCATAGATGTCCGTAGCAGTATCATAAATACGATATATCAAATATGATACGCTATGCAGTTAAGGGATAGGCTATACTTTCCACCCGAGAAAATTATGGAAACCTTTTATAACTTTAATGATAATGAATATGAGTACCAAAATCAGACATGATCAGCTATTTACAGGTGCGCTGCAGAAACCGTAAGACGTACATGGAAACAATGTATAACGGAAATGTACCTCTTTAATAGTTCTACAAAAAAGTTCCGGATAGCATATATCTATCTTTCAAGGTTTACTCGGTTTAACCTTTTAAAGTTTTCCGAATGTTTCTCAAAATTATGCATTATTTGGGAGTATCTTTTTATGAATACGCTATTGATCCTTATCCAATTAAATAAGTCGTTCATACCAAATATTTAATTTAGAACGAAATTGCCTTTTACATCATTCAATTATGATGAATACATCAAAAGATATGGCAGGTTGAAGATGAAATCGCACCAAAATGCTTCTCCGAGGTAGGCACTAGGCGGGTAGGAGAAGGTACCGAAGTGTGAGAGGAGGGCATGCATATCTATACAGGGTGAGTCTTTGACTTGTACATATATTTCAACCGTAGATTCCTGAGGTGAAAAGAAACACTCTTTTCTCTACCATTTTTTTCGATTCGGCCTGGTGTAAAAGATACAGGCTGTTGATAATCCATGAAAAACATAAATTTTCAGTAATATCTCGCAAACGATTTCTTCACATGAAATGATTTTTGGAACATAGTTCTTCATGAATATGATGAATCTTTTCCGAATACAAAATTCTGAGTAATTCGATGTTGAAAGCAAAAAAAACTTAGAAATTCGAAAAATTGGATACTTTGGCTGAATGCAACTCTGTCGAAAATATTCACAGAATTAAATTTTCCCTACGTTGTCACGTTGACAAATTTCAAGAATAATTCAAGAATTTGTTATTTTGAATGATAAATGGTAAGAGAGCTAGCGCATTTTCTTTAAAGATAGGTTTACAATGAATGAGCTCACCTCTATTCCTCTTCAGTGTAAATCATTATCTATTCAAGCAAATTTCTACACCACTTTCGGAGTATTGCAATTTTGTTTCGTTGAGCTTTGACATACGTTGATCCAAATTTACATTACGATTAGAATACGATCATTTCTGATTTATGCATCTTATTATTACTACTAAAATAACCTTAATAAAGTTATTATTCATGAAGTCTGCGTATGATTTTGAAAAACATAGTAATTATTTTAAAATGTAGAGAATTAAAAAGAGCCGGATAAAAAAGGAGCATCTTCTTTCTCTCTCTATAGAGGAGTTGCGAACACAGAAATGTAAAAAACTAACCACAGAACACAGATGTCAAATAATCTAGTGTCACGGCTGTCACTGTCACCATGCGGACACCCCTTGAAATTCAATCGCCTCAACTGGTTTTTATGAACGTGAAATGTCAAGCGTGTTGCGAGTGTTTATGTTCTGTAGGGCGTTCGGCATCGACATCGGACGTGTCGGATCGATCTAAACCGTTCGTTATTACATCCGGATGAGGGGAATACAAATCTGTACCGTTCGTCATAAAAATCTGAGCAATCGGACGTCGATCTTTTCGCTCGGTCTATTTCGACGGAGCAAAGCGATTTATCCATAGAGTTTATGTTTTATATTTTTTTGTTTTATGTTGAGTTTCCTGATCCGACAACTGATAGATTGAAAAATTCTAACAGTTTTATTCTTCTGTTTTCATTTATTCATTAAAAACTCAATTAATTCATTAAAATTTTTCAATATAGCTCTCAAAGTTATAAATGGGCAGGAGGAGATATTGCTTTCCCGTTTCTTTTCGTGTAATTAATCAATTAATGATCAGGATCTTTCGTACAACTATCGCCGTATTGAACGACCAGAAGAGGTTATTGCATTACTCGTTTCTTTTGCATTCAGTGCCTTGCACTTAATATTTAATTGAGATTTTATGGAAGAGCTACTAAAAGGGTGAAAGTATCGTTAAAAGTTGAGCATATTTCCCAAAATAGTGATCTTTGAAATCTCATAATCTATAAAAGTAGAACAGAGCAGTATGTTCTGTGGCAGATGCTCTGTACGTTCGTTTATTCCAGATATTTCAGATTTATCTGTACGATCTGTGGTCACGTGACAAGAAAATCCGTCCGCTCGCGGAGGTTAATGCCGAACGCCCCTTGTATTTCTGTATTTATGTTCTGTGGTGTTTAGTAGGCAGCTCGCACTTATTTATTTTTGAGTTGTTGTTTTGATTTCGGAAACTCTTGCACGGAAGATTTCAAGAGATATTGGAAATGAATGCTATAGCTAAAATAGGTGGTTTAAAAGTTAATCCGATATAATCAAAAATGAAGTGTACATCAAGAAGAGATTATTCTGTTTTCATCACGAGCAAAATTTTGGATGAATCAATCATTGCATTAGAAATACAACTGGTATTAAAAGTGAGTTTATATTATTTTCTTTCTTTAATACAGCAGCTCATTTGTAAATTTCGAATGGTATATTCACTCGTTTCTTTGATACAATAGCTCATTTCAAAGATCAAAGGTTTGAATGCTATATCTCGTACTTGCAAAAATTCAGTGGTTAGTTTACCAGTGGCGGCATAGCTCATTCTGAAAATAAAAAAGGGCTATATCTTCTTATTCAGGCCGAATCGTAAAAAATGGTACAGAAAAAAGTGTTTCTTTTGAGCCCAGGAATAAACGGTTTGAATATATGTAAGTCAAAGACTCATCCTGTATAAGAGGTGGCCGCGTGGATCAGATTTCAGACATACAGTCGACTCCATTTTGAGGGGCTGATTGAGAAGAAGAAATGTAACAATTCAAAAAAGTTTCATAGGCAAAATAAATGTTTACATCTGTTCTTCGTTGATCGCAAAATGTTAAACAAATTTCTACCCAAGCGAAGCTAGGGCAGGTTTCTGTCAAATTATAATATAAGTTTTCTGATTGCTTCTATGTGCTTTTGTCTGAGAGGGACAGCAAAATGAAGAGTACATACAAAAAGGCAAAGCAGAGTATGATTTGCCATTGATTAAACAAAAAAGCAGGTCATTTGAGAAAATAATAAATGAATCAGACAACAAAAGTAAATCAACATGGTCAATAGTCAATTCCTTGAAGAATGAGAGTAAATAAAAAGTATTTCCAATACAGGGTAACCCTGAACAAATAGCTAATGACATAAACAGATTCTTCGTTAATAGTTCATCTCGGTTAACAAAAAATTTGAATGAAAACACTGACAGTTACACTGAAGAAAAAGAGCTCAACAGAATATTCCAACCAGAAACAGTTTCCACACAACATCTGAAATCTATAATTGGAAAACTTCGTAATAAACACAGTAGTGGCATGGATGGTATCTCAAATACTTTAATTAAACAAACATCTTGTGAAATTGTGGAACCTTTGAAGTTCATCATCAATAACTCTATAAGAACAGGAGTTTTTCCAGATAGTTTAAAAACAGCAGTTGTAGTCCCAATATACAAAGGAGGAGATGAAAAATCTTATGGCAATTATAGACCAGTCAGCCTGCTAACCTCATTCTCCAAGATATTTGAACTGGCTTACAGTGATCAACTTCTGGAATGTACGTTTTTCAAAACTAACCAACATGGATACATAAAAGGCAGGTCCATCCAAACTGCAATCTATCAATTCGCCAAAAGAGTAACTAGGGCATTTGAAGAGGGAGATTTAGCACTTGGTATATTACTGGATCTCTCAAAGGCATATGACTGCTAGATCCGGAGATACCTACTGTTTAAGAAGATGTATCATTGTGGAATTAGAAGTTCAACACTACAATGGATAAAATCTTCTCTTCAAAATAGAGCACAACTAGTGAAGATAGTCACCAACGGATTAGAAGTGAAGTCGGAGATAGAAAAACTGAAGATTTATGCATTGTCTATATTATCTAAATATCTTAACGAAGACGTTCTGAAGACTGTGTATCATGCCACTATAGAATCGAAGATCAGATTTGGTATAGTTTTTTATGGATCTGGAAATATAACAACACTTTTTACTATTCAGAAAAGGGCAATTCGGATCCTAAGCAGGTTGAAATATCGAGAGTCCAGCAGGGGCATATTCAAGAAAAATGGTTTATTGACAGTATATGCTATATATATTCAGGAATGCCTCCTGTTTATGCATAAAAATCCAAGGATGTTTGACATATTCAAAAGTGATCATACATATGGAACAACAAGTCTTGATTACAACTACCCTAAATGTAATCTCACAACAACCCAGAAACAGCTTGAGTATAGATGCTTAAAATTATTCAACAACCTATCCGCAGCAGTGAAAGCCATAAAGGACATCAAAAGCCTCAAAAAACACATATACAGGGTGTCCCGTAATAGACCGACAAACTTCTAGTGGACATTATAGATGGTATTTTAGACAGATTCGACCCAAAGCATTTAATGCAAAATTGCTTCGTTAAGGACCTAGTGCCCTTTGAAGATGACGTCCTGTCCAACTTTTTTAGCTTTCATTATTTTGCGAGATTTACATCATATTCATAAACTCTGATGTTTTTTCTCGAAAAAAGATGCTCTTGTATAATAACGCCCAGATGCACCATTTCTGAAAAAATAGATTTGAAATTTTCTCTCTTTTCACTAAGTCTTTAGAGTAAGGTAGTTAAATGATAAAAATAATTTTTTCTCAGAAATGCTGCAGCTAGGCGTTATTATACAAGAGCATCTTTTTTCAAGAAAAAACATCAGAGTTTATTAATATGATGTAAATCTCGCGAAATAATGAAAGTTAAAAAAGTTTCAACTAAAAATACCCTTCGCCCCCCCCCAAATGATACGATTGTGCTTGACATGAAAGAAATGCACTCAATCTAATCGATGCCTATTTTTGATATTAGCCAATGTGTGAACTTTCAGCACTTTATGTGACTCCGTTTTGCGAATATGTGGCAAAAAGTGTGGACAGGACGTCATCTTCAAAGGGCACTAGCTCCTTAACGAAGCAATTTTGCATTATATGATTTGGGTCGAATCTGTCTAAAATATGATCTATAATGTCCACTAGAAGTTTGTCGGTCTAATTACGGGACACCCTGTATAGATATTTACTACAATTAGAACCTTATTCCATGGATGTTTCTGACTTCCATTTCCTTTTTTTGGACACTATTTAATTTAATGTAACTTATATGTACTTACTGTAGGTGAAATGATCTGAAATAAAGAAGCTTGTTATGTTATGTAAATTTGACCTGAAGTTTCAAGATAATACATTCAACAATTATGTTTAAAACGAAATTTTTCATTTTAAAATATAACGCCAATTCAAATACTAAGGGGAAATACAGTTCAGGACTAGTTGAAAGGGTAGAGCTGCAGAATATATAAATTTTTACTCTCATTGTGCAAGCACAAATGAACCGCAAATATTAATGGTTCTTAAAATTTTGGATAAAACGTTTCTTACGACTTTCTCGTTATATATGGAAATGTTTCTTAGATATATTTTCCAGGTTTTCATGAATGTTTGATTTTTCCACTAGGGTGAAATGCATTTGTTTGAGGTCCATCAAGTTAGCCGGAAATTCCGGCACTTCTTGAAGAAAAAAATTTCACGGTAAATGCTAGCTAGATGCTGAAAGATGCTAATAGATAAACAAAGAGACTTCTGGCGCAAATTTTGAACATAACCTTGAATTCGTAAACGTCGAAAAGCGCACCGTTATGGGCCCCCAGCGGTACAGAAGTTTTTTTTGGATTGTGCTGACGGAGACTTAGATGTGGGCCCACATTTAGAGTGAATCGATGAGGGTTATGGGGGCCCATACGGCAGTAAAAAAGTTGTCTTTCAGTATGTGGGATCAGGCGCACCGTTATAGGGCCCCGCGGTACAGAAGTTGTCTTCTGGGATGGTGCTGACGGAACCCTAGATGTGGACCTCCATTTTGAGTGAATCAATTAGGGTTATGGGAGACCCATGCGGCAGTAAAGAAGTTGTCTTTTTGTATGTGGGATCTTTCGGGTCGCTATGAGGGCCCTGCGCTAAAGAAGTTGTCTTTTGGCATGTGGGGCCCTATTGTCAGTGAAATGGGATGCCCCGCGGTGAAGACGTTTTTTTTGTATAAGAGTCCCCATTGTGAGTGAATGGGGGCGTCGAGAAATCGTTTTTTATATTGTTTCCTATATTTTCATTATTGATTGAGAGAATCGCATATGATGATGATGAGGAAACGAGTGCGGAGTTATCGGGTATCGGTATACATGAAACGTGATTATGGTTTGTATCAATTATGGGATTAATATGCGATTTCCTGCAACGCGCAATCTTACGATTAATTTCAGGAGCTTGTATACAGGGGCAAATTGATGAAAATTGGTGTTTGGTTCACTCATTGAAAAGCAATAGGAAAAATAATATGTAGGTTAAAGTTTTGCCGGTGGTAACAAGAAAGAGGTGATGGCCTAATATTCGCCAGTTTAATTACATTGAGAGGAAATGCTGATGAGGGATACCCTAAAATATCGAGTTATCAATATTCAAGGTTTCCAACAAAATAATATATGATATTGATAATTTGAATATTACACTTATGGATGTGCAATAACCTAATTACTGACAGAAAGAAGGGTATATAGATTCATTCAATACCCAGACATTTTACATATTTAAATATGTATAACTGTTAGTGGGCGGTGTTGATTTTTTTTCATTTATTGGTATTCAAGAATATTCCAGTATTATTTTATCGTATTTTACTTTCCATTTGATGGCACAACGGAATGTATTAAGATAAACTAAATGCTGCTTGTTCTTATGCACACAAAAAAATCAAACTGACAGAATTACCATTCGGAGAGAAATTTAGAATAGTGAAGGCTAAAGAAAATGGAGGTCAATAATGATATTATGTTAGCATTTCATAAAGCATTCAAGTATAAAAAAAGACAATCAGTAGAAGAAATTTAACGATGGTTTATTCATATAAACAATCGAATCAAATTATTCAACAAAATGCTGAAAAAAATCAAACAGTTACTGTCGAAATTCGAAATTCAAACTAACACTGATCACTTAAAACGTTATAAAACAATTTTAAAAGAATTATTTCATTTGAAGAAGTGGGCGTTTACATAATAAAAGTTCTAGCCGAGTAAGGTGGGAAGATGTACAATCAACGTGTTCTGGTAGAATAAGAACTGGAGTTGTGATAAATCTAACACATGGTGATATAAATGAATTTATTACTAATGAATTTGTTTTCATCAAGATAAGATTTAAAAATCAACTGAAAAAACTTGTTCTCAAAACTAATATTACTTTTTGTGGGGAATTCATTAAAAAATCTGGTGATTCAGTTGTATTGAATGGTTTCAGGAAGAACTCAGAATGATAGCAAATAAATTGAATATTAAAATTTAGCCTCCTAAATTACAAGAGAATAAAATTAGTGGGAAATCCAAAGAATGTCATATATGTGAGAAATTGTTTAAAGCTAATGATCAAATAGTTGAAGATCATGATCATTTCACAGGAGTAATAAGAGGACCTGTGAATAATATATGTAAATTACAAAACAAAACATTATGGTACCTGTAGTTTTCCATAATTTGTGTGGTTTGACTCCAATTTTTAATAAGATATTTTTTCTACAAGCGTGCACTTTCATTCTCTTTCCCTCACGTATTTCAATTCGTAAAGAGTCACATTGCCAAACAGTGTGGGAAAAACCCCTGCTATTCCATTACCGCACGCAAATGCGTGTGGTAATGGATTACAAGGGTTTTTCTCGCACACTTTCTAAAGAATAAACTGAATAATGATATATCTCTATGCCACCGATGACGTTACTATGGAAACGATGATAGTACAATGGTAACGACTTGTCAGAGACTTTTGTCATTCATGTGTATTTAGAATGATCAATTCACATTTGATCTGTGTGTTGAAATCGATCTCGTATAAGCGCTTGTAGAAAAAATATTGTTCCTAACTCGTGCGGAAAGTGTTTTTCCCGCACTCAACTCCGATTCGCGTCGTTTGGGTAACGGCAGTTTCGTGCGGGAAAATATCACTTTCCGCACTTGTTAGGACGCGAATCGGAGTTTGGGTAAGCAGTTAAGTGCGGGAAAAACACTTTCCGCATGAGTTAGGAACAATATTTTTTCTACAAGCGCTTATACGAGATCGATTTCAACACACAGATCAAATGTGAATTGATCATTCTAAATACACATGAATGACATAAGTCTCTGACAAGTCATTACCATTGTACTCTCATCGTTGACGTTCGGTCCATAGAGACTACATCATTATTCAGTTTATTCTTTAGAAAAAGCGTGCGAGAAAAACCCTTGCTAATCCATTACCACACGCATTTGCGTGCTGTAATGGAATAGCAGGGGTTTTTCCCACACTGTTTGGCAATGTGACTCTTTACGAATTGAAATAGGTACGTGCGGGAAAGAGAATGAAAGTGCGCTTGTAGAAAAATAACTATTTTTCAAAGTGCTTCTATCTCAGTACTTCCTATATGAATCAGAAAAAGTATACATCTTTCACGGTTTATGATGAAAACACTTTTATCAAATATATGTTTATTGATAGTTAACGATTTATGGGATCGTCTCTTGAAGAATTATCATCATACTTGAAACTTGAATCATTCAATAATCTATACTCAAACTTCCCTAATTTAAATGCAAACCACTAAAAACTTATAACTAGAAGAGCTATATATCCCTATGACTACATAACCAATAATATTGATAAATTGGCAGAGACTCCACTTCCATCGAAGGAACAGTTTTTTAATAAACTAAACGATGAAGACATATTTGATGAAGAATATCTACGAGTTCAAAACGTTTGGTTCACTCTTTGCTGTGAAACTTTATAAGACTATTCAAATCTATATCTCAATTTCGTTGTCGTTGTCACATGACGTACGGACTAAATCCCGCTTGGTATTATACACTGCCAGGGTATACATGGGATTGCATGTTGAGGTATAATCAGCCGAAGCTATAGATAATAAAAGATATTGATACATTATTCATTGAGCAGAGTATAAGAGGAGGCATAAGTCAGTGTTTTAATAGATACCTATGCCAAGTCAAATAATAAATATATGAATGAATTTGATTCTGAAAAGTCAATATCCTTTATCGGTGGGCAATGAGTCAATATCTTCCATATGAAGGATTTGGGTGGGTTAATGAAAATATCGATGTGAATTCAATTCCTGAAGATGCTCCAGAAGGATATTTTCGGGAAGTTGATCTTGAATATCCCCAACACTTATACATAATTCACATTTAGTTTTAACATTTTGTCCTGAAAATCGAGATCTTTCAGGCAAAAAAATACCTAAATTATTGACCACATTATATAAAAAAATTTATATATTACATTATCCAAAATTTTAAACGACCCGACCGTTGAAAAACGGAATTTTTTCGACTAAAATTCATAGAGTCCTCAAATTTCACCAATCATCTTGCTTGAAATCATTTATCGATTTAAATACCGAACTAAGAAAAAAGTTGATGAATAATGAAGTATTCGGTAAAACAATGGAAAATATACGAAAACATAGGATAGTTAAAATAGTTAATAAATGAGAATCACGTTATGGAGCCGGGAGCGAAAGATCTCATAATAGTGATGTTCTTTCGAACTGAACGAAGTGATTTATATAACTTCAATCAGAAAGATCAGTTGAAGCGATCGTTCTTTCGTTTTCAATCAGTTCTCCCTTCCACAACTCTAAAGTGATTGCAAGTGATTATTCTAATCGCGGAATAAGTTCCATCAGTTCAATCAGTACGAAAGAACACTACTAATATAAGTATGTTTCGTAATCACGAAATATATACCAAAATATATTGTTTGTTTTTCATTATGGGGGGATTTCTCACAAGTTTTTTCTTCATTTTAAATTCAAGTTTTGAATATTCTGCCAACGAGTTGCGTACAGCTACATCTTTTGTTAGCGCATGTGCGTAGTGGTTAAGCAGAAACAGGAAGAGACAATTCTTAAGAAACCGCCACGCAGTTAAATTCTATTTTTTCTATTTTCGCTATTTTTCAAAAGTTTGGACGCATTTCAACTATTTAACTTGTAATCAAGCCGCTATAGTTCGTGAATACACACCAAAGGACATAGTGTTGTGTTCATCTCCAGAAAGAAGGGCTCTTCAAGCAGCAGCAGAACCATCCTTTTAAGGGTAAGTCGTAAATCGTTGGTTTTGTTTCAATATTTATTTAATTTATTGATTTGTGAGGGGTCCTATTCGCTATTATTGAATTTTCACCGGAAATCTCGAGGTTTGAGGTCCAATCAGTCCACTTTAATTCTCTCCGGCCTTTAACACCTTACAGTTCTTAAAGCATCTTATTTTGAGCTTTGTAACATGGTCCTTCGAGCCGGATGTTAAGGCCCTTCGTCCTCTTTGATTTTGTTGAAAATATACTCTAAATACTAATTTTCATTTTTTTCAAAAATTAATTAAATCTCTTTTCACTGGTCATTTCAGGCCGATCGCTTCGAAATTACGTTTTGAATAATTTTAATATATTATTAAATACATTCGTTTTGATTTACCGCAAAATTTCGAAAATTTTTCATTTCCTGAAAATTCGATTTAATTCATAATAAAGTCAACCATCTTGAAGATAATTTATCGCCTGAAATCATACGCTCTGTTCAGCCGTTATCAGTGGTCATCCTTCAACGTCATATTTTCAGCAGTCATTATCAAACTAGTTTCAGGTTAATATTTATTCAGAGGTTCGCATTGTTTACAAACACGATATTATAGTTGGGTATTGAATTCACTCCTTTTATTATTGATACAAACTTTTAAAAATGTCTGATAAATTTCGTAAACAGGTCGCTCTGAGGCAGAGTTGTATAAAGGAGATGGAAATAATTAACAATTTAGCTATATCAGTTAAAAGGATCATAAGCAACAAACGAATTCAAAGTTCGTTATACTTCTCTTGATTTCTGAATGAAGAATTTCAAAAATATCATAGTGGCATCCTATCTTTGTTATCAACTGATAAAGACTCAGATTTGAACGCAGAAGATGATCTTAAATGTAAGTTTCTTGAAATGTTTTATGATGTCAAATCGATTTATGCCGAATTATTTGAAAACGATGCAATGTCTCCTTTGAATGCGACTGTGGTCGCAGATAAAATTATTTCTGAAATTTCGCACGTGAGGTTACCTAAAATTGATTTGCAACGGTTTTCTGGCGATATCAGAGAATTTCCTGCATACAAAGATATGTTTGATGCCTTAGTTCATTCGAATTCAAATCTCAAACCAGTTGAGAAATTTAATTATTTGATCTCTTCTCTAAATGGTACGCCATTAGATCTTATCAAACACCTCAAAGCAACTAATGAAAACTACCAGTCAGCTTATGATACCTTGATAAAACGTTTCACAAATCCTCGAGCCCAAGCTCGAGCTTATTGGCTCTCTATTGAAAACTTCGCTCCTTTAAAAACTGAAAATCCTTTTTTACTCCGCAAACTATTGGACACTTTCTCTATAAATTTACAAAGTTTGAAAAATATGAACGTAGATATCAAATGTGATTTTGTCCTGACTCATATGTTATTATCCCGACTTGATCCTGATACTGCTAGAGCTTTTGAGAACGAATACGGTTCAACAGAAATTCCGGAATATAAAACTTTGTTTGAATTTCTTGAAAGGTACTGCAATGGTTTGAACAATATTTCTGGAAGCAGTATTCAAAAACCCATTTCTAGATCCACTAAACCATTAGCAAATAAATCTTCAAATAATTTTCTTGCACGCCGAGATTCTAAAGCCGCACAGTGTTCATTATGTAATGAAAATCATAATCTCTACAATTGTGAACAATATTTGAATAAAACGGCCCGCGACCGGTTTTCATACGCCAAGAGTAAATTTCTTTGTTTTGCTTGTTTGAGTGACATGCATATGTTAAATAAATGTAAATCAAAGTCATCATGCCGAAAATGTGGAAGCAGAAAACATCATACAACTTTGCATTTTGAAAATGAACATTTTGAAAAATCTGTTCCTATAAATTCGAATCGATACCGGAATGAAACGGCGACGCCCGGTGCTGACATTGCCGCATCTTCTTCGATTGCGTTCGATAATAATAATTCGTTCGCTGCGCAACAACGATCCGTACTGTTATGCTGGGTACTGCATTGATTGAAGTGCGAGCTCGTGATGGTACGCACAAGAAATTTCGTGCGTTACTGGATTCTGGTTCAGAAATTTCGATTATATCGCAAAAAAGTTTTAACGTTTTGAATCTTCCGAAAATTAATTCAGACGTAGTCGTTAACGGCATCGGCAATACCCAAGTCGCGAACAATGGCATTGTTCAACTTTTTTTGAATCCTATTGGGAATTCTGATATTTGTTTAACCGTGGACGCCCTTATTTTGCCCAAAATATGTGATAAAATACCAGCTTATCCTTTAGATTCCAAATCTTGGAAATATTTATTCGGTTTACCTCTCGCTGATCCGCATTATTATATTTGTTAGGGTTTATGTTTTGTGGAAGCAAAGTAATATTTTAAGTTATTTATTATTAACAAACTGAAGACTTATTACAACGCTACGTCATTACATTACTCAACCTTCATCTTATATTTATGTCAATTGTCAACAGTGTCTACCATAGAAAATATATGTATCACTGAATTGTCTCTTCTTCTAACACTCCCCCTCGATTTAAACACTTTTCTCAACAAAAGTTTTACAATCGTACCTATTATTCTGTGATATTTAACAATTTGCATATGTTTACAAATTTTTCTTTACATAGGGGTTTGGTCAAAATATCTGCAAAGTTATCATTTGTGTTCACATATTCTATTTTGATTATCCCTTTTTTAATCAAGTCCTTAATGAAATGTTCTTTAATGTCTATGTGTTTAGCCCGTTTTGAATTTTCGTAAGTTTGCGCCATTGAAACCGCACTCAGATTGTCCATTTTCAATGTCGCACACTTCACTTCACTGAACTCGGAGAGAACACCCTTCAGGTTGACCAATTCTTGAGCACTGGCTGCGGCTGCAACGTATTCAGCTTCTGCTGTTGAAAGTGCAACGCAAGTCTGCTTCTTCGAGAACCAGCTGATTGGATTTCCTCCATACAGTATTAGTGAACCACTAGTGCTCTTTCTATCACTTCGATCACCTGCCCAATCTGCATCCGAGTAGGCTTCCAGTTTTTCTGGTCCTTTTTTGTATACAAGTCCTTTGTCTGCTGTAGATTTCAAATATCTTAATATTCTTTTCCCAGCCGTAACCAACTCTTTGTTGGGCTTATCCAAATATCTACTAAGATATGATACTGAGTACATAATGTCAGGTCTTGATGTACAGGCTAAATACATCAAAGATCCGACTAACTTTCTGTAGGGAAAATTTGTTGATTCTGTATCAGGAGTACTCGAAGGATCTATATTGAATCCTGTAACCATTGGTGTGGATACACCCTTGCATTCCATCATATTAAAATGGCTTAAAAGTTTTTCAATGTAATTTCTTTGTATTATCTTGAGTTCTCAAGCTGTTTTTGTTATTTCCATTCCAAGAAATCTTTTAACTTGTCCCATATCCTTAGCATTCAATAAACTCTTCAAAGATTTTACTGTCTTCTCAATTTCTACATCTTTTCCGGTTATAATTAGGTCATCAACGAATACAATTAACCAGCAATCCTTCTTGCAGTACATGCAAAAATCGAAATTTGATCTTTGAAAATCCAAGTCCTTCATAATTTTGTCGAATTGATTATTCCAACATCTTGGACTCTCCCTCAATCCATATAGAGCTCTGTTAAGTTTGAGTACTTTGGATTTCCCTATATCTAATCCTTTAGGTGTCTTGATGTATACTTCGGATGTAAGCATACCATTTAAAAAAGCTGTTGGAATATCGAGTTGTCGTAAATTCCAATTTTCTTGTAAAGACTTCGCTAATAACATTCTTACGGTAGACATCCTCGTAACAGGTGCATATATGTTATGTGGATTCTCTTCTTGAATTTGGAAACCCTTCGCAACTAGTCGAGCCTTCTTTGTTCCATCTTCTTTGGTTTTGAATACCCATTTTGTATCAATAGCTACTTTACCATCCGGTAATTCGCATGTTGACCATGTTTGCAACTTCTCTAGAGATTTCAATTCTTGTTCAATTGACTTTCTCCACTCTTCATCAATAATTGCTTTTTCATATGTCTGGGGATCATCTGAAAGTATAAGGTGATCATAAGTAGCATAAATTTCAAAATCTTGTAAATATTTGGGTTTATTTACTCTTCTCCCTCTACTTGATACAATTTCTTCTTCATCTAATGATGAGCTACCCCCTTGTTCATCTGTCGTTTCTAGTTCATCTTGCTCAGATTCTTCGTGGACTGAATTTTCTTCAATTGTTGCTGTATCTTGATTTATTTTCCACAAAAATGTGTTGGATTCATCCTTCATTTCATCTAATTTTAATTGTTCCATTTTATCCTCGAAAAATACAACATCTCTACTGTATATTACCTTATTTGTATTTGGGTTGAGCAACCTATAACCCTTTTTGTTTTCACCATAACCAACAAATATGAGTCTTTCTGATTTAGCATCCCATTTTTGTCGTAGTTCATCCGGGACATGTGCCATTGCTTGACAACCAAAGATTCTAAGGTGTGCCAGGTTTGGCCTCCTGTTAAACCAGGCTTCATATGGTGTTTTCCCTGAAATAGCCTTTGTTGGGGAACGATTCATCAAATAAACTGAAACGTTGACTGCCTCAGCCCAATACTTCTTATTTAAGTTTGCTTCTGATAACATGGTTCTTGCCTTCTCTACAATAGTTCTGTTGGCCCTTTCGCTAACCCCATTCTGTTCAGGATTGTATCTCACTGTGGTTTGGTGAACTATACCTGAAGATCTTAAAATTAATTTCATCTGTTTATTGACATATTCAGTACCATTGTCTGTTCTTAAAATTTTGATCTTGCTATCAGTCTTGTTCTCTACTAAATTTTTGAATTCTTTAAAAGCTTCTATCACTTGACTCTTTTCTGCTAAGAAATAGATGTGTACATACCTCGTATAATCGTCAATGAAAGTCAGAAAGTACCTGCTACCACCTATGGATATTGTCTCCATGGGTCCACATAAATCACTGTGTATTAATTCCAGTGGCCTTGTAGATTGTGTTTGACTTGTTTGGAAAGGCTGTTTTCTTTGTTTTCCTTCAATGCATGACAAACATGATGTTGTTGACACCTTGAAGTCCTTATCCATTCCAACTGACATTTTGGTTAGCAAATTCATAGATCTTAGGTTGAGATGTCCTAACCTGCGATGCCACAAATTTTCCTCTGGTTGTGTACAGAAGTATGCTTTGTTTGATTGAACTGTGTTCAATTGATAAATTCCATTTGTCTCAAAACCTCTTGCTACTAGATAGTTATTGCGATTGAAGATTTTTGCACCATTCCTATCGAATACTACCCTGTGTCCCTTTTCCACAATTTTATGTATGGACAATAGATTTACTGCAGCTTCGGGGGCATACATAACCTCTTTAACCTCAATTGTTTCTTGTTTACCGTCTATATGCACTTGAATTGAAGCAGTTCCTTTTTCTTCGATAATCATATCATTACTATTAGCAATTTTAACCTTGGCTTTAATGTTTGTTGCTTCATTTAGCCATTTTCTGTTTCCTGTGATATGTGTTGATGCACAAGAGTCCAAATACCACACATCTGTATTGACGTTTTCAGACGTTAGAAATGCTGCATACGCTGTGGAATCATTTTTGCTTGTTTTCTTATCCACCTTTTTCTTTGAACGGCACTCTGTCTTAAAATGACCCATCTTTCCACAATTGTAACATTTAACGTTTTTCTTTGGATTACTTTTAGTTATATTACCTTTAGTGAACATTGCCAGATTACTATCCACTGACTTTGGATCTTGTTGAGTTTTTACATCTTGCAATAGCTTTACCTTGATGGAATCTCCACTTATTTGTGTACCACTGCTTTCTAGTCCCATTATCATCGGACGATATTCTTCGGGTAGACCTGCCAAAAGTAAAGTTCCAACCCATTCATTTTCCACTTTGAAATTCATCTCATTCAGTTTGTGAGCAGTTGATATTATTCTATCACAATATTCTTCTGTTGATTTGCAGTCTTCCAATTTTGTGTTGATGAGTGATCTCAGGAGTCCTACTCTTCTTGTCAGTCCCGAGTCCTCGAAAGCTTTTTCGAGGTTGGTCCAAGCTTCCTTCGATTTTGTGGCAGATTTGATGTGGGAATAATTTATTTTGTCGACAGAAAGTATTATTTTAGACAGAGCCTTTTTGTCCTTCTTTTCGTCAGTTTCTGTACCACTGACTACATCCCACAGATCATCTAATTCTAGAAGAGCTTTCATAGCAAATTTCCACTCACTGTAGTTGTCCCTTCCTATTAGTTTCTCAACAGACATGTATTGAGAACCAGCCATTTTGTTTCCGCGTGTTAGCACAATGATTTTATTTTTGAACAAGAACAACTTCCTCAATTATATTACTTTTACTTGCCGTGTAAGACTGGGCCCATAACCTGTTAGGGTTTATGTTTTGTGGAAGCAAAGTAATTTTTTAAGTTATTTATTATTAACAAACTGAAGACTTATTACAACGCTACGTCATTACATTACTCAACCTTCATCTTATATTTATGTCAATTGTCAACAGTGTCTACCATAGAAAATATATGTATCACTGAATTGTCTCTTCTTCTAACAATATTCCTAATGAAATCGATGTTTTATTAGGATCAGATATATTCGCAAATATTTTATCAAATGACCTCATTTATGGAAAAGATGGAGGTCCAAACGCGCTTCGCACCATTTTTGGGTATGTTTTACTTGGAAAAATTGAGAAAAGCCCAGTAGAGATAAAATGCAATTCTTTTATTAGTACACTTTCAGAAAATAATTTGGACGATACAATGAGAATGTTTTTCGAAATTGAAACTGTACCTGGAATTAATTCAGATATTCATAACACTTGCGAGGAGATTTTCAAAAATAACGTTTCTCGCTCACCTTCTGGAAGATATATTGTTCCTCTTTCATTAAAGAACTGAATCCAGCTTTTCCACAGAGTCGCACGATAGCAATTCAACGTTTTCTCGCTTTAGAAAGGCGTCTTCTACGCCAGCCTAATTTACATGAGCAATATTGTTCTGTAATTAAAGAATATCTGCAATTGTCACAAATGGAAATTGTTGATCCACCACAAGAAAATACTAATTTTTTCTATTTACCCCATCACGCCGTTCTACGACCAGATCATGCCACTACGAAGTTGCGTATTGTTTTTAACGCTTCCGCAAAAATGCCTAATAATAAATCACTTAACGATTGTTTATTTATTGGTAATAAGTTACAGAATGACATAAGCACAATATTATTGAAATTCCGGTTACACTCAGTATGTTTCACTGCAGATATAAAGCAGATGTATCGCCAAATTTTGGTAGATCCTTCATATACAGATTATCAGCGTTTAATTTTCCGCTTTTCCCCTAATGAAAAATTATTAGATTTACGTATAAAAACATTATGTTTTAGCTTCAATTGTGCCCCATATCTGGCGATGCGAATCATTCACCAATTAGTGGAAGATGAAGGTAGAAATATGCCTTCAGCCTCGGTTGCGTTAATTGAGGAGACTTACATAGACGACGTTTGTAGCGGTGGTGATTCTCTAGAAAACGCTTTAAAACTCAAAAACAATATAAATGATATTTTGAATAAGGGTGGATTTCACCTTCGCAAGTGGTCTAGTAACAGTTCTGAATTTTTGTCTAGCATACCTGCCGATCAGATATCTTCAGGCACGCATTCACTTGATTTGCAAGATAATTGTTCAATTAAAATATTGGGACTCATTTGGGAACCAAAAAATGACTCCTTTCAATACAACGTTGAAACAATTGATCGCAGTTGTACCAAACGCAATATTCTGTCAGAGCTGGCCAGAATATTTGACCCTCTAGGGTTTCTTGCACCTATTACTTTTTTGTGCAAATACCTGATCCAAAAGATGTGGTTAGCAAAATTAGATTGGAATGAATGTCCGCCAGATGAAATATTACGAGTTTGGACAAAATATAAGAATGAGTTGACATTATTGTCCAACTTACGCATTCCGCGCTTTATAAAAATTCCTCAACATTGTATTGTAGAGTTACATGGGTTCTGTGATGCAAGTGAACGAGGTTATAGTGCTGTTATTTATTGTAAAGTGACAGACAGTGTTGAAAATATTAATACATTTTTTTTATGTAGTAAATCTAAAGTGGCCCCTTGCTCAAAAAAATTAAGTATTCCTCGATTGGAACTATGCGGTGCAGTACTTTTGGCGAAAGTTTTAGAATGGGTTACAATCACTTACCGCGATAAAATTTGTTTCGATTCCATTCACGCTTACACCGATTCTGAAATTGTACTTGCCTGGTTGAATTCGTCACCTCACAGATAGCAGGTTTTCGTTGGAAACAGGGTTTCTTTCATACAAGAAAGGATACCTGCTTCATCCTGGTCACATGTCCGATCCACAGAAAATCCTGCGGACCTAGCTTCACGTGGTATGTTTCCCTCAGAAATCATCACTAATGAAGTATGGTTTCAAGGACCAAAACATCTCCTTTCCATCAATCAGAAGTTCGATATCGTTAATAATTTCGAAACGCAAGAAGAACTTCGAAAGTCTGTTTTATTGGCATTTGAAGAAAAACATTTTATTGACGATTTATTGATAAAATATTCAAATTTTTTTGTTCTTCGACGTATCTTGTGTTATGTTTTACGATTTATTTTTAGCTCCACCGAGCATATGCATACAGATTATGCTTTATCCCTATGGGAATTAAATCGTGCTACCTTGACATTTATTAAGAGAACCCAACAGTTATATTTCAATGAAATATTTGAAACAAAAAATTTCCCTAAACCTTTTAAGAAATTGAATGCATTTATAGATTCTCAAGGGATCATAAGAGTTGGCGGTAGACTCACTTATTCAAAATTATCTTTTGATAAAAGGCATCCGGTATTATTGCCCCAGCGGTGTAGACTTGTTGAATTATTAACACTTTGGCTGCCATACAGTTTTCAGGTCAATATTCTGGTAGGCTGTGTCAGTCATGCAGGACTGACAATCGAACACCACATTCAGGCTTTGGCAGTCAAATCTGACTGACAGCTCGTGTCATTTTACCTACGCCGCGTCAGTCTTTAAAGCCTGACATGACATATGGAGCAAATCGAGTGTCTCGGCTTCTTTCTGACTACAGGTATAGTTCATTTCAAAATGATTGGCATCTCGGGCGGCTGTGAGAAGTCGAAAATATGTTGGTATCGGTCCGTTCGGTGAATTTCGATTTGCCGATTTTAGGTTGGTGTTGAAAATATCACTGACTTTGACTTTTCCAAATTTGTAAATAATCTAAGAGTTAACCTATTGAAAATATTTCGAATTTATTTGTTAATATCAGTTTATATACTTGATTTAATCGACAAGTGGATTTAAATATCTCTTAAATCTACTTTGATTTGATTACTGAATTGAAAGAGATTCCTCTCATCTTACTGCAAGGGAACGCCAGGCAGTGTATCGGTGTTAGCAGATATTTCTGCTAGTATTAATGGCATTGCGCTCGTTTTTCAGGTAAACGATCATGTACAATGTGTTTTCTGATTAAGTAAGTTTTAAAATTTCAGATTTCTCCTAGAACTGTCCGAAGAATTTCGGAGAAAAAAGTAGAAGGCAAGTTGCTAGAGCCAGAGTTAGCACTGGAAGGAAACCTATTCCACATGATTATACCTTCAAAGAGACATTAAACGACTTTATTTTTTCTAAAATCAAAAACAATGAGTGTATTTGATGGATTTTTACCTGGATGTGATCTAATTCTTGACAGTGGTATCAATGATACGGATTAGCATAAAACAATGAATGGGGAACTATTTCATTAATGGATTACTGAACAATTAATACCTTCTCTGCAGTTATTCGATACAAAGTGTGTCATTATCATGGGTAATGCACCATATCATTCAATCAGAGTTGATTATATACCTACGACTGCTTCTCATAAAAAAGTAATTCGGCAAGGGCTACAAGAACATAAGTTTCCTATAAATGATAAACTTAAAAATACTTGAATCCTTTGTTGGATTTTATAGAAAGTTGAATTGTTAATACAATTTTGATGTTTACTCAAACAGTTATTTTACATGTTATGTTCGCTTCGGAGCACTGCATTCAGAAGATAATTCTAATATGTAAATAAATAGTAAAATGTATAAGTCTATAAGTATTCCACTGTACTTTTAATAATTATTTTCAATGAATCTACTATTGCATATAATATTTCTGTCTCCAATTAACAATAAAATTTTTGAATAATGTTCTGAATGAATTTTCTCAATTTTGTACCGAAGCTTATTTTAGTTTTTCACTGTAAATTGTCAGTTTTAAGCAATGTTAAGTGTGTTCCTTACCCATACGATAAGGATTGAAACAAAATTTTAACTTCTGCTTCCTCTGAATTCCAAACACTCAAAGGAACTTAATCAACTTTTATCTAAAATGACACCGACAAGACCAACAAAAGCTAAATTGACAATCGTTTCCAATAAAAGCCAAAATATTCACCATTTCTCTATTCTAGACTTAGGGAAAACTGTGTGTCATCTTTTGGGGATATGAAGAAATAGTACTCAATTAATATAATGGATATGTTAAATCAACAAACAAATACTCAATTATTCATATCAAACCTAACCAAGGCATATGAATGAATGAAATCATTATTTAATCTGTGCAATAGTATATTTTAAAACAAGTATGATTTTCATACAAAAATGATAACATCTTGTGATCCACATGTTTCACTTTAATTTTAACACCTTTGCCACACACACTCGGTTCATATTTTGGCTATTCAATGAAATATTCCTCTTACTAAAACAGACAGAACCGGTGATAAGTTCATTAAAGTTATACAATGCGGTACAATTAATGTACATACTGAATAAATTCTTTAATTTGTGTTTTGTCTTATTATGTATGACAAATTGGTCCACACCTTTCAAAGTATCAACAAGTTCTTTTTGTTTCGTTTCACCAGTTTGGCTATCTCAGTTGAATTTGAGTTGAACACACTCATTTTAAGTTATAATTACAAATAAATTTGTCAGAGAAAAGAAAATATATCTTAATTATCTTCAATAGAGTCTCAATCTTCATCGGTGAATTATATGAATGACATCTCATTAGAGTACTTTGATAGTTTATAGTTTTGTTTATTGAGGCACTGAGGCAGCGACATAGTACCTAATAAAACCTGAATCCCATTGATTAAACTGGACTGAAATATAAATGACTTTGTTTATTTTTCATAATATTCACAAGCTTAGGGGCTATACCTATTCTTTCTTCGCTCTTTAGCTGCAAATGATGGTAAATACGAAAATTTGTCAATACAGTGTCAGAAATTATATACTGCTGGTAGGTTTAGAGATTTACACAATCCTAATGGTATTTAAGAATCAGGAACATTCTCAAGCTCAGGAATTTGCTTTGGAAAATAAAAATATTGTACTAAATATATTTCTAGGTTATGTTTATTCATTTCCCTTCTCTGACTGATGAACCCACAGAAATTTTTGGTGAATTTTTAGTAACTAGAAATAAAGCCCCGACTGGACTTTCATGGCTTGCTCTGATGACAATCATTATGAAACGAACTATATCTGTTTTTCAACTCTACTCTAACTAGATATCGCAGGGCATGTCTGGCTTGGCAGAACAATTTCGCCTCGGCAGATGCCGTAAACGGAGGATCGAGTGTCAGTCGTATACGACTGACGTGGCAGCCAAAGTGTTGATTCCTACCACAAAAAATATCTGCATGCAGGAACAGGAACGCTTCATTTTTTAATTGCGCAAAAATATTGGATTTTATCTGCACGAAGGGCTATACGCTCAGTCCTATCAAAATGCTTAAAATGTTGGAAAACGAACCCTGTTACGTCGCAACCAGTAATGGGAAATTTACCGAATATCATAATCTCTCCAGCCAAACCGTTTTCTCACTCAGGAGTAGATTTTTGCGGTCCTTTTTTCGTCACAATGAGTAGGCACCGAGGAGTTAAATCTTCTAAGGCTTATGTGTGCGTTTTTGTGTGTATGTCCACCAAGGCGATTCACCTAGAATTGGCGTCCGACATGAGTAGTGACGTATTTATAGCTGCCCTACGCAGATTTGTGGCACGACGTGGAAAATGTTCACATTTATACTCCGACCGTGGGACAAATTTCGTCGGTGCTAATAGGGAGCTAATAGCTTTAGCAAAAAAATGCGCTAAATGTGAGTTAATCACTCATCATTTTCTGCCAGGCAATGCCCCTCACATGGGCGGATTATGGGAGGCGGGCGTACGGTCAGTAAAAACTCACCTCAAAAGAGTCATAGGTTATCAAATATTAAGCTATGAAGAGTTTTATACGCTCTTAGTACAAATTGAGGCGGTACTCAATTCTCGCCCTCTTACTCCGATGAGCTCAGACCCGAATGATTTATCGGTATTAACTCCAGGACATTTTTAACCTTGAAACCATTAGGTTCTGTTCCGGATGAAAATTATCAGGACATAAATATAAGCCACTTGAAACGGTGGCAACTTATTCAACAAATGCAACAACACTTTTGGCGCAGGTGGAAAAACGAATACTTGCATACTCTCCAGCAAAGAAATAAATGGTTAAAATCTTCTCATATGCCAAAGGAAGGTTCTTTAGTTTTAATAAAGAATGATAACCTGCCTCCTTTAAAATGGGATATGGGACGAATACTCAAGCTTACACCCGGTTTAGATGGTGTTGCACGAGTTGCTGATGTTAAAACCAAGTCGGGTATTATAAAACGACCTCTGAACAAATTATGTCCTTTGCCTGTTGAATAATTTTCCACACAAATGATATCTGCTGAACAAGCATATGCTACATTTTTTCTTTTTTTATTATTCTTGGGTATTAAATTTTTCATTATATTTCCACCTTGTAGAGATTTAATTTTTTAATTAATTATTAATTTTAAGAGCAAAAGGCTCATTACAGTCACCTTTGGAGGCGGGAGTATGTTTCGTAATCACGAAATATATACCAAAATATATTGTTTGTTTTTCATTATGGGGGGACTTCTCACAAGTTTTTTCTTCATTTTTGAATTCAAGTTTTGAATATTCTACCAACGAGTTGCGTACAGCTACCTCTTTTGTTGGCGCATGTGCGTAGTGGTTAAGCAGAAACAGGAAGAGACAATTCTTAAGAAACCGCCACGCAGTTAAATTCTATTTTTTCTATTTTCGCTATTTTCCAAAAGTTTGGACGCATTTCAACTATTTAACTTGTAATCAAGCCGCTATAGTTCGTGAATACACACCAAAGGACATAGTGTTGTGTTCATCTCCAGAAAGAAGGGCCCTTCAAGCAGCAGCAGAACCATCCTTTTAAGGGTAAGTCGTAAATCGTTGGTTTTGTTTCAATATTTATTTAATTTATTGATTTGTGAGGGGTCCTATTCGCTATTATTGAATTTTCACCGTGTTACGTCCGATAGCTCAGTTTTATTTGAGAGAAATGTGGACTGTATTATCGCGTAATGAAGCTGGAGCAACAGCGAAATGTATGAATATAATAAAAATATTAAATTTGCGGTCAACAGTGATGACTTACCAAAATGATCGTCTCAGTGGTGGTGAAGTTATCTCTGCTCCTAAATCCCAGCTCTTCACAGGGACCCTTGGCTGCGGGAAGTCTACTCCAACTTTTGGTGTTCAAAATGCGGTGTTGAATAAACACAAAACAATAGCGAAAGCGGAAATATTCAAATGCGACTCAATATACAAGAGTTTTCAAATGCGGGTTATATCAAAAAGTTATGCGGAAATATCAAAATATATAAGCGAAGAAAACAACAAAAATTATAGCGGCTGAATTCTTATTCATACAAGATACGTACTAGCGTCGAGAACATACTGTTTTCAGGCGTTTTAATCCCAAGTCACCAATGTTGACTTCGTTTACGCGTAAGCTTATGACATTTAGCCGTTGCTCAAACTTTATTTTATATTACGACCAAACATTCTCCGGCCACGAAAAGTGAAAAATAAGTTAAAATCGTTGAAATTGTAACATTGGTTTTAGATAGATGGATTAAATACGCGCTTTCAATGAAAAAAAAAATAACTATTTTTAATCTATAAACTATATAAGAAAATCTATATTGAATTATATATTAAAGGATGAATCAAGTTTACAACTAATGAACTTTGTTCAAGTTTCAATTGGTAGGGGACATAATTTTACAACAGGTCTCATTAGGACGCCACTTTTGGTTTTGACGGTAGCAACACGGCAATTTCCGTCGGGCGCATTCGACAATGTCAGAATTCTTCCAAGTGCCCACTGACAAGGCGGAAGCCTCTCATCCTTAATGAGAACTAAGTGACCAATTTTGGGCGGATTTTCATCAGATGAAAACCATTTGCAGCGTTGCTGCAACGTATGTAAATATTCACGATGCCATCGCTTCCAAAAATCCTGCTGAATACGCTGGAGGGATTGCCAACGGCTCAGACGATTCAAAGGGAGTTGGGAGATATCAGGATAGGGAAGGGCATTCAGAGGTTCAAGGGTGAGAAAATGACCAGGTGAAAGTGCGGAACATCCTCAGGATCTGAAGATAAGGCTTCCAGAGGTCGCGAGTTCAAAATAGCCTCAATTAGGCATAGAACTGTATAAAATTCCTCGTAGGTGAGGATTTGAGCACCTATAACTCGAGTCAAATGAGTTTTGACGGACTTGACTCCCGCCTCCCATAAACCACCCATATGGGGAGCTGAAGGTGGATTAAAGTGCCACAAGATATTTTCCTGTTCAGCCGCCTGTTTCATCAACTTGTTCAATTCCCGACTTGCACCAAGAAAATTGGTACCACAGTCAGAGTACAAGTGACTCACTCTTCCTCGACGGGCGATAAAGCGTTGGAGAGCAGCTAAAAAAGTCTCCGTGGACAAATCAGTAGCCAATTCTAAATGGAGAGCTTTTGTAGCGAAACATACAAATAAACAAATATAAGATTTTGTAGTTTTAACACCTCTATGACGACTAAATGTTATAGAATATGGACCTGCGAAGTCCACTCCACTACTACTGAATGGTTTAACTTGAGAGATTCGTGATGAAGGAAGTGCACCCATCGGGGGGTGATAAGCGTTGGGTCGCATTTTGAAGCATTTAATACATTTATTGATTACTGAAGATATGGCTTTTTTACCACTAAGAATCCAAAATCTTTGGGCTATAAGAAATCTAACTGTGCGTAGACCGGCATGTAGATATTTCTTGTGATACATGTCGATGACCAGAAAAGTCAAAGTACTCTTTTTGGGTAAGAGCATAGGATGTTTCGATTCAAATGTTAAAGAAGATGATTCGATTCTACCACCGACCCTTAATATGCCATCTTTATCTCGAAAAATATTCAATTTTTTAAAATATTTGGGAAACGTTTTCCTTTTAAGTTCAGCGGAAAATGATTGTTGTTGCGTCGCTTTGACCAAGTAAAGCAAAGCTTCGTTCAATTCAATGAGCGAAATATTTCCGGAGCGTTTTGTACTTTTTTTTGTATTATTTATAAAGCGAAGTACATATGAAAGTATCCTTTGAATTCTATTCAAAGATGATATATTTTCAAGTAAAGAAAATATTACACTATTAGAAGAGTTATCTGGAAAGTTTGAGAAGAAATTATTCACTTCTAAATGAGCGGTTCTGTCACAAACGGAAGTCGAAGGACAGTGTTTGAGTGATATGGGCAACTTTGGTGGTCCATTGAACCATATGGATTGAGAAGCAAACTCTGATGGAAGTAAGCCTCTAGACCCAGGATCAGCCGGGTTATTTTGTGACTCGATATGGTGCCAAGAAGCACTGGGTATCTTGTCTTGTATATGGGCTACCCTGTTCGAAACAAAGGTAGGCCATCGATGCGGCGCTCCCTTGACCCAATCAAGGGTAATTTGAGAATCAGTGAACGCAAATACATTTTCCAAACTTAAGGAAGTATGGAAAGTATTGAGGCAAAACGAAAGAAGATTTGCCAACAATACTGCACCGCAGAGCTCAAGGCGTGGAATGGTGATGCGTTTGAGGGGGGAAACCTTAGTTTTGGCGCATACAAATTTAATAAGTTCAGAATTTTTCATTTTTATGCGTATATAAACAACTGCGCAATAACCTCTTTCTGAGGCGTCACAAAATCCTAGAAGTTCATAGGATTCTGCTAAAGGCGTGAGGAGTTTACGAGGAATCTTAATTGAAGATAAACTCGAAATATCAGATTTGAAAGCATCCAAGACCCTAGCAATATCTGCAGGGAGCTCATCGTCCCAAGCAACACCTGACGACCAAACTCTTTGCATAAGATGCTTAAGGAGAAATGTTACAGGTGCGAGAAAACCTATTGGGTCATAAATGCGAGCTATTTGCGAAAGTAAATTACGTTTCGTTGAGAAGTTATCAGGGATTTCTACATTAAAACGAAAGCAATCTTGTGGTGGATCCCACTGTAAACCTAAGACCTTGAGAGAAGTGCATTCATCATGTTTATCAAAAGAGCGTGGATCGACTGACAGATGAGAGGACGGTATATCAGATAGTATTGATGGACTATTGGAGGAAAATTTCCTCAATTCAAAATTACCTTTTTTGAGAAGATTAACCAATTCGTTAATCAAGGATTTGGCACCTTCCAATGTGGAGCTTCCACTGACAACATCGTCCACATATGTATCCTCAAGCAACGCCTTTGATGCAAGAGGAAAATTGGCACCTTCATCTGTGGCTAATTGAACAAGGGTTCGCAATGCAAGGTATGGTGCACTGTTAACACCATAAGTGACCGTCAACAGACGGTAATCCTGAGGATCCTCATCAACAGAGAATCTCCAAACTATACGCTGATAGTCAGCGTGTTCTGGTTTTATGCGGATCATACGATACATCTGCCGAATGTCGGCACAAACAGTGTATTCATGCAAACGAAAGCGTATTAAAATTGAAATAATATCTTTCTGTAGTTTTCTACCTGTGAGTAGATGATCATTTAGTGAGCCTTGTTCTGGCTGAGGAGATTTTGCGGAAGCATTGAATACTACTCTTATTTTCGTTACATTATTTTGGGTTTTAACAACGCAGTGATGGGGAAGGTAAAACGAATTTGAATGAATAGAGTTGCGAGGAACAAGTTCCATATGATCTGATTCTATATAATCTCGCATGAATTCAACATAAAGTTTGTATAAATCTGGCTTCTTGATAAGCCTGCGTTCAAGACAAAAGAAACGAGTTAGCGCTAGTTCACGCATTCCCTTGAATTCGGGTAAAATATTTCGGAATGGAAGTGATACGACGTAACGACCCTGATCATCACGGTAGTGTTGATCTGAAAATATTTGATCACATAATTTGTCATCCGTTGATAACGGTTCTATTGAAGGAACAGAATCAAGTTCCCAAAATTTTTGTAAAGAAATGTCAGACAAAAATTCTGAGCATGAAACAAAAAATGTGGAAATAGGTGCGTTCTGATTGATTTCAAATTTACCCATCAAAATGTACCCAAGAACAGATTGAATCGCGTCAAGCTGACCGGACTTTCCTATGATTTGTCCAGGCAATAAAATTTTTGAAAACACATCTGCGCCTAATAAAATATCAATGGTGCCTGGCATATAAAACCTCTCATCAGCCAATTTCAGATGAGTTAAATGAGACCAAGCAGACTCAGGAACCGGATGAGCAGGTACCCTGTCACAAACCTGATCTAAAACAATTGCGTCTGTCAAAATAAGTGGTTCCTTCAATTGTAATGGGCGAAACATCAAAGTTAATGAACCATGTGTTGTGTTAGTTCTCATGGAACTCAGACCTTTTACTTCGACATCAACCCTGTGGCGAGGTAAACCTAACAAATTCGCAGCTTTCCTGCTGATGAAAGAAGACATAGATCCGCTATCTATTAAACAACGGAATACATGAAATTCTCCAAAATTATCTCGTACTTCTATTAAAGCCGTGGATAAAAGTACTGTGGATGACTTTCGGCAAATACCCGCAGCCGCTGTTAAGACTGCTCCGTTAGCAGAACTAGAAGTTAAATCCTCTGAATCAACAGATTTATCGGAAGATTGAGCCAGGTGTAGTAGCGTGTGATGTCTGTCATGACATTTTCGACAAGTGGTTACTGACTTACATGATCTCAAATCATGAATACAGCTCAAACAATTAAAACATAAGTGTTTTTGCTTAGCAAACGCATGACGTTCTTTAGGTGTTTTTTCCAAAAACTGCGAACAGGAATGCAACATATGATCTTGTTTACAAAGTGAACAAACAGGAATATTTTTTGAGCGTTGGTTTTTATTATCATTAGTGAAATAGGTATCAATCCGTTGTTTTACATTAGAAAAAGATTTATTTTGAACAGAAGATTTATATGTACTATTTGGACTATGAGATGTTCCGACGGTATCCATTGCAGTGCAATATTTATTAAGAAATTCAATTAATGTTTTGAATTCTGGGATTGAGGATGAACCATGTTCGAGTTCGAAACGCGCTACAGTAGCGTTATCTAGGCGTTTTATCAAAAGCATGAACATGATAAAATCCCAAGACTCAACCGGAAAATTCATATTCTTCAAAGCCGCCAAATTTTCAGTAAACGTATTTATTAATTTACGAAGTGCGGTATGATTATTACAATTGACTCTAGGCGTCTGTTCAATTGCGTTCCAATGAGCTTGAGCTCTCAACCTCTCATTAGAAAAACGATTAATAAGTGAATCATATGCAATTTGGTAGTTTTGCGAAGTCATAGGTAATGTGCGAACTAAGGACAAAGGGGGTCCTTCCAAAGAAGAAATCAAATAGTTAAATTTTTCAATTTCTGTTAGCGAAGAATTGTTATGAACTAAAGCATCGAATACATCAAGATATGTCACAAATTGCGTGTAATCTCCTCTGAATTTTTTTATTTCTATTTGTGGAAGACGAACATTAGGCGTAGAATTATTAGGTGAGCAAGTTGCTAGACTTTGCTTCCGAGACAAAACAGATTGCGCAGAAATATTCAAAGATTCCCCATTTGGATCGAACAATTGTGTATAAATTGTTTTAGCGGAAAAGTAACTGTTCTGAAAGTCACTTCTGATAGACTCTTCCAAAGTCAGATCAGCATCATCACTTTGTAAAAGAATACTAGTCACTGTCTGATGTTGCTTGTTAAATTCTTCACGAACTTCATCGATTTCAGTGAATCGAATTCTGAAGGAGGTTCTAAGTGACACATCCGAAACTGCTTTATTAGCCAAATCAAGAAGTGAAGTCAGTTCAACTATACAAGAAGTTCTTATGAACTTAGCCCTTTTCAGTTTGAAATCCGTCATTTTCGGATTGAATAGAGAAATTTTAAGAAACTATTTAATTTTTAATGAAAACAATAGTGTAAAAATGCGTAATATATCGAATAAATTAAATTCAATAATAGCGATCAGTAATTATTACGAAGAATTACGATTTCAAAAGAATATGCATAAACGATGTCACTTTATATGCGTTGAGTGCAGAGTATTGAAATTCGAACAATGTGTCGATTACGATAAGCGATTTTTTTGCGTTCGTCGAATTCAGATGCGTGAATGTAAAAAATATGCGTATAAACAAGAAATTAATTATGAATCTGAAATTAAGCAAAATCAATGAAAAGAAAATTCAATATTCGGCTCGATAAAGGACCAATGTTACGTCCGATAGCTCAGTTTTATTTGAGAGAAATGTGGACTGTATTATCGCGTAATGAAGCTGGAGCAACAGCGAAATGTATGAATATAATAAAAATATTAAATTTGCGGTCAACAGTGATGACTTACCAAAATGATCGTCTCAGTGGTGGTGAAGTTATCTCTGCTCCTAAATCCCAGCTCTTCACAGGGACCCTTGGCTGCGGGAAGTCTACTCCAACTTTTGGTGTTCAAAATGCGGTGTTGAATAAACACAAAACAATAGCGAAAGCGGAAATATTCAAATGCGACTCAATATACAAGAGTTTTCAAATGCGGGTTATATCAAAAAGTTATGCGGAAATATCAAAATATATAAGCGAAGAAAACAACAAAAATTATAGCGGCTGAATTCTTATTCATACAAGATACGTACTAGCGTCGAGAGCATACTGTTTTCAGGCGTTTTAATCCCAAGTCACCAATGTTGACTTCGTTTACGCGTAAGCTTATGACATTTAGCCGTTGCTCAAACTTTATTTTATATTACGACCAAACACACCGGATATCTCGAGGATTGAGGTCCAATCAGTCCACTTTAATTCTCTCCGGCCTTTAACAACTTAAAGTTCTTAAAGCATCTTATTTTGAGCTTTGTTACAAAGTATGTAGTCCCAACATCAAAACTAGTATGATTTTCGAAAAAAATTCAGTAGCTATTGAAATGAGGAAAACAAAATTAATATTCAATAGACCTTATTATATTTGGTTTAGCTATATTAGATATTTCAAAAATCTGGTTATATGATTTCATTATAATTATAGTCTAACTGAATTCGATAACTGCTTTCAGTTATATGTTGATACTGATTCTTCAATTCCTGAAATTCGAGATGAAGATCCATATGAATTTATAAGAAAAGATTGTCGTGAATATTTCGATACATCAGATTATCCTGAGTATAATCCCTATAGTATACCACAGGTTAACAAAAATATTCCCGGACTCATGAAAGATGAGAACAAAGGTACTGTCATGAATAAGTTTGTTGGATTACTCCCCAAAATGTGTTTTTTCAAGATAAACTCAAACAAAAGTGTAAATAAAATCGCGAAGGGAATGAAGAAAACGGTGGCTCAAAAAATTATAACATTCGATGACTATTTAAATTGTTTGCGTAAAGGAGAAGGTAAAATCATAACTTAAAGGAATATTATTTCTGAAAACCATCAGGTCTATTCAGTTGAACAAAAAGAGTTGATTTATCTAATTCTGATACGAAAAGATTTATAATAGATAATCATCATTCACTTGGAATCTTGGAGTCACACACATTCTCCTCACACACTTACTGGCTCTTTTGAACAATTGAAGTACTTTTCATATCCACAAGATGAAAAATTATACACAGAAACAATGGATTTCAGCTCAAGAAAAGTTTGACTTAAAGTTATCAATCTCAGAACCCCTGAACAAAAATCCATTTGATACTTATGTTTTCAATAAAATTTATTCTTCAATGAAATTGTAATGTAGAAATTTTAAGGACTCTAATAAATACTTAGGTGTAGCAAGTTCACCTTCTTTTGAGAGGCATATGAATTTATTTAATGCAAACAGAATATTGGAGTGATTTTCTAGAATAAGGGTTTATTATCTACTATATAAAAATAAGTCGGGTTTTCCTCCCTGACGCTATAACTGCAGAACGCACGAACCGATTTCAACGGTTTTGCATTCGTTGAAAAGGTCTCGGGCTCCGCGAGGTTTGTAGCAAAGAAAATTCAGGAAAAATTTCAAGATATCGAGAAGAACGTGGTAAGAAGAAATTGGCAAATTTCTGACATTTCTGAAAATTTCATTATTTATGACATCGAATTCAATGACAATTGTCAAGTCCCTTACGAGAGGGAAGTGCTTCCAAAAATGTCCTCATTTCAGAAGAAAAAGGCCAAATCCTAATGAAACAATGTATGAATATCGTATTTTAATCGTTTTATAACGGTTATTACTAAACATATTGGTTTCAGAAACTATGAAATTATAAGGAAGTACGTGACAATTTTCAATTCAGTTTAAAGGTAAAAAAGCTCTAGGAAATTTGCAATTTTGAGAAAGAAAACGAACTGATCCGAATCAAACAAGGTACGAATATCGTTTTTGAGTAGTTCTATAACGTTTATGAATGAAGATATTCTGAAATAACCAGGAAGAACAAAATATTTTGGACATAGGTACGTCTGATGTAAACATTTGTTCGTTTCGAGTGGAAAACGTTATTTGAATAGGTAAGTCCATATGAAATCATCAACTTCAACGTTCATTCAACGAATTCCTAACATTTCAGCAATCAAAAGCATCATTTCAGGTCGCAGTGATATTTGAGGTTTCTACTAAACCGAATTTCTCTTTTCACTGACAAATAACGTAATGAGAACAAAATTCGGGGATTATTCGTATTTTAGAAAAAAAATACGCCAGCAAATGATACTAAACTGTACGTATTATGATAATTATCGATATTTCAATATATTTTTTTCGATTTCCTGGAATGTTTACATGTCTTTTGATTCATAATAAAACCCGTTGAAGTCTGAGATAAACAGTCGTCACGTGTAACCAGGCAAGTGGTGACAGTGGTGTAACGACTAACGTCTAGGTGTGTGGACCCGGTACTCTACCGGGTTCGAATTCCCTTTCGTGGCATGTTCTGCTTATTCTGGATAAGAAAATTGTTTCCAGATTCAAAGAAAGCTGATGAAAATAATTCAACATTTTCATGTGCATGTTTTATATAGATACGTTTTAGATATATACAGGGTGTTTCTATAAATCTATCAATTATTTCACATTTCTACGTTATAACAGAAAGCTTTCAATGAAATTGAAGGGGCTTTTAAATTTCGAGTGATTTGTTATAGGAGGTGGGATTTTAAATATAGATACGTTACTTAGGATTCATACGGGGTGCTCCTATAAACATGTCGAATATTTTGAATTTTTGCATTATTACAGGGACATTTCAACAGAAACGAAGAAGTTTTTGAATTTCAAATGATTTACTATCGATGGTAGTTGGATTTATACAGGGTCTTTCAATAAAAATGATTTACTTAAAACGGTAGATCTACTGGCCTGACTAGAAAATCATTGTTTGTCACATGGACAGTTATACGTTGCGTGTTCACGAGTTGGGAAACCATCCGCTTTGTTTGTGTTAACGTCAAACCATAAAACAAAAATATGGTTAACCAAAGAGCACTTCAAAAAAAACGTATAACGCTTCAATTCAGTATTTACTTTGGATTCACTTTCATTTACTTAGAGAAGTTCAACTAAATAACACTTCATTTTTGTAATCGAAATGAATTCATTACTGCTGTGAAATTAAATAAAAGTTTTCCTTTTCAAATATGAAAAAAAAAATTTTTTCTTCATCTTTTAATCACCAAACGCAATTTTACATAATACGAAGCCATGTGGTGGCGAAACGGAGTTCGCCTGGTTTGCTAGTTCATTATAAATAAAATACATCCAACTACACAGAGTAGGAATATTTCAAAAAATGACGTTTATATTTATACATTCATTGATTGTGAATTGATGGGAAAAGTGTAGTTTGTTTATCTACTGAAAAATGCCTTCAGTTTTCACAATCGAAGAATATGTAGATGATACTTGTTTATGGATTTCGCAAAATGAATGGAATATGTGCTGAAAAAACTATTGCAGGCTATTTACACCCGCGACGGCATAAATAACGATCATACTTGGTCTCAGAATAATCCTCATCTCAAAAGAGAATGAAATCATTAAAGTTCGAGACAGCCAATAAATGTATTGAAGCAAATTGCTCTCATTTCGAGCATTTGCTTAGTTTTTTTTTTATGAATCATGATTTCATTAAAGAATAAATTTTGTTGAAAACATGAGTACCAGATGGATTATTGTTCAGGGGTTCTGAGAATAAAGTCAAACTTTTCTCGAGCTGAAATCCAGTGTTTCTGTGTATAATTTTTCATCTTGTGGATATGACACTATAACACCGTTCCGTTCATGGTATACACATGTAATAGTGATCGCTCCCCTTTAATTCGATTTTTATAGTGTGAATTCTAGTATTTTCGGTTCGTTTCGAGACAGAAGTGGTGGCAAGAACCTATACATTATATCTGATATTAAACTCAGAATATAATTCACTGTTTATTCCACTTTTGTTTTGCTGAATTCGTAATATTTATTTCGGTTCATTAATATCTAAACTCTGGTGACACGTGTGGTACCTAGTTACCAGTTATTTATCTTATCTGTGTCAGCTGGTGTGCGTTTCTCGTTCTATGTATACGGGGTACGTTCATTTTGTTATCGTATTATTATTATTAAAATCTTGTTGCGAAGTTTTATTTCAGTTTTTTTTATTATTTAATACTGGTGAAACCTATCCATTCCTGCTTTGTGTTTTCCGGTGGCCCTCTTGTGTGTCTGTTAGTCACCGGCTATTGGCCCAGCCGTTGTGAAAGGTGTCCTTGTTTTTCCTTTTTTCACCAGTATATTTTGAAGATTACTTGATGCCTATAATGGCATGCATAAAGTGTAATGTCACTATTAAAGTGGAGGTAGATAAGGTTGTCAAGTGCGATGGCTGTAATAGACCTGTACATCTCGCTTGTTCTGAGCTTACTGCAGTGGCGGCTTTTCAGGTTTTCAGGCTCTTCACCTAAAAATTCCTAGGGTCAGGGTCACCTTAAATGTTCATTGAGGATGATAATTAGTATTCACTATTTATACAATAATTTAATCGTTACATTAGCTCCATGTCAGAACTCAGGAGACGTTTATTATCGAGATTATTATCGAATCACGAAACTCATTATAAATATCTTGTCGCTTGCCGCATCGAGTGAAGTGGTTCGTCACGGAACTTGCACCTCGATCGCTCAAGCAGACTGCGTTGCTATGGTAACGGGTGACGTCACCGGGGCTTTTGATTACGTTTTCTCGCTGTAGTGAAGAGCTCCAGTAACCCTCTGCAGTCTGCACCTGATACGTTCGTCGGTGTTTTACTGTCCGCGCGTCGCCTCTAACTGTGTCGCTCCAGTGAGAACGTCTGACCGTTGTTTACTTTAAGTGCTTCGGCTTCGATATTAAAAATGAACCCCATTAATGACATTATGTGCAGTTTAATAGAAACACCGTTTCTATCTCATCTTTAATGAAGGTCGGCCTACTGTTAACTTGAAATTTCTACAAGAAAAGAAATGAAAAATGGCAAATCATATGATATTAATTTCAAATCATCTTTTTTTTTCGGAATACAAATGGTTATTTAAGAAATTCTGTATCTCAACAAAGGCTTTCCTCTTTGGCCAATATTTCCATTCAAAAAAAACTTTTAATTCAACTAACAAACGAACAACCATTTTATGAAGACATTACGGACAAATTTGCTAGTTTAAAGGACCGAAGGTTGGACCTGATATACAAAAAATAGGTGAGTTTACATAAAAAAGATGTTATTCTAGATTTTTCTGCTTGTTTAGCTCTTCACCTCTTTTTTCACCCACGAGCCGCCACTGGCTTACTGCCGCAGAACTGAAATGCTTCGACTTACGTTCGAACGCCAAAAGACGAGTGGAATATCTCTGTGACGAGTGTGAGCAGGGGCTTCATCAGATACCGAAGATCTTTCAGTTTATTAATGAGCTGAGGGATGAGATACGCGAGCTGATGCAGGCTGGTGCGGTGGATGTTTCCGTGACACAGTTGCCTGCGCCGGTACCATCGAATGAACAAGTGATTGCTGAAGTTGTTGAGAAAACAAAACGTGCCAGTAATGTTATACTTCATGGCAGCACCGAGAGGGGCTCTAGCAGGTCGGAAGAGGTGAAGAAGGATGTGGCGCTGGTGCAATCACTTTTGAAGGAGTGTAATATTCCTGATCAGGCTGCTATTACTCCTATGACACCCCGATTACACTCAGCTCACTTCCACGGCATGTAGCAGGGAATTGGACAGGGAAGTGGACAGCGGCTGAATGTAATCACTATACTTCCCTGCTGCATGCCGTGAATCCTCGTGCTGCCTCATGCTCCCCGAATTGGCGGTTTTTCGCACGGAAGTCAAAGGGACTGGCAATACGGGCGCAGTGAGTGATTACATTACATTTTACCGAAAATATGGTTTTTATTATTATCGAAAAAAAGTCCACGATGAAATGGAGTTATGAAAAAAAAACTATGAATTGCTCTTGAAAATACAATTTCCTGTTTTTTTTTTTTTTTTATTCAGTTTTAATTTTTAAAGTGTGAATTATATTTACGTTTTTTTATCTGTATTTGTTACCTCGATAAGATCACAGAGAACAATGTTGATAGCTCTGCACACTTCAGGGAATTATTGAGATAATGGATTCTGAAACTTTGAATAGATAGTGTAAACTTATTCCTTGTGGCCAAGAATCGCCAAGTTATCGCCAATCTAAATTTGGGGGGATTTGCAATTCTCAATCTCGTATCTCCTTTTTTATCATCGGTTGAATTTTGTTCAGGAGAGATTCAATATCTGCAGGTGACATTTTGCGAAAATTGATGAATTATCCAGATCCTTCACAAGTCATTTCATTCAAAAACCTTTCCATTCCATTCCTGTATACGAAACATCGAATATGTCGGCCGACCGTGGTCTAGTTGGTTGAGAGAGCTGACTTTTCGCACGGCGGTACCGGGTTCGAATCCTGGGTAAGACATGGACGTTGTGAAAAGTCTTGGTGGTGGTGTGGCGTCTTCACATCGCAAAGTAATCAATTAACTACGGATCCTGGGAACATAGCCAGAGTTGCTGACCCCATATGTGTTAGAATAAAAAAAAAAAAAAAACATCGAATAATTGTAGATTGTAGTCACAAATTGGAATAATATAATAATATTTAGAACTATTTTAGTTTGAATAGATAAAAAAACGGCAAATTGATACTGAGGGACTAACTTTCTTTTTTTCTCGACATGTTTTCAAGACATCCACATATTTATATAAATCAACGAGACAAAGCGCTGTGGCTGGAACTTCTTCGTCCGTCATTGCCGAACAGTGATCAAGAGGGCAATACTGCGGCTGAGTGTAAATGCACACTGCCTTCGAAACTGCTGAGAAGTATTTCGGGAATTATTGCCGACAACGCGAGTGGCAGTAGGAGGGCTGAGTGTAATCGAGGCTTAAGACTCGGTAAATTCGATCCCACCAAACAGGTACGATCTCGTCCCATAAAAGTGCGTTTATCTTCTCCGGAGCTGGTTCCTTTTATGTTGCGCAGGTTTCAGAAAATTAAAGATAAATATGATGGAGTATTCATCACTCCTGACAGAACGCCACAGCAAATGGAGATGTTTAAAGCCGTAAAGACTGAGATGGAGTTGCGCGTAGCCGAAGGTGAGACAGGTCTCAAATATTGGAGGTGTTCCTTCGATAGTGAGCTCTGGCTCGAAAAACTAATGTCATCCAGCAGGTGTAATTCTTCTGTTTCGGCCGGTGAGCGTCCTGGTGTTTCTATTTATTATCGGGATGTAAGGGGTAGACATGCGAAATATATAGCCTCTGCTACCCAAATGCCAACCTCACCTTCACGTTGTGCACCCTGTTCCTACTAATGAGGCTCTGGCGGCCGAGCAAGGGCGGGATAACCCTATATTTTCCGTGAGCAATCCCAGCATCTCGCGAAGGGAGTGTGGGAAATCGCACTTCAGGCTACACATGAAGGCCTGGCGGGAGGCCCATCGTCGCAGAACCTCTGTGCCATGGATACACCAAACATCACGGCTGTAGCCAAAGCTGAGGAAAGAGCGTGCTTTTTTCGGCTATACACACACGCAGCTGCTAGACAAGATGGATTGTTTTTGTGGAACAAAAGCATCCGGAGGTAAAATACCCTCCCATTCGGATCTCCAGGGGAGGGTGTCTGCTCGAACAAGCCATCGATCTAAGAGAAAATCTTTCCACTTTGCATCCTAGAACGTTAGAACTCTTCAGGACTCCGACACTTCAGATCACACCGAACGGAGAACTGCCACTATTAGTCATGAGCTCAACCGTCTTAACGTGGATATTGCTTCCCTGAGTGAGACCAGATTCCTTGATCAAGGCAGCCTCACGGATAGTGGATACACCTTTTTTTGGAAGGGTTTTCCTGTCGGCTCCAGGAAGATTCATGGTGTGGGATTTGCCGTGAGGAACGATCTGGTCCCGAGACTTCATGGGGTGCCACAGGGAATCTCGAAACGCTTGATGACACTCAAGTACCAACTACATGACAGCAGCTTCGTTACTGTGATCAGCGCCTATGCTCCTACGATGACATCAGACCAAGTAGCCAAAGACTCCTTTTACGAACAGCTAGAGATCACACTGACGCAGGTCCCGAAGCATCATCGCCTAGTACTACTTGGGGATTTCAATGCAAGGGTAGGTAGGCAAAATGAGCTATGGCCTGGCGTTATAGGCAAAAATGGTTTGGGCAGTATGAACTCCAATGGCGAGCTGTTACTTTCAAAATGCACCGAACACGATTTAGTAATAACAAACACCATCTTCAGGCAAAAAAACAAAAACAAAGGAACCTGGCAGCACCCTAGATCTCGTCATTGGCACCTCCTATATTATGCAATCGTAAGACAGAAACAACTCGGAGAAGTTAAGATCACAAAAGCCATTACCTACGTAGAAAACTGGACTGACCACCGTCTGGTACTCTCTAAGATGTCGATCAAGCTTAAACCTAGGCACGTAACCTTACCTAAAACCAAACGCAAACCTCGTCTAAATATCAGTAAAATAACTACTCCGGATTTAATAAACGATCTGCAAAAAATTACCGACGAAAAGCTGGCTAACCAAGACGCACGTGACGCAATCTATGAGTCAAGTGAAACCGTTTTAGGCACAACCCAAGCACGAAAGCAACCTGATTGGTTCGGTGAGAATAGAAAACGAATCGAAAATATTCTTGACAAAAAATATAATGCCTTTCAATCCCTACAGAACAATCCAAATGACGAAAATGCGAAGGCAAAATACAAAGAGATTAAGAGAAAGGCACAAAAAGAAATAAGATCAATTAAAAACGCATGGTGGACGTCTAGAGCGGAACAAATCCAGGCATTTGCTGATCGAAAAGACCAGCACAACTTCTTTAATGCAGTAAAGGAAACTTACGGTATATCAAGAAGAAAATATGCGCAATCAAGGATGCCAGCGGGTTGCTAAGGACTGGAGACACTGACATCAGAGCCAGATGGAAGGAACACTATTCCACCATCCTAAACAGGGAAAGCATAGTAGATAATGACGTCTTAAATAGAATTCCTCAATATATGCCCAATCAATCCTTGGACCAGGAAATTTCCGCCGAGGAAATCAGGGTAGCTATAAACTCATTAAAGAACCACAAGGCCCCTGGAAACGATAACATTCCAGCAGAAATCTACAAAGCACTTGGCGAAGTGGCGATAGAACCTCTGAAGCTTGCATTCAACCTAATCTGGAAAACTTAATCAGTCCCACAAGACTTCAGAGATGCCAAAATCGTAAATGTGTTTAAAAATAAAGGGAGCACCTCTGATTGCGGATTTACAGGGGCATCTCGCTTCTTTCAACGGGCGGTAAGATCCTGGCGAGAATAATGACCTCAAGACTGATGAAACATGTCGATCTGATTATCCCCGAATCTCAGAACGGATTTCGGCCAAATCGTGGAACAACCGACCACATATTCACTCTGAGACAACTTCAGGAGAAAGTCAAGGAACAGCACAGCCAATTATACGTAGCATTTGTAGACCTGACCAAGGCCTTCGACTCGGTGAATAGGGAGGCTTTGTAGAGTATCATGGAGCGGTTGGGCGTCCCAAGAAAATTTGTAAATGTTTGCAGAAGCTTCCACGAGAATAACATGGCCAGTGTTCTCTTCAATGGCGAAGCCACAGACGCCTTTCAGACTAGTACGGGAGTTCGACAGGGCTGTGTCTTAGCACCTGTTTTGTTTAACATCTTTTTGACCGCCCTGTCCATGATTGTAGACAGTAAATTACTTTCGAGGGGATTAGAAATCAAATACCGCTTTGAGGGTGGACTCTTCAACCTGAAAAGGCTAAAAGCGAGAACAAGAACGAAAGTTCTCACCGACCTTCAGTATGCAGATGACTGCGGCCTCACCTCAGACTCCGCTGAGAACCTGCAAAAAATAGTAGAGACATTTGACTGGGCATATAAGGCGCTGGGACTAAAAATCAACATTGCTAAAACTAAGATTATGTGTACCCCACAAAATGCTGAAAGGATCAGAGTGAAGATCGAGGGTGAAGATTTGGAATATGTTGAATATTTTAACTATCTTGGAAGCATATTGAACAACAGAGTCACCATCGACGACGAAATCAGAAATAGAGTCGCTGCGTCATCGAGAGCTTTTTGGGGCCTAAGGAAAAGAGTATTCGACAATCACGACCTGTCAATCAGCACCAAAGCGACAGTTTACCGAGCTGTGGTAGTCCCGACCATGACATATGCGTGCGGAACGTGGACAACGTACAGGCGACATCTGAAAACATTGAACCAACTGCAGCAAAGGCACCTGAGGCAGATGACGCACATCAAATGGTTTCATAAGATTTCCAATAGAGCTGTTCTCGAAAGAACCAACTGCCAGAGCATCGAAGTTTTAGTTGGCCGAGCGCAACTCAGGTGGGCCGGGCACATTCAGCGTATGCCCGAAAACAGACTTCCTAAATGCGTCTTGTACGGAGAACTGGTGTACGGGCAGAGAAGTCAAGGCGGGCAGCTGAAGAGATATAAAGACTCTCTTCATGAAAAACTGAAACTTTTGAATATACAGAACGACTGGGAGGCTCTGACGGAGGATAGATCGAAGTGGAGACGTGTTGTGAATAGCTACAACGCGGATTCGGACAGACGACGAAATCCATCAGCACAGGGAAATTTCGAATGTCCTGAATGTGGCAGAGTGATCACCTCAAGAATAGGTCTCTTCAGTCATCGAAGAACCCACCGAAGATGATATCCGTGCAATGAGTGTTTCAACTCTGTCCGTTATTGTGGTGCCATCTTGTGCGATGTGATGTCATGTGATAATAATTGTAATGCTTTGTAATGTAACCTGATGTAGTCCTTCTGTGTAACATTTTATACTCGATACCGAGTCACAGCAATATATTTATTATCAGAATGCCAGGGGGCTCAATTCTAAATTACCTCAGTTTTTCAAATCAGCCTGCGAATATACCTATGACATTATTTGTATCAGTGAGACGTGGCTTAGTGACTCGGTGATTGATTGCGAGATATAGTTCCGCCGGGATATAGTGTGGTGCGTTGTGACAGACAGTTTCTCAGGGTTAACAGATATCGGGGAGGAGGAGTTCTGGTTGCACTTTCAGATAATATTTCTTACAAAAAGTTGCATACTGAATTCTTGACAGATCGTGTTCCACTGATTGCCGTGGTTTTGTGTCAGTGTTGTTGTCCTTTCGATTTCATCTTATGTGTGGTTTATGTTCCTCCTGATATTACTGTTTTTCAGCTCGAGACCTTTACATCTGCCCTTGAGATGAGCTTTCTTGGAAAAACGTTCCTATTAATCGGCGATCTTAATATTCCTAATTTTAGTGTTGGACCTTCTTGTCCTAAGTCGGTGCTGTTCAAAAATTTCTGTGACCTCCTCAAGTTGCAGCAGTTCAACTACATCTACAACAGAGACCAAAAATTGCTTGACTAAGTCCTTGCAGGAGATAATATTGGGGTGTCTGTGGCTAATTCTGAGGCGCCCTTTGTTCCGGAGGATCTGTATCATCCCGCGCTTGGTATGATCGTGAGTCGAAGCTCCCTTGAACGCCAAATAAATTTTCCAACACTCAGCAATACTTTTTATAATTTCAGGAGAGCTGATTTTCCGGCCTTGTGTTCGTCGCTATGTTCCGTTGATTGGAGTATTCTCAAAACTTTCAATGATGTTGATGACGCTCTGCGGTACTTTTATGATAAATTGTTCGAGATCATAAAAGATCATGTACCTACTGGAACTCATACCTCTGGGAAACGCTGCTTTCCAGTGTGGTTTACTCCTGATTTGTAGCGCAATATCCGATTGAAAAACTATTATCGTTCAAAATGGCGGTCCACAGGAAGAACTAAATATCTCTAAGATTTCGGGCGTTTGCGGTCGTTGGTCAAGTCTGAGATTTCTTCGGCGTATGATGATTACTTGGCTGAGGTGCAGGGTGATTTAAAGTCGGATCCTTCCTCTTTCTGGAAATACATCAACCATAGGAAGAGTGGCACAAGAATTCCTGGTGTATTTCATTGCGACGGAAGATCACATGACGATCCAAGGGATATAGTCGATTTGTTCGCAAAGCATTTTTCAAATGTTCGTATGCCAGATGTAATCAGGGATTATAGCCAAACTCATTTTTCCCAATACCCTCCAGTTGTCTTGCCTATACTATAACAGGTCGACGTTATTTATACAGACTTTTCACGAGCCTTCGACTCGGTTGATCACCGTATGTTGCTGAATAAACTTTCATTTCTTGGCCTCAGTCCGGGATGCATATTCATATCCCACGTACCGTAGCGCAATCGGTAGTGATCCGAAGCCGACGTATATTTAACGCGCGAAACCGCAAGGTAACTCGCGATATCGAACGTTGTTTATGAATTGTGAAAGATCGCTTCAGACAATTGGTGAAAATTGATTTTGTACAAATTCTTGTCACAACCTATTATTGAAGAAATAAAATGTTTGGGTGATAGACATTTATTTGGAATACTTTGTATCTACACACATATTTTATACATAAATGAAAGTGAAAGTGTTCGAAACCAAAGAAATCAAAGAATGCAGTTAGGGTATTTGTGTTTAGCAATGAAAACTACCTGAAATTGAAAAGAAACATATTAATCACGATAAAATAACGAATCACTACCATATTTTGACTATGAATGATTCTGAGATGATAAAGTAATTTAAATTTAGAAAAAATAGCCTTCATCGCAATATGATATATATTTGGTACGTATTTTCAATCCCTGAGGTATTGAAAGTAGTTTGTTAGCGTCCTAGCATTTTTTCTTACATGTTTTAGCAACGTTTTCAAGGCAAATCATCGAAATCAATAATTTCTTCAATTTATAGGCTCACAGAACCTACTACAACTGAACTGTGATGATGGTATAGACGTTGTCACTGAGAAAAAAGATATAAATAAATATAATAGTTATTTATTATACAAGGGAAAAAATATTAGAATTTAGCTCGAGGTTATGTTGTCTCCCGACGCGAAGCGGAGGGAGACAAAAAACGAGAGCTAAAATCTAATATTTTTTCCGTGTACAATACACTATATTTTTCTGTGACAGGAAAAACGACCATTCAATAGTGAAAGAAATATACCTTTCACGAAATTACTTTCTTGCCCATGGAAAAAAAGTTAGTACTCTTTTCCCGGATACATAGACACTCACTTTTTTGAAAGGGAAAAAAAATAATTTCGTAAAATAGTATATTATATTATAAGGATTAAAAGTGCATCTTTTTTTACGAGCAATATTTGCAGTTGCGAGGCGTAGCCGAGCGAATGCAAAATTGCGAGTTAAAATAGGCACTTTTAATCCGGATAATATATACTATTTTTTCTCCAACCAAGTCAAAATTACAATAAAATTGGTTTTAGTGAAAAATCGTTCATAATTTGGTTATGAATTTGAACACAGAATCATGACAGTGATTGTCAAGTCGACTTCAAATGCATTTACTTTTAATCCAAGGATTAAAAGTAGCGTTTTTAATCCTAGGATTAAAAGTGTTGCTAAGCAACGAGCAAATTTTTGTACGGTAAGAGAATTTATGACTTTTGCACCTGAAAATAGTACAGAAAAGTCAACATTTTTTGATGGTTGGAGAAAAAGTCATTTTTTGTGACCTGTCAAGAGATATAAAATGTCACATTTTTTTCCTGTCACAGAAAATAGTATATTATACCAGATCGCCCCCGCGGCCCCCTCCAGCTCCCTTTTCCCAAACCCCTTTTCCCCGATTTTACGGTACCCCTCCGCCCCCCTACCGGTCACAACTGTGGTCCTTATCACTTTAGTATTATAGACTAGTGAGCCCAGTGGTTTCGTGAAACCGGTAGGTCAATATTTTCGGGTAGATCAATTGAATCGGTAGGTCAATTGAACCCATAGATCAGATGAACGGTAGGTCAGTTGAACCATTCTGTATTCGAGAATTTACGGAGAACACCCTGTATATAATTATTGTACACAAACATCAGTGGTTATTGATCGTTCATAGAATACATATTTGATATATTTATGGGTATCTCTCTGACTTAGGTTTTCGTACCAAAGTAAGCTCGTAAATGGTTAGAATATAAGAAGATAGTTGGTTGGTTATTATTATTATCATATTATGAATAATATGGTATCGTTTTTTCTGTTTACTGATATCCTCTCTATAGTTTGAAACATTAAAGTCCATCCTGTATATTCGAACACATATCGTATTTCATTGAAAGCTTCCTGTTATAACGTGAAAATTGAAAATTTTTGACTCGCCCCTGTATCAATCAGAAACATATTTTCGACATTCTTAGAAAAATAGACGAAATTTAAATGAATACTTCACTCGATTCAATAATTCCACCGATTTCATTGAAAGCTACGCAGAACTTAACAATTTTTGACTCACCCCGGTACTACTGGATTCACATATCACGTAGTTAATCGTCAAACCACTGCAATGGTGTGACGTCACCACTGTTTATATCAGACTTTAACGGGTTTTATTAGGAATCAAAAGACATGTAAAACATATCAGGATATCGACAAAATATATTGAAATCTCGATAATCATCAAAATACATACAGTTTATATCATTTCTTGGCGTATTTCGATTCAAATAACGTTTTCCACTCGAAACGAACCAATGCAATGTTTACATCAGACGTACCAGTGTCAAAAGTAATTTGTTCTTCCTGGTAATTTATAGGTTTCTCTCTGATTTTGTTTTTCGTCTCAAAGTAAGCTCGTAAATGTTTAGAATATATAAGATAGTTGGTTGGTTATTATAATATGAATAAAATGGTATCGTTTTTTTCTGTTTACTGACATTCTCTCGATAGTTTGAAACATTTAAGGCCATCCTGTATATTCGATCATGTTTCATTCTCCATCGAACAATTCAATCGTATTTGATATTTCAAGTTTTGAAACTGTTCATTAAAGAATCAAAATCAAAATTTTGTCGAATGGATCTTCCTTCGACTTATAATCTTATAATATCAGACATGTTTATAGACACACCCTGTAGATATTTAGAGCTTCTATTGAAAATTATTTCGCGTATTCTGTTTTGATCTGTTTTAATGTTAAATTGCTGATATATTGCTGATTATTCAAAGTCAATGAAAATGAGATATAATTAACATATTTATATTTTCTTTCAAATCAAAGAGCTTATATACTTTACATAATGTAATGACTCGAAACATGTTCAAACTAAGATTAGTTCCTGACCGTTTTTACAAAATTCATATTAAAAACTAAAACTTAATATCTATTTTGATTCGAAGGATATCTCAAAATCTTAATTCAATAAATAATAAATGTTAAATGAATTTAAAATATTGAAAATTGGAGAAATTTTAATGGAAATAATATAATGAATAGTATATGATTGATAAATTGAGTAAATATTACCGAATGAGTAACATTATTCATTCAGATTTCATCTTTGGAAAAAAAAATTACAAAGGTTGTGTTTCTTCTCGCATTCGAACATAATCTTGATGTTGATGATGACATGTTCAGTTAATCCTTTTTTCATCGAAAGTCTTGATGATTCCATGTTCCAAATGATCCAATGTTGCGTTCCGAAGTTTCAATAACTGAAAAGAAAAAATGTATTAGGTTTTTTTCTATATGGAATTTAAATGTAACAATTTGAAGAAATCTGTTTTTGAAAATGTATTCATCGAAAATTATTGTAGCTAATAAAAGTTTGAAGCAATGAATTTCACATGCAAATTTCAACATTTCATTCTTCTGGATATGATTATGGTGATGGAAGTACTTGCTATTAGTCCATCAAAAGTGTTGTCAGTTGAAATTATCGCTGGTGGTTTGCTCGGTGTAGATAATTAATATGTCCATCTTCATTTAAATCTGAATTCTAGGTACTCTTGAGATGTCCATACCAAACAGAAATCTCATAATTGCGGGATTTTGGTAGTGGTAACATAAGCAGCTTTTTTTTGCAATAGAAAACATGAAAATGTATTCAGCTGTTGTCGGTAACTGCAATTCGCATAGTTGTGTTATCAACTTTGATCGGTTTTTTCGCTATTAATTTCACTCGTCTCAGATGTTAAAGTAGATGCCTATTATCTCAGCATGGGATGCTATGACACGTTCTGAATCGATTGCGAAGTTGCATAAAATCTATTCGGTTGATATGTATTCCTCAACTCTCTTGGAGAACTCAACATCCAAAATTCATTCATTCACACTCCCAGTATAATTAAAAAATTCAGTATTCAAAAATATTTCAATTATATTCATTGAATTTCGAACAACGACTTAATAATTTTTTTAAATATGTCCAAAAACGTTTGATTTAAATATTGATGCTTTTATATTGAAAAATTAGGTATTATACAACAAAATATAAAAAATATGAATGTTTTTCTATTCACCTGCAGTCTTTGCCCGTTTCTTATTATTAATAACCTTTCGGTTATCCCTCCAGCCGCGTCCTGCCGTCCTCTTTTTAGCCATTCTGAATCTGATGAAAGAAAAAAATAAATCTCAATTTATATGAATATACGTTCAATTCCGTCAATACGTGAATTGATCATCAATTAAATGGAAATTCTGAAGGAAAATTACATTATGATTATCTTTTTATGGAAAAAATTTTGATGAAATAAATCTGAATGCGTGAAATACGTCGATCAATATCTGTTAGGAATTATAATGAACACTGAACAGTCAGAATAAAATGAAATTCAAGTAATACTATTTGTTTTACTTACTATTTATTAATGCAGGAGAAAGATTTTCAAATCAAAAACTACAAAACTCAAATTGGAATATGCAAAATCCAAATGAATGTCAAATATAATACGACGCTAGCGTCGATACAAATATTTTTCAAAGCCACCGCAGCATTTATTTTTCCGCTAATAAAAAATCAAATCATAGAATGGTTATACCTTGTCCATCGACTCGACAAAATCAATCATTGTCAGTTGAATTGTTAGATTATTAATTATTAACAGGTGAGGAATATATTTTACTTGAATTATTGAAATTCTATAAAAATATATAACGTAAGATGAATTTTAAATTGAATAATTTCAATTTTGCGATAATAATGACTTGATATCGATATTTTCAGTTATAGATACTTAAAATGGAAGCAAAAACGGAAAAAACAAATATGCGAGTTGCTAATGCCAGTAACAACGTAAGTGTATATGAATTTGTTCACTTTTTGCAATTTACTAAATAATTGATTTTGTTAAAACAGTATAAAATAATGATGCGGGAATTAAGCAACGTGGCGGATAGATTGTTCGAGGCCAACACTACAGTGGCACTCAGGACACTGGATTCCATCACGCAGTGTAGATTTGTGAGTAATTTCTTTTACATCGATAATAATTATAAAAACGCGCAAACACTTCCGTTCGAATTGAATATACCTAATCACTATTAGTATTTTAAATTGGAAAAACACGATTTGAATTACGTAACAAAGTACATGATGTTTTCCATATTAAAACTCATATCCAGAAAATGTGATTATAAGCAAGAGAGCGATTAATTTACACTCATTTTAAATGAAGACAACTCATTTATTTCATACCTTTGAGATCTTCGTTCAATATTGATCTACTCAATGTAATCGTTTATAGGGACCTATAGTTTCAGCTGGCAATTTATTAATTTTTTCATTTTCACCATCTCTCTGAGAAATTGATATTTGAGTGGAACTTTTTTTTTGGGAATAATGTGTATTGAACAACGAAAACCGTTAAATAATCTAAAAAAACAAATATACATTGATGCATAGAATACTCATCAAGATAACTGAAATATTATCTCAGTTATTATTCAGAAACTTATTTTCTTGAAATTTCATCAACTTTTGTGTTTTATGAGTTATGATTTTACTCACTTTTTTTAATGAGCCAAATAATTGCCCCCTAATGAAAATTAGAAGCCTTAAGTAGAGCGTCCACCTATCGGCAGCGAACGAAGCGGATTTTAGAATTCTTTGTATAGAATCCGATTCGTTCGGCTCGGGTAGGTGGACGCGATTCCATTAGTTTCTATACAAAGCATTCTAAAATCTGCTTCGTCCGCTGCCGATAGGTGGACGCTTACCTTTAATTGTCTAGATTATATGTTATTTTCTTTTTAAAGCAATATCAGGAGAATGGGCACAAAAAAAAGAAGCCGAGAAGAAATATTAATAAAAAAAAATCAGACAATAACGATAACCCCCCTGCGGCCCCTGCTGTGGAGGCAGAAATGAAAGAAGCTGAAAACTGAATTTATTTTTGTTGTTTTTTCTGAATAAATAAATAGAGAAAATGTTGATAATTATTTTTGAGAATTCGAAAATATGAAGTTTTCATATGTTGAATGAATCAAGGCATATAACGGTTGAAATATTTCTCAGAAAAACTATGTTCAGAAGAAAGCCTATAACCTCTGCCAGCTTTTTTATCGTTTATTTTGAAAGAAATAAATAAAATGGCTCATTGAAATTTATATTTTTGAAAAATACCACTGAATAAGATATGTTATAATTATGCAATAATACTAAAAGTAATTTTGAAATTTTCACAATATCATATTATACACTATCATTATTCAATATATTTATTTAATTTATACAGTAATTTTAACCTACGATATTCCAGTTATTATCATTGTCACCATCAAAACATAACAGTTCTTTATTTTCTTTCTGAATACAGCTTTTTTCAATTAATTCTCCAAGTTTCAACAGAGAAAAAAAAACTTGAAACTGAGTATGTACCAGATATAGTGAAAAGAGATTCCTTCAATTTTCTGTGAGAGCCCTAAACTTGATCACAATTGGCATTTATCTGCATTAGGTGGACATTTCAATTTTCATCTGGAACCCTTATCAACACTTGAAACAAAATTCTCTAGACTCAGTAATGCATTTTAAGGTAAACCAAGTTGTTCCGAGCTCCTTCAACAAAACTTAAGTACCTTTTTAAATTTCATTTTTGAATTGAACGATTTGAATACTTTAGCGATGCTAAACTTCATTAATGCAATTGAAAGAAAACTACATGCTATAAAAGGACTTTCAAAAGGTAAAAAGAACTTGAAACTGAGTAAGTACCAGATGTACTGTTCAAGCACTAAACTTGATCACAATTGGTTAAAGAGAGCTTCAATAACAAATATGTTTTTTACTCAATCTTTCAAGTGCAAATATGACAATGAATATCATACTTTCCACTGTAGAAATTTATTCCAATGTAAAATAATAGGTTATAAACTATAATTATTATTGATCAAGGGCATTCATAGTAGGTATTTGATAAAACTCTCGCAAAAGCTTTTCAGTAAAAAAGCTAGTATACAATTTTTGTATAGACAATCCGATTATAACAATCAGTAAATAAAATTAGTTGTCCATGGAAGATTGCATAATGAGAAATTTGTACAATAATCAATAATGCAGGTGATTGATATTTTACAACTTTGTAAAAAAGTAACATCGAAACATTTCATAGGATTCTTCATTTTTCTTATGATTAACAACCCATAAATTATGTTACTTATAAATGTCTCAACAGACAGCAGTTTCCATAATTCTATTTTATGTGTAAGACTTAGACATAAAGGTACACGGTCGGGCATGATCTTGAGATGATTTTGCAGCTGAAATAAAAGAAGTAATGCAAAATTAGCAAATATGATAATTTGGTTGTTCACATTGAAATAGTGGAGAATAATTGAAACTGAAAAATGAAAGTAGGACAATGAATAAATAAAAGATCTTTTAATGAAGCAAATTATGAATTTGCGTTGAGCAATCGGAAATCTACAATTAAAAGCCAACATTTTGAGAAATATATAAGGATTTTCTTCTATTCTTCAACATTTCAAAAGATTTTGTTGTGAGAGAAACCATTTGAAAATTTGTGGTTCAGACATGATGATTATACACCTATAATATCTTTCAAAACTCACATTCGTACGTACTTCCTTCGATCCAATTAGCAGAACTACATAAATATGGTACATCTATTCCATCAATGATGTCAAACCTTTTTATATGAAAATGTGCCTTCAATATCAGTTATCGATATTATATTGCATAATACTTTCAATATGGAATCTTTATATCCTTCATTATCTATTCTTGACATGGTTTCAATGCAGCTGCAACATTAAAAAAAACACAAAATGAGTAAATATGAGCCTTTGGTATTTCCGGGTCAATTGCTACATGAAAATATTAAAAAAACCTTCAATATTTGAGGGTTAATGTGTGAAAAGCCTCAAGTATCAATCACAACACTACAAACCAAATTTTTTCAAGTATTTTTAGAGATAAAAATCACCGAACGGAACAACCGTATGAACATGATACAATTTGATACTCACATTCTTATATATTTCTTAACATCCCAACTGTGACACATTTATTAGATTTACATATATCCAACATCCATTCCTTTGTAGGTCTTCAATCTTTCTGTACGGAAATCTATCTCCACAAACGTCAGTTCTCAATATTCTATTGTATCTTGCCATAATTTGATCGATCAATGCGGTAAGACCTCTAAATTGATATGCTTCCAGGGTTAGTATTTGATAGAACTATAGCAGAATCCTTTCAGTAAAAACGTAGGTACCTACCAACGGAATAACCTAACTTATTGTTCATAATTCGAAGCTTTTATTTCCTTGTGTTGTAACTTTATAAAGGTCATTTTGTATCTATCTGAAATGCGAATCATCTTCTTAAATAACAATGGTAATATCATGTTTTTCATGTAATAGTTTACATAATAAATTTGTAACTACCTCTTACAATGAGAGCATCGTAAGTTTCTTGATTATGGAACATCTAAGTATCGACTTGTATCCTCTGTATTTCCTTTTACAACCAGGATGTTCATTTGCTTTAGGAACAATAAAGCAAATCAAAACATACCTTTACAGACGAACAACTCACACAGGTTCTAAACGGTGTTTGAATTAAACACCTCTATTTTTCTGCGCCTGAAACATATTACAATTAGTCGAACGAACGTTAAATTCGAGATTGCTAGCTGATTTACCTTTTAAAAGGCGATTCTTCAGTCCAAAAGAACGACTTGCCTCAGTTTGAACGGTATAACCTAACTTTCCATACTTCCTTAGTGTTCATAAATTTCCTTCGACAGCTGGAACTTGAATTTACGAATCGATCGATTCAGAAAGACCTCTAAATAAATATTCGAGCCTCTGTTACCTTCATCTGGATCTTTTTCTATCTGAAAACAGCATTAATTATGAACAACATTTGATCACAGAATACACTCGATCTTTGAAATGTCACAAGGATAAATAAGTAAGACAAATCTTCTTTTTCTTCTTCTTTTACTGTGCTCGCCAGCAGGACCATATAATATAATATAATATGAAAATATGATATGTAGAGTATTTTCGTTATAATATGAGTATTTCATTATTTAATCATATAATGATATTTATTTGAATTTTTTTCTGAGAAACCTAGTCCAACATAGAGAACATCGAGCTATCTTTTCTATGTTGTAAAGAAGAAAAAGAATTCTCATTTATGTTTTAAAGTTAACAGCTATTTGATATGATATGAATAATTATAAACATCTTAAGTTGAAATTCAATATTCAGATTTTCCATTGACCGAAATGAAAAGGAAATATGTTTGGAAGGATTATCAATTTATGGAAAAAAATATTTAACAACTGCCATTTTAAAACATAAACAACGACAATATTGATAAGGAATAAGTTCTGATTCTGAATGGAAATAAAGCAGTTTCAGTGTTTTAATAATAGGTTAATTCTTACTGGATAAAGAACTGTGTCGAGTGAAGATTGGTTTTTAAATCAATTCTCGTTTGCGAAAAGCATTTGGAACAACATCACATAAGAACAGGATATTGTATATTGTGTAACTTATTCTGACATTAATTGATTTATGTCGATAGACGTCAAGCAACCGATGTAACATTCTAAGTAATAATAAAAATTCCTTCCAACGAAATATGTACATTTGAAACTGAATATTAAGAATTAAATGCGATTATCAATATTGTGTTTTAGCCTTATAACCGATCAAAGTTTTCTATAGACTCAAGCTTTCAATAATCATATCCCTGTATAGACTTGATTGAAGGATGAATATTATACCTTCGATTATATATTCATTCAAGATATTTAAGATCATCAATTTGCTCATTTTCTATTCAAAAAATGTTGATACCAAGACACTGTATAATTTAATATTTTAATTACTTCTTGAAGATGCGATTCTTCACATATTGTACAATTTCTTTATATAAGCAAAAGTTGATGGTAATTGTTAATTGATGTCTGTAATATATGGTATTCTTTATCGATACTCCAGAAGGATCAACATTCCTTATAAAGAAATATGTACATTTAGAATCGAATATCATAAATATTGAAAAGCCGCTCCATCAATTTTCTTTTTGAGCCTTATGCCTGATCGAAGTTTGGTGAAAATGGCTTTCCAGAGTATATAATTGATACCAAATCTGTTATAGACTCAAGCTTTCAATTACTAATATTCATATCCCTATCACAGATTCACATGAAGAAAGAATATCACGACTTCGGTTACATATGGAAATTTATTCCGATTCACATTTTTAGGTAACAACTGATATAAATTATTCTCCAGGGGAAATTCCAGGGCTTTCCAAAGTAGGTATTTGATAGAACATTCCCAACAGCCTGCCAGTAAAAACATGGGTAGGTACATATAGATTTTTGGTATACCTAGGAGATGACAGTTCATAACCGAAGTTGGAGATTAATCTCAATTTTCACTTGAGGACCTGAATCAAAGAAAAATTTGTCAAACAATCGTTAAAATTCGAGTAACTTGCTGACTTACGTGTTTAGAAGTGTTTTTTCGGTCAGGTACCGGAATTCGATTTGACTCGATATTGTAACCTTCACAACAAATCATTTATCATGAATTTACTTCGATATCTGTGAATGCAATTTACACATCTCGGATGCTGAAAGACCTCTGAATTGGTATTCTTTATCGTATCATGTAATGTTCAAATATTTAGGTTCATTTCAAATTTGTTGGTTAAGATTTTCAAATCAAAAACTCAACGTAAACCTGAAATGTATAATGATTAACGGAATGAAAGATAGAAAAGGATATTTTGGGCTTACCTCTCTCTTTTCCTTTCGAAAAGGAATTAATTTCTCCTTATTAAATTTGTTTACATCGAGCTGAATGGAAATGACGTATATTTAAAGTGGGGAATTTTTGTTGGCGCCCTAAAATGCAATGAAATTAGGCGATTGAACGTTAAGAAATGACATTTCGAGAATACCTAGCCTTATTCATGAAGATTTTCGTTCGACATGTAAAAATTTCCAAACTTCACATACATGTATAACTCATTTGACTCGTCATTGATATTTAGAATAGCTGGAAAAAAAAATAAGGGGTTAAAACTCGTGCCTTATGATTAAAATACGTTATTTTTACCTATTTTCCGTTCTATCTGTTTCTTTTTCCATCTCAAAATGGCACATGAAGAAAGAATATCCACCTTCCGTTACCTAGATATGGAAATTTATTCCAATTCACATTTTTAGGTAACAACTGATATAAATTATTCTCCAGGGGAAATTCCAGGGCTTTCTAAAGTAGGTTGTTCATAGAACATTCCCAACAGCCTGCCAGTAAAAACATGGGTACATATAGATTTTTGGTATACCTAGTTGATGACAGTTCATAACCGAAGTTGGAGATTAATCTCAATTTTCACTTGAGGACCTGAATCAAAGAAAAATTTGTCAAACAATCGTTAAAATTCGAGTAACTTGCTGACTTACCTGTTCAGAAGCGTTTTTCGGTCAGGTACCGGAATTCTATTTGACTCGGTATTATAGGTAATCTTCACAATATAATGAATTTCCTTCGATACACCTGTAAATGCAATTTACACATCTCGGATGCTGAAATACCTCTGAATTGGTATTCTTTATCGTATCATGTAATGTTCAGATATTTAGGTTCATTTCAAATTTGTTGGTTAAGATTTTCAAATCAAAAACTCAAGGTAAACCTGAAATGTATAATGATTAACGGAATGAAAGATAGAAAAGGATATTTTGGGCTTACCTCTCTCTTTTCTTTTCGAAAGGAATTAATTTCTCCTTATTAAATTTGTTCACATCGAGCTAAATGGAAATGACGTATATTTAAAGTAGGGAATTTTTGTTGGCGCCCTAAAATGCAATGAAATTAGGTGATTGAACGTAAGGAAATGACATTTCGAGAATACCTAGCCTTATTCATGAAGATTTTCGTTCGAAATGTAAAAATTTCCAAACTTCACATACATGTATAACTCATTTGACTCGTCATTGATATTTAGAATAGCTGGAAAAAAAATAAGGGGTTAAAACTCGTGCCTTATGATTGAAATACGATATTTTTACCCATTTTCCGTTCTATCTGTTTCTTTTTCCATCTCAAAATGGCAAATTGTTGACATGTCGAAACTGATGAATTTTCTTGAATTAGATAAGTCGCTGGTACTTGAATTTATGTATTTATCTAGGCGATTTTCCTATTCTTCGTGAGTTTTCTTGGTAAACCATACCTTCATTTGAAACTAAGTAATTGTTTTGTATATTTCTTCAGGTTATCCAAATATTTATGGGTTTTCCTTGGACATTCACGGGTTCAAAATGACATTTTCGTGATGAAATTCAGAAAATATTCGAAAAATGTGCATTTGATCGCTGAAATGTTATGAATTCGTTGAATGAACGTTGAAATAGACGATTTCATATAAACTTACCGATTCAAATAACGTTTTCCACTCGAAACGGACCAATGTTTACATCGTACGTACCTATGTCAAAAGTAATTTGTTGTTCCTGGTAATTTAAGAATTCTTGAAACAAATATGTTTATTAATAAACGTTCTCAAACTATTCAAAAAGGATATTCGTACCTTATTTCATTTGGATCGGCCCTATTTCGTTTACAATGAACCAAAATTCTGAGGCACTTTCCTCACGTAAACACATCTGACAGTTCTAATTAATTTTCCTATGAGAATGACATCGAAAAATGAAGCAATTTAAGAAACGTCAAAAAATTCAACATTTTCTTTCGTTCTTTTCGATATCTTGCAGACGGTCTAGAGAAACGGTTCTTTAGTGGGACCTTGCGACGTTATTCGACATCGGGTCGACAGCGACAGCGACGTTCGAGGAGCAATTTCTTCGGAGCCTATCGAATTCTACGGGGACGCTTTTTCGCAAAATTGTTGAAATTGACCCTTTTCGGGAATTTTTTTAAAAATGTTCCCGACGCCGCTTCGCGGCGTCGGACGTCTCTAAAGAAACTTCCGTCCTTCCTCTTCATGGCGCGACCTTCGGTCGCGCAAAAATCCACCCCCCAAACCCACAATAAATCAACAAAAACACCCCTAAAACACACCAACATTTCTGTGAACCCCGTCTGTGATCCCTTATCCTTTTAGTATAAGTGAACTAGTTTTGCGAATAGATCTCTCTTTTTAAGTAGATTCGCCTTTTTAAACAGATCAATAAATGCAAATTTCATGTACATACTGTTATTCAAAATTTTTTTATTAAGCTGTGCTCGGCGAGGTTATAACTTGGATGGGTGTACGATCATTTGATTTTTAAAGTAATTTACATCGTTCCTGGAACAAAAACCTTTAGTAATAAACGTTATAAAACGATTGAAAAAGGATATTCATACCTTGTTTCATGTAGATCTGGTCTATTTTCTTCTAAAATGAGCATTTTCCTGATAGACTTCCTCCTCTCAAACACACATGACAGTTGTCTAATTTTTTTATTAAGCTGTGCTCGGCGAGGTTATAACTTGGATGGGTGTACGATCATTTGATTTTTAAAGTAATTTACATCGTTCCTGGAACAAAAACCTTTAGTAATAAACGTTATAAAACGATTGAAAAAGGATATTCATACCTTGTTTCATGTAGATCTGGTCTATTTTCTTCTAAAATGAGCATTTTCCTGATAGACTTCCTCCTCTCAAACACACATGACAGTTGTCTAATTTTCCGATGTCATAATAATTAATAAATTATGAAACGTCAAAAAATTCAACATTTTCTTTCGTTCTTTTCGATATCTTGCAGACGGTCTAGAGAAACGGTTCTTTAGTGGGACCTTGCGACGTTATTCGACATCGGGTCGACAGCGACAGCGACGTTCGAGGAGCAATTTCTTCGGAGCCTATCGAATTCTACGGGGACGCTTTTTCGCAAAATTGTTGAAATTGACCCTTTTCGGGAATTTTTTTAAAAATGTTTCCGACGCCGCTTCGCGGCGTCGGACGTCTCTAAAGAAACTTCCGTCCTTCCTCTTCAAGGCGCGGCCTTCGGCCGCGCAAAAATTCACCCCTAAAACCCACAATAAATCAACAAAAACACCCCTAAAACACCTCAACATTTCTGTGAACCCCGTCTGTGATCCCTTATCCTTTTAGTAATAGTAAACTAGTTTTATCGATTGATTTACCTTTCGGGTAGATTCGCCTTTTTAAACAGATCAATAAATGCAAATTTCATGTACATACTGTTATTCAAAATTTTTTTATTAAGCTGTGCTCGGCGAGGTTTGTACTTGGATGGGTGTACGATTAAGCTGTGCTCGGCGAGGTTATAACTTGGATGGGTGTACGATCATTTGATTTTTAAAGTAATTTACATCGTTCCTGGAACAAAAACCTTTAGTAATAAACGTTATAAAACGATTGAAAAAGGATATTCATACCTTGTTTCATGTAGATCTGGTCTATTTTCTTCTAAAATGAGCATTTTCCTGATAGACTTCCTCCTCTCAAACACACATGACAGTTGTCTAATTTTCCGATGTCATAATAATTAATAAATTATGAAACGTCAAAAAATTCAACATTTTCTTTCGTTCTTTTCGATATCTTGCAGACGGTCTAGAGAAACGGTTCTTTAGTGGGACCTTGCGACGTTATTCAACATCGGGTCGACAGCGACAGCGACGTTCGAGGAGCAATTTCTTCGGAGCCTATCGAATTCTACGGGGACGCTTTTTCGCAAAATTGACGAAATTGACCCTTTTCGGGAATTTTTTTAAAAATGTTCCCGACGCCGCTTCGCGGCGTCGGATGTCTCTAAAGAAACTTCCGTCCTTCCTCTTCAAGCCTCGCCCTTCGGGCTCGGTCAAATCTTCTTGTACAACCCACAATAAATCAACAAAAACACCCCTAAAACACCTCAACATTTCTGTGAACCCCGTCTGTGATCCCTTATCCTTTTAGTATAAGTAAACTAGTTTTATCGATTGATTTACCTTTCGGGTAGATTCGCCTTTTTAAACAGATCAATAAATGCAAATTTCATGTACATACTGTTATTCAAAATTTTTTTATTAAGCTGTGATCGGCGCGGTTAATACTTGGATGGGTGTACGATCATTTGATTTTTAAAGTAATTTACATCGTTCCTGGAACAAAAACCTTTAGTAATAAACGTTATAAAACGATTGAAAAAGGATATTCATACCTTGTTTCATTTGGATCGGCCCTATTTCGTTCACAATGAACCAAAATTTGTAGTCACTTCCTTCAAGTAAACACATCTGACAGTTCTAATTAATTTTCCTATGAGAATGACATCGAAAAATGAAGCAATTTTAGAAACGTCAAAAAATTCAACATTTTCTCTCGTTCTTTTCGATATCTTGCAGACGGTCTAGAGAGACGATTTTTTCAACGGGAACCCCGGACGTGTTTCGAGAACGCGTCCGTAGCGAAAACGAAGCTCCGCAGGCCCCACGGCGAAATTCCAAGGGGCATTCTGGAAACGCTTTTTCGCAAAATTGTTGAAATTGACCCTTTTCGGGAATTTTTTTAAAAATGTTCCCGACGCCGCTTCGCGGCGTCGGACGTCTCTGAAGAAACTCCCGCCCTTCCTCTTCAAGGCGCGACCTTCGGTCGCGCAAAAATCCACCCCTGAAACCCACAATAAATCAACAAAAACACCCCTAAAACAACCCAACATTTCTGTGAACCCCGTCTGTGATCCCTTATCCTTTTAGTATATGTATAGAACTAGTTTTGCGAATAGATCTCTCTTTTTAAGTAGATTCGCCTTTTTAAACAGATCAATAAATGCAAATTTCATGTACATACTGTTATTCAAAATTTTTTTATTAAGCTGTGCTCGGCGAGGTTATAACTTGGATGGGTGTACGATCATTTGATTTTTAAAGTAATTTACATCGTTCCTGGAACAAAAACCTTTAGTAATAAACGTTATAAAACGATTGAAAAAGGATATTCATACCTTGTTTCATGTAGATCTGGTCTATTTTCTTCTAAAATGAGCATTTTCCTGATAGACTTCCTCCTCTCAAACACACATGACAGTTGTCTAATTTTTTTATTAAGCTGTGCTCGGCGAGGTTATAACTTGGATGGGTGTACGATCATTTGATTTTTAAAGTAATTTACATCGTTCCTGGAACAAAAACCTTTAGTAATAAACGTTATAAAACGATTGAAAAAGGATATTCATACCTTGTTTCATGTAGATCTGGTCTATTTTCTTCTAAAATGAGCATTTTCCTGATAGACTTCCTCCTCTCAAACACACATGACAGTTGTCTAATTTTCCGATGTCATAATAATTAATAAATTATGAAACGTCAAAAAATTCAACATTTTCTTTCGTTCTTTTCGATATCTTGCAGACGGTCTAGAGAAACGGTTCTTTAGTGGGACCTTGCGACGTTATTCGACATCGGGTCGACAGCGACAGCGACGTTCGAGGAGCAATTTCTTCGGAGCCTATCGAATTCTACGGGGACGCTTTTTCGCAAAATTGACGAAATTGACCCTTTTCGGGAATTTTTTTAAAAATGTTCCCGACGCCGCTTCGCGGCGTCGCACGTCTCTAAAGAAACTTCCGTCCTTCCTCTTCAAGGCGCGACCTTCGGTCGCGCAAAAATCCACCCCCAAAACCCACAATAAATCAACAAAAACAACCCTAAAACACCTCAACATTTCTGTGAACCCCGTCTGTGATCCCTTATCCTTTTAGTAAGAGTAAACTAGTTTTATCGATTGATTTACCTTTCGGGTAGATTCGCCTTTTTAAACAGATCAATAAATGCAAATTTCATGTACATACTGTTATTCAAAATTTTTTTATTAAGCTGTGCTCGGCGAGGTTATAACTTGGATGGGTGTACGATCATTTGATTTTTAAAGTAATTTACATCGTTCCTGGAACAAAAACCTTTAGTAATAAACGTTATAAAACGATTGAAAAAGGATATTCATACCTTGTTTCATGTAGATCTGGTCTATTTTCTTCTAAAATGAGCATTTTCCTGATAGACTTCCTCCTCTCAAACACACATGACAGTTGTCTAATTTTCCGATGTCATAATAATTAATAAATTAAGAAACGTCAAAAAATTCAACATTTTCTTTCGTTCTTTTCGATATCTTGCAGACGGTCTAGAGAAACGGTTCTTTAGTGGGACCTTGCGACGTTATTCGACATCGGGTCGACAGCGACAGCGACGTTCGAGGAGCAATTTCTTCGGAGCCTATCGAATTCTACGGGGACGCTTTTTCGCAAAATTGACGAAATTGACCCTTTTCGGGAATTTTTTTAAAAATGTTCCCGACGCCGCTTCGCGGCGTCGGATGTCTCTAAAGAAACTTCCGTCCTTCCTCTTCAAGCCTCGCCCTTCGGGCTCGGTCAAATCTTCTTGTACAACCCACAATAAATCAACAAAAACACCCCTAAAACACCTCAACATTTCTGTGAACCCCGTCTGTGATCCCTTATCCTTTTAGTATATAGGAACTAGTTTTATCGATTGCTCTACCTTTCGGGTAGATTCGCCTTTTTAAACAGATCAATAAATGCAAATTTCATGTACATACTGTTATTCAAAATTTTTTCATTAAGCTGTGCTCGGCGAGGTTATAACTTGGATGGGTGTACGATCATTTGATTTTTAAAGTAATTTACATCGTTCCTGGAACAAAAACCTTTAGTAATAAACGTTATAAAACGATTGAAAAAGGATATTCATACCTTGTTTCATGTAGATCTGGTCTATTTTCTTCTAAAATGAGCATTTTCCTGATAGACTTCCTCCTCTCAAACACACATGACAGTTGTCTAATTTTCCGATGTCATAAATAAAGCGATTTTAAGAAACGTCAAAAAATTCAACATTTTCTTTCGTTCTTTTCGATATCTTGCAGACGGTCTAGAGAAACGGTTCTTTAGTGGGACCTTGCGACGTTATTCGACATCGGGTCGACAGCGACAGCGACGTTCGAGGAGCAATTTCTTCGGAGCCTATCGAATTCTACGGGGACGCTTTTTCGCAAAATTGACGAAATTGACCCTTTTCGGGAATTTTTTTAAAAATGTTCCCGACGCCGCTTCGCGGCGTCGCACGTCTCTAAAGAAACTTCCGTCCTTCCTCTTCAAGCCTCGCCCTTCGGGCTCGGTCAAATCTTCTTGTACAACCCACAATAAATCAACAAAAACACCCCTAAAACACCTCAACATTTCTGTGAACCCCGTCTGTGATCCCTTATCCTTTTAGTAATAGTAAATTATAAGGATTAAAAGTGCATATTTTTTTACGAGCAATATTTGCAGTTGCGAGGCGCAGCCGAGCGAATGCAAAATTGCGAGTTGAAATAGGCACTTTTAGTCCGAATAATATATACTATTTTTTCTCCAACCAAGTCAAAATTACAATAAAATTGGTTTTAGTCCAAAATCGTTAATAATTTGGTTATAAATTTGAACACATACTAATGACAGTGATTGTCAAGTAGACGTCAAATGCAATTAATCCTAGGATTAAAAGTGTTGCTAAGTAACAAGTGAATTTTTGTACGGTAAGGAAATTTATAACTTTTGCACCTGAAAATAGTACAAAAATGTCAACATTTTTTGATGGTTGGAGAAAAAAGGATTTTTTCAATTTATCTATGTTTCAAAAAATTTTTCGCTACGACCTCTATAAAGGCAAAGACCTTCTTTTCCATTTCATATCTTTAAACATCATTTTTGGATGAAAAACCGATATGATAACCAACAGACTCGATATTTTGAAGCTAAAGTAATAGCTACGAGTATATGATATTTTTATTTCTTTTCAGTTTTTTCCAGACCTGATTTGCATAAAATAATGTATAAACCAAGGGACTAAAGTTCTCTCAAAAGAATGGTGAAACCTTTTGCCTCGGGATTAGAAGTGTCAAATTTTGGAGGATATAACTCGTTATTCTAAGATTATATGAGAAAATAATTCGAAAACATTCTCTGTGGTTAGTTTCATTCTATTCTTTTCATCGTTGATTTTCAGATAATCTGAGGTTATTTTTTCTACAAAATCCATTTAGAGCCGGTTGACAAATTAATGCGATCTTCAGAAGTTATAAACAACGTTCAAGATCGCACGTGTCTTTGCGATATCGTGCGTGGAATAGGTATACCTTACCTACGTCAGCTTCGGGTGAATTCGGATTGCGCTACGATACGTGAGATATAATATGCGTGCGGCATTCGTCGGCCTGATGAAGTCTTACTTGGAAGGAAGAATGAGTCATGTGTTTTATAATGGCTTCAAGTCGTTCGACTTTTGTCTGTCATCTGGTGTACCGCAAGGATCTAATCTTGGACCATTGTTGTTCATAATTTTATCACCGATCTTCTGGCTCTTCTCAGTTGATGAGCCTTGGCCTATGCAGACGACTTCAAACATTACATGAGGATACGCGGAATTGCTGATTCAGAGCTACTCCAGTCCAGCTTGGAGTTAGTTTATGTTTGGTGCTCGCGCAATGGACTTAATTTGAATATTCAAAAGTGTTTTAAGGTGACTTTCACAAGAAGCTTACATCCTCTCACCTTCAATTATTCAATTGGTAATTGTCTTATTGCTAGTGGAGATCGGTTTCGCGATTTGGGGGTGTTATTTGATTCGACGTTCAGCTTTGTTCCTCATATCGAAGAGCTTTGTTCTTCGGCTAGTCGATCTTTGGGCTTTGTGTTCCGGTGTTCCAAAGAATTCCCTGATGTTTCTGTTCTCAGAATTCTCTATTTTTCTCTTGTCGTCAGCAAATTAGAGTACGCCAACTTGGTTTGGTTTCCGATATACAGTTCCCACCTAACATCACTTAAACGTATTCATCGAAAATTCTTGAAGTGTGCCGAATACAGAAAGACCGGCAGGTATCCTGAACGTGGTGCGGATTTATCGGAGATCATGCGGGAAATGCGAATTTCAACGTTGCAGGAGAGACAGAAGCGAAAGTGCGCTAAATTTGCGCAAAAGCTAGTCAGTGGAAGAATTGATTCACCTCATCTACTGTCCAGGGTTGACATTCGCGTACCAAGAATTGAAACGAGGACCACTTCAACTTTTCGACTCCCAAAACCTCGGACTAACAACATACTTGAGCAAGCTCCGGTCTATCGATTGTGCAAAGCTGCTGATGAACTTAAGTTTAATTTGTTTTTTTAGTTCGGGGCGGTTATTGTTTATTGTTATAGCATTGAATGTATTATTTTGTTTGAAAAATTGTTCCATATTATTCATAGTTGATATTTTACCCTATTATTGGGAAATTTCCTGTTGGGTAAAATAAACTATTATCGACTTGAGCCTATTAGCGTAGAAAGGGAGTGATTTTTCACACCCTCTAGCGATCGGCTATCACACTCCCCACTAAGGGGAACATTCACTCATCCCGGATAGCAAGTATCAGGGGGATTGAGCTCTGAGGTCTTCGGTGTTCTTCTTCTCCTGGGTCCTGGGTTGTTCGTCCTTCGTTGCTTGGTCCTGGATCTCTCGGTTGACGTCGTGGTTGTTGGTTTCGCAATGTTTCCCTCCATGGTTGTTCTTGGTGTCCATCGTGACCTACAAACTTCCTTACCGTTCTACCATAATTAAACTATTATTATTATTATTATTATATGAAAAGTACTTCAATTGTTCAAAAGAGCCAATGAGTGTGTACGGAGAATGTCTCTCATATCGAGCATTTGTTTATTTGATTTTTTCATGAATCAAATGTGTTTGTATTGTTTTTTGAAATTTCCTTATAATATTGATTAATAAAAAATGATTTCAAGATGTAACGGAATATTCAAAATGGGTGAGGATTATTTGAGCATCTCCAATTCAGTGTTTTTTCATCAGGAATAGTATGCTTCTCCAATTAAATATGAATAAATTGTAATATTTGACTTTCAACATATTATAAACATGCCATTCAAAATAAAGACAGATTTTTATGGGACATTTAAACCCTCAATCCTCATTCAGTTTGAGGTCCTCTATCTCCAGTTAGCCGTTGTCCCTTACGTCACTATAAGGAGCCTAATAGCATTATAAACAATATTATGCTTAGTGTGAATACAGGTTACGTCAAAGGACATCAAAAATATTATTTTTTGAAACAAATATCTAAATGTACAACAACGATCATCAATCTGGGGAATCAACTGTAATGGACTCATAATCATAGTTATTGTTCAAACGAAAATATTGAATAAATTCTTTGTTCTTTGTTCGTTGACGGGATTAGTTCCGAAGTGTGGGTTTAATATTGGTTGATTTTATATCGATTAATATTATTCTCCGCTTTCATTATTTATATTATGCCTGCGTTACTGTTAAACGCATGAATTTTCATTCATTATTATTATCACCACGTCTGGTTTACGACGAAGAAACGAGCGTTTCCACTTCATCGACTGAAGGTAAAAAATCCACAAAGTTGGACTGCCACCAGTTCGTATGAAAAACGGATAAACATCTCGCGACTTCGGTCAACGTTCATGCATTGGAGGTAGGTGTTCGTAAGGATCCCAAGAGATGGCGTCTTGTTTCTGTTATTCTCAGAACTGGGCAACATTTCTTCAAGTAAGGGAACCTAGAATGCCTTTCAAACGGAGCTCCTCCATACTGATGAGCCCCAAATAGGGCGAAATAGCTATCTATGGATGCTCTGTTTGATATTACCACTATGCATGTTCTTTGTTCGTTGACGGGATTAGTTCCGAAGTGTGGGTTTAATATTGGTTGATTTTATATCGATTAATATTATTCTCCGCTTTCATTATTTATATTATGCCTGCGTTACTGTTAAACGCATGAATTTTCATTCATGAAAATATTGAATTTCCTCAAAGTCCAATCCCCTTTTCACAGTAAGCATTATTCGAAATATGATAACCAATTATTCCACCTAGTTTGTTAATAAATTAAGCCATTGTCTTTCGTGTATTCACATACTGATGATACAACAAATTGTCAATAAGTCGGTCGATAGCATAGGTGAATGATTTTACTTGTAGAACAAGGAATCGAGAAATAGACTTAGTACAAGTTACACTGCTTATTTTATTCTCCTGAGATGGTTGTCCATCTATGCCCAATAAGAGTAAATTAAGTTAGAAGAGACCAAACAACACAGTTTATTACAAACAACCAACGAAGTTTATCGAGAGAATACCGAAATGTATGGCTCATCATGGTGAATTTAGATTTTGTAGCCTGCTCAATTGTGAGAAATTATTCCAATGGTTGATAGATAATACTCACATCTTACATGGATAAATTGAATAAAGTTTTAAATGATAAACATTGATTTCATAATTTAAAATGTACTTCTAAATATGTTTCAACAAATAAGTTATCCTGATTATTGTACTAGCAGCCCGCTACGTGCTTCGGTACGTATAAGCCATAGTTATAAACTTCGAAATAAAACAAAAAAAAAAATTTAATACTTTCTTTAATTTCGAATGTATGGGGAACGGCTCATTAAAAGCCACTACAAAAACATAATGTAAATGTTTATATTATGTTTATCAGCAATGAACACAAAGATATACTATTAAATGTTATTTCTCAAATATGACAAAGAGTAAAAACTATATTATATACATTCGAGTTAAAACATCCTAAAGACGTTGTCCGATTCCAAATTGCCAATGCCTTCTAAATGATGAAGACTGCAAAGAGTAAAAACTAAAAAATGAAAAGAATTGGGTACTATCACTATGGTAGGTGCTACTCTAGTTATTTGGATAAACAATATTTTTGTTTTTTCATTTTCAGCATGAAGAAATAAACAATTTGGAGTAGCGACTCTGGAACAGGCAACATAAAGTTGGCCATGTAAAAAACATGATTCTTTCAAATTCACACCACAAACGCGAAGTGTTCGCCCTAGGGCCTTGTTTATGGACATCGCAAATGATAAACGCACAGGATATTGTAACCGTTTGAATTCAAATGGCATATCCGTTGTAATCATAGGGATACGCGGTATCAAACACACTTCTCCTTTTGAACCAGTTAATCTGGTTGCTTCAATCAAATTTGGCAATAACTTTTTTACTGCCAATCTGGTTCCATTACACAGTTTTGGTGGATTAAGGTTTCGCAACAATATAATCAAAGAACCAACTTTCAGATTCAAACAATGCGGTGGTATACCAATTCAGTTGGATAATTCATTGCCTCATCTTGATTCATAACAGTGTCAATGGATTTATATGTCGTGACTTCACCTGGCAGTTTCGCTTGAATTTGGAAATGAATGGCATTGATATTAATGTTCTTCGGTGCTAAAATGGCGCGTTCTCTCAACCAATCATGATTTCTGTAATTCTGAAAAATATTCGGAAAATCACATTCAATCAACTCATCTATCGATTGCGTAATTGTACAAAAATTGTTCGGTTAAGTGATCAATCCGTTGGTACTGTCGATTTGTATATTGCCATCACCAATTTCTAACAATTGTTGTGAAAAGTCATGGGCAGTTGCATCATTATTTAGGTGAAAACGCATATTAATATTCACTGTCAATTTTCGTACATATCTCCAAAGAACTGACGAATACAAACAGGCATTTATTTCATCGGCAGGAGTTGATCAAGGAATGACAGGCAATGTTTGAAGAAAGTCCCCTGACAGCAATATCAGAGCACCACCAAAAAGCTGTTGATTACCCTGTATATCTTTCATTGTTCGATTAAATGCTTCTAGTAATGTTTTATTCGCGATTGTGCACTCATCCCATAAAATAATTGACGTTAATCGAAGAACTTTTGCCATAGCAGAATTTCTTGAATATTGCAAGTTGGAGTTTCAATCACCTGTACATTCAATGGCAATTTCAATGCGGAGTGTGCTGTCCGACCACCTTCTAATGATGTAGCAGCAATTCCCGAAGATGCAAGTTCCAATGCAATTTTCTGTTCCGATCGAATTGTCGCTAAAATCTATGATACAACGAAAGTTTTGCCTGTACCACAAGGTGGATCCAAGAAATATAATCCACCTGCATTATAAGAAACAGCTTGAATGATTGTGTCATATACATGTTTCTGTCGAATATTCAGTTTGGTTATATTCGATTGTACAAATAAACGTAAATCATTAGAATTGGACTCCTGCTCACGTTGCAATTCACGATCAAACAAATCATGTATCTCACGATTTGGTGCGGTCATACCCAATTGTTCTAATGCTTTATTTCCAATGGAAAGACACATATCTTCAATTATTATCAAAGCTTTGTTGTACATTTCCAAGGTCACCAACAAATCAGGATTTCTTGCATGATGACGCATACGATTTAAAATATCTTCTGCCATATAATGTTTATATTTGTTCCATAATTCGAGTGGATTTGATGGCGAACATGTTGATAATATAATTCTATGCTATCTGTGCTCGAATTTTCATTGAAACATAGACGTTCCTTTGAAAGAAGTGATGAAAAACGAACTCTGTATATTAGTGTTCTGTGAACTCCGAAATTACGGTGAAATAATAAATATTTCAGATTCCTGTGATTAGTTTTTAAAATAATGTACCATTATGATGATTATACACTGAAGTGTAATGTCGGTAATTTTAATATTTCAATTCGTTGAAAATTGAAACCTCCAAAATTTTTCACTATGACCATTGTTTAAGGAGAAGATAGTTAGTTACTTCGGTTCAAATATCATTGGAGGATATTGGACAATATCGTTAGAGGGCGCCACTCCGGAAGAGGACCAACATGATGGGTTGCCTATGTGCAATGTTGAAAATTCAGACGAGTATTAATTTTTGGGTATGGTGAACAACAGATGTCTCTAGTGACGAGCTATTTTTCTTCACGTCAACGTGTCTTGCATCTTGCTCCACAACTTCTCTCTTGTATGCCTGTAGTATGAAATATACGAGGGTCCAGAGTAATAAAAATTTTTATTACTCTGAGGCCCTTAGGGTTTTGATTTGAGAAATATTTTCGATTTCGTCGTGAGATCGCTAGAAGGAATTTTTTTAACTCAGTAGCAAAGAAATATTATATTAAAGAAGTGAATGATTTGAGAAATTTTTATATTCTCTAATATGTTTATGCTAAAGAAATTTGGGCATCCTGTTTGTAGGTACCTATGCAGTCTCTTGAATTTAAATAAATGAATGATATAATTATTGTATCAATAATCAAAGCCACGTAATAAAAGTGGTTTCAAAAGGAACATTTCAAAACTTGTATTTTTCACAAAACGTTCAGGATTTGAAGGTGAAAGTTGAATGCATAAAGAAATAGACTGAAACCAACAGCTCCAATGATATTCATGAATGAATTTTCCCAGTATGAACAAGCGCTTATAAGCTTCAAATCACTTCGCTGTGCATATACAGGGTTTTCCGGTTAGAGGTGTCATTCTGATATTCAAAGAAGAATCGAAAAGTGTGGCTACTCTATGTACTCGATAGCCTCACGAATTCCGTCTTTGAGGTATTGAATCGACAGTGGGCTATTGGCGGAGTCCTTCTCATTCACCAAGCTTTTTCCGTAAAAGCTCGATCAACGGTTTAGTTGGTTGTGTGGCACGTAGTGCTGTCTTGTTGAACTAAACGTTGTCCAGATCCATACAATCAGATTCCGGTCATAAAAAAATGGTTAATCATCTCTCGATAGCGCCAAGTTAAGTAATTAGTTGAGGTCCCAAAGACTCCGCCGGACCATAAACTGCACTAAACACTTACACGTTGAGGATAGACAGGCTTTATAATAATAATAATATTCGGTTTGTGTCTCTAATTAACGAATTTTGAGCCGAAACGGCCTCAAACGATAGGGTTCTACTCCGTGATGACGAATCCGAGGTCAAATACAATTCTGTTCTGTTTGTTCTAGAGACTTGAGAAGTTCGTTAACCAGCCAAATCGTACAGGGTGTTTCATAAAATATGGCCATTCAAAATTTCCGTCCCGCCATATCTCAGACAAAACAAAACCAATCGATATGAAATTTTGCGGCCATATGCAAGATGCCCATAATAAGCCTTTTGCAAAATTTTGTGGCTATAATGTTAACCATATAATTTAATTTAATGTTATTACTGTATTTTACATATTTCATTTTTTAATCATTTCCAGAACATAATTCCGGTCGTGCCTAGATTTTCCATTCGTATACTAAGCATGAATCTCAAGTCCCATACAATTTTGATGTGATAGAATTATTGCTCTACTAATAGACGAGCGCTCAGAAGTACCTGTTCGGGGCTTTTCTTGCATTTTTTAACGCCATTTTCAGGAGAAACTCATCGTATGTTCACGTTACAGGAGGTATCAGTTCAAACCAACCAAGATATTCCTAGAAAATTCATAATTGTAAGCCAAATTTTCAAAAGACACATTCGTACCCTGATCACTACTCGTTTAATTGAAATTTCCATTGCAATATAAGTATAAAAAAATTAAGGAAGCCCTTTCGAACGCTCGTTCTTTGGCGGAACAATGAGGCTTTTAACCGCAAAAATTTGTATAGGACTTGATACTTAATATATAGATGCTGAATTTCACCACGATCGGAATAATATTCTGGAAATTATTAAAAAACTGGAATATGTAAAAAATTGACAATTAAAAAACCAAATCTATGGTTCGGATGATGCGAACCTCTTGAAATTTTGAATGAACATTCAGTATATCAATGTTCATACACAAAATAAATTTCACTTGAAACGGATATCTTGTTTTGGAAATATAGCAATTTTTTTTTCGAATTTCAATTGAATTTTCTATGGTTTACACAATGCGATTTTCTGAAATTTTGCATGAATATTAAGTATAATATACCAATCTTCCTTCACGAAATGAAATTCACTTCAATCGGATATATTGAATTTGACCAGAATTCATGGCTATCAAAAAAACTTGTTCAAAATGAAGTCTAACCAAATAAATTCACGTTTTGCGATTCAATTTAAAACACGTTTAATTTAGCAAAAACCAAAAATTATTCTTATATTAAATTTTTTCTATTTCATATTTTGCCTTCAACTACGATTCAAATTTCAAACTTATTCCCTTCACTACCTTAGAATAGAAAAACAAGAATCGCATAACATAAACAGACCCTGTAATTATCAAAGTAATAAAATTCCCAACTGGAACCCTGGCTTACTCTATTCATCGACGAACATGTGTTGGAATTTACTCAGTTTCGAATGTTTCGATTCTTCAAACTTCACGTCATAAAAATATAGTTTCATAGCAGAAGTAGAAACCTCTTTACCGATAAGTAATTATTCAAGTATCCGCCAAGAGGGCGTATTAGGATGGACCCTAAAAATTCAGAGTTTGCCATATAATTCTAATAGGTACCGCCACATACGCACATCCAATGCCGTTAGCAGGGCGAGTAACTAACTATCTTCTCCTTAAACAATGCTATGACAATTTAATCAAAGATTATATAGAGTATGAAAAAATAGGATACTGCCTTGCATTCGTAGTACTCGGAAATGACTACAGATGCCACTGAAAATGAATTTGTATATAAAACCTGTAATTTTGATTTTCCACTTTTCCAAGATTTCTTTTGAATTTTCTCTACTGAATTCTTCTTCCCTAGACTTCCACAAATAATTCAAGACCAAAATTAGCCAAATCACAAGTCACAACGAAAAGTGGCATTGATTTATATACAGGGTGAATCCTGTTGAACTGTACATGCTTTTCACAGAGGTATAGGGGACACTTAGCCGGTTCCAAAAACACCCCACATGTTAGGTCTTTAGTCACTCGTTTGGATTATACAGGGCGATTTCACGTTTTGGGTCATATTTTCAAAATGGACGAACGAATAATCACAAATTCATCAAATTTGATATGTAGGAGGACTGTATCAATCTCCATACAGCTGAGTTAACAGATTATCAGTTTCCAGGACCGGACTCTATTTTTCTGATATTATCGGAATTTATGAGAAAAAAACACCTTGTATATGAAAAAGTCAATAAACCTGTCATGACAGTTCAAACTACACTGAAAACTCTTCAATCAAGAGTAATAAAATCACTTGGCACACCTACAAATTTAGAGATAAGAATATTGAATATGCGTACTCGGAGATACATTTTTTCGACGGCCTAATTCACATACACAAATGTATCAAAAGTTGAAGACAGGAGAATATTATCAGTCTAAATCCTCTCGATATTCATGTATTCCAATATTCAGGTAATTTTTGTCAGTGCATCGAAATCTATTAAATTAATTTTCTATTTATAGAAATGAAACTGTTTAATAACACTATTTCAAAAAGTAAAAAAAAAGGAATATGAAAGATTCACATAAGATGCTCGAAATGTCCTCCTTCCATCTGAATCCATTTTCCGGCTCTGATGAAAATATGATTGGTTGATCTCCTTATCATTGCGGGATCACTCCTAATCCTGACACACGCTGCTTCAATCCTTTCTTCAAGATGTTCCCTGGAATTAATCTCCACGTTGTAAACTAATCCTCTCATGTAACCCCATAAGAAATAGTGCAGAATTCGCGAACCTGCAGAGTGTAATGAGGTGTAGCCCCGTCGTGTTGAAAATAAATCCCGCATTCGTTGATATTTCCTAATAACTCAGGTAAACGATGATTTATTTATATATATTTCGGTTTTATAACGTCTTTCGTCGTTGTCCGATGCCTAATTTCCATGCTCTGCGGTCATTCCACTGGTTCTCTGTCAAGCTTCTAGATCTCATCGCTCTTGAAACTCCCTCAATCCAGGTTTTCCTCGGTCTTCCTCGTTTTCTACGATATGGTGATTTCCATTCCAAGATCTGCTTCGGTAGTCTGGTGTTATCCATCCTCTGAACATGTCCATACCAAATAAGTTGTTTCCTTTCAATTTCTGTCATAAGTGATCCCTCTATTCCCATCCTTGCTCGAACATCCTCATTCCGTACTCGGTCTCTTCTTGATATTCCCAATGACCGTCTAAATACATCCATTTCGGTAGCTTCCAGTTTTCTTCGATTGTTCTCTGTTATTTTCCAGGTTTCAGCCCCATACAATAAAGTACTCTTTATCATCGTTTCATAGATGTTATGTTTTCGTCTTTTTCCTATTTCGCTGCTCCAGAAGACTCCATTCAAACAGGAGGTGAGACCTCTGGCCTGGTTGACGCGTTTTTTAATTTCCTTGTCGTCCCCACCAGTAACATTGTATAAGGAAGGATAGTAGGCCAGCCCCCGTAGTAATTTGGTTTCACGCTTTCTTGAGCGCCATCTAGGTATATTTACCACGTTCTTGGTCTCCGACTATGCCGTGACGTGGCGACCCCTTCAAAATTGTTCTTATTTTGTGAACTGAATATATTTGAGTAGATGTTGATACAGATTTCTGCATATTCTAGTAGGTTGCACATCAACAAGCACATCTTTGATGCATCTAATATATAAATATAAGTGCCAATTTTCGTTGTGATTTAATAACTCAACAACGCCTTCACCGATTTGGCTAATTTTGGTCTTGAATTATTCATGGAAGTCTAGGGAAGAATTTTTCGTATAGAAAATTCAAAGGAAATCTTGGAAAAGTGTAAAATCAACATTACAGGTTTTTCATTTTCAGTGCCATCTGTAGTCGTTTTCGAGTACTACGAATGCAAGGCAGTTTCCTATTTTTCATACTCCATATAATCTTTGATTAAATTGTCATAGATGGCGAACCTGTAAAAACTATTAGAGATTTCAATTTTCAACGAATTGAAATATTAAAATTACCGACATTACACTTCAGTGTATCATCATCAAAATGGTACATTATTGTAATAACTAATCAAAGAAATCTGAAATATTTATTATTTGACCGTAATTTCAGAGTTCACAGAACACTAATATACAGAGTTCGTTCTTCATCACTTTTTTCAAAAGAACGTCTATGTTTCAATAAAAATTCGAGTACAGATGGCATAGAATTATATTATCAACATATTCGCCATCAAATCAAATATATTTTATGTTCTGTGATCAAATCCAAAAATTATGGAATAAAAACAAATATAAGCATTATATGGCAGAAGATATTTTAAATCGTATTCGTCATCATGCAAGAAATCCCGATTTGTTGATAACCTTGGAAATGTACAACGAAGCTTTGATAAGATATAGTCCATTCACGAAAGGTTGAGCCGTCGGTTGGCCATGGAAATTTGGCATATTCCACTGTGTATATTAAAATTTTAGGTTATGTTCTTTATTTTCTTGTCAGATTGATAAACAATGTTGTCAATTTTGCATAGAGTTGTCTGATAACTCGCAAGCTCGTCGGACGAGGCCGGATACATTCGGCAACGTTGACTTCATTTTGCGTTATGACAGCAAATACTGCCAACTTCAGATAAATAAAGAAACGCCTACTATGTGCTCAACCTTTCGTGAACGGACTATATGTGTTCTACTATTGGAAATAAAGCATTAGAACAATTGGGTATGACCCCACCAAATCGTGAGATACATGATTTGTTTGATCGTGAATTGCAACGTGAGCAGTAGTTCAATTCTAATGATTAACGTTTATTTATACAATCGAATATAACCAAACTGAATATTCAAGAAAAACATGTATATGACACAATCATTCAAGCCGTTTCCAATAATGCAGGTGGATTACATTTCTTGGATGCACCTGGTGGTACAGGCAAAACTTTCGTTGTATCATATATTTTAGCGACTATTCGATCGAAACAGAAAACTGCATTGGCACTTGCATCTTCGGGAATTGCTGCTACATTATAAGAAGGTGGTCGGACCGCACACTCTGCATTGAAATTGCCATTGAATGTACAGGTGATTGAAACTCCAAATTGCAATATTTCGAGAAATTCTGCTATAGCAAAAGTTCTTCGATTAATGTCAATTATTTTATGGGATGAGTGCACAATTGCGAATAAAAATAAATTACTAGAAGCATTTAATCGAACAATGCAAGATTTACAGGGTAATCAACAGCTTTTAGGTGGTGCTCTGTATTGCTGTCAGGAGACTTTCGTCAAACATTGCCTGTCATTCCTCGATCAACTACTGTTGATGAAATAAATGCCTGTTTGAAGTCATCAGTTCTTTGGAGATATGTACGAAAATTGACACTGAATATTGATATGCGTTTTCAACTAAATAATGATGCAACTGCCTATGAGTTTTCAAAACAATTGTTAGAAATTGATGATGGCAAAATACAAATGGACAGTACCAACGGACTGCTCACCATATTACTGGTAAATCAAAAGGAGAAGTGTGTTTGATACCGCGTATCCCTATGATTCCAACGGATATGCCATTTGAATTCAAACGGTTACAATATCCCGTGCGTTTATCATTTGCGATGTCCATAAACAATGCCCTAGGGCGAACACTTCACGTTTGTGGTGTGAATTTGAAGGAATCATGTTTTTCACATGGCCAACTTTATGTGGCCTGTTCCAGAGTCGGTACTCCCAATTGTTTATTTATTCATGCTGAAAATGGAAAAACAAAAAATATTGTTTATCCAATTGTTTTAGACTAACACCTACCATAGTGAGAGTACCCAATTCTTTTTAATTTTTTAGTTTTTACTCCTTGCAGTCTTCATCATTTAGAAGGCATTGGCAATTGGGAATCGGACATCGTCTTTAGAATGTTTTACCTCGAATGTATATAATATAGTTTTTAGTCTTTGCCATAGTTGAGAAATAACATTTAATAGTGTATCTTTGTGTTTATTTTTGATAAATATAATATAAACATTTACATTATGTTTTTGTAGTGAGTTTTGATGAGCAGTTCCATACATTCGAAATTAGACTAAGTAAGAAATTTTATTTTTTTGTTATATTTCTAAGTTTATTACTATGCCTTATACGTAGCGAAGCACGTACCGGGCAGCTAGTTACATATAAAATGAAAGTAACACAGTGGCGTGTATTATGAAGTACATAAAAGAAAAATAATAAATCAATATCACTTTATTGGTATTCACATAATACATGATCACATTATACAAATAAAAAGTCTTTTTGACATAAAAATCTTTTTATGTCTATTAAAAAAAAATCATTTTATGGATTATGGTTACAAAAAAAGAATCGAGGAAATTTTTAAACATCAGAAAAAATTACAAAATGGGGCTAACATACTTATTACTTCAAACATTGTTCAGGGAGAAGATAGTTGGTTCTGTTTTTGCAACAATCACCATACTATATTTATTCTTCGGCGGGAAACAACAGCAGAATCAACTTTCTAATTTGCATATTCCTTCAAATTCAGATTAATGTTTTGGCTAGAAGTTTAATATTAATTATTCTTATTTTTATATAATATTATTCTTATTTTTTCATTCACATACTCTGTTTCAGAAAACCGTAATTGATTAAACGAAATGAGGCACTTAACTAGACTCTGTAGAAGCTATTTTTCATCAATTTTATAAGCGAAAAATCAATTTCGATGGAATGATAATTTCAAATTTTAAGATGGAGTTCACAAGTTCGAAAAATGAGAAGAAAACGTGGAGAAAATGGAAATGAAATATTAAGCAATTTCAACTGTAATTTAAGTCAAGATGCCAAATTGCAGAGGAAGCACGTTTTTTTATTGATATGTAAATGAGCATATTGAAAAAATGACATTTTTCATTGTATTGTGAACGAAACAGACAAAATTGATATATTTTTCATTAATCGTGCGTTATTATCAATTCTTACTTCTATAAAAAACTTAATACTCGATAAATTGACCATGAAATTCTGATGACAAAAAAATCAAATGTCCTATTTCCTACTCAATATACATATAGTATAACATGGTATCATATGAGTTAATTTGGCATAAATAAAGTAAGAAAAGTTAATTGGTTCCCTCTTATTTAACATTTCCTTATAATGGGTGTTTTTTAGAGGTTTGATTTTTTAATTAACAATAATTGTTTCTAGTAATAATCAATTTGTGTATTTGTTGCCAATACGTTTTTCCATTTCACAATTAAGAAACTCACTTCAGAACAACGCTTGCAAGTTGTACAAATTTATTATCCGTTCCCCGACCCGAATAGATAAAATAACGCTCGACTGATGTGGTAAGGGCGGTAGCAGATGGTTTTTATGACACAGTCCACTGGGCAAAACTGAAATGATCACAACTACCTGCTGTGGAGTTATGCACGAAAAAGATAAATATATGCAATCTTTTCAGAGACTTGGCAGCAATATTGAGAGAAATACCAAGGACTGAAACTTTTAACACACCTTCATCTTAATAAAATTATTAAGCTGTTCTTTGAAGTTCGATTTTTTGATCGTTGGACACTTGGTAATTCAATATTTAAACGGTTCTTGGATTTCCCTTAAAACTAGATCGCTCGACATATGTTGCTCAAGTTGAAAAATTAAATTAATTTCCCCGTTAAAAACCCTGAAGTATCTTCTGATTAAAGGAAAATATGAAAAAATTTTATTCGATGAACTCTCAAAATTATGCAACAATTATCAATTATGTTACACTTTATTGTTCAACCCTATTTTTTTTGAAAAATTATGTTACAATTTACAATCTGAGAATTATGTTGCACCTGGCAACCCTGCGTAGTGTCGAAGGGCACCCAAATGACTTGTGCACAGCAGCATTGTATAAAATCTTCTTCATAAAATAACAGCAATTACAATTTGTGCAAAAGCTGAAACCGCTCGCCGTACGTTCCGAAAATGGACAGAATATTCGGAAACCTCATAATTTCGCGAAATGGACCTGTGAGGTCTCCAAGTTCGTTCGATCACTTTCTTCGGAGATATGTGAAGTCATACGTCTACGAAGATAAACCACAGACAATAAACAATTGGAAGACAACATTTGCCGCGTTATGCTCGAAAAAGTGGTCGAAAATTGGACTTCATGCGTACGCTTCATTCGGGCCAGCCCCAAGGGCGTAGCCAGGAATTAATTTCGGGGGGGGTTTGAAATTTTGGCAATTGACCTTGTAGCTGCCGGAAATTGTGAGGGTCGCTTTCGGTAGCAAGTATTTGTTGTTTTCAAGAATTCATAGTAATATGAATACTTTTAACTAGATTTTCGAAGATACGTTGGTTTAAGTGCAAAATGAAAGATTATTTTTGCAACAAAAAATAACTCTGAAACATTTCGGGGGGGGGTTTGAACCCCCAAACCCCCCCCCTGGCTACGCCCTTGGCCAGCCCCTATTCCCGAAATTATTTTTTACACTAATAGCTTATAAATTTTTTTTAATAAAACCGATATCGCTATAATGAAATTCATTTTTAGGTTTTTTTTTTCATTTTGAAGCTGTAGACCTCAAAAAACACCCTTTATTCAGCGCTATTAGAGTGTCATTCGTTGACCATCATTATGAAGACTTGATGAAACCTATGTTTATGTATAATAATAACCTGAACCAATAACGAATTATAGTAAGCTTGAAGTCGCTGGTTGAATAATAGTCTTCATGCTGCTGATGCATACAGTAAAAAAAATGCCCACTTCATAGAAAATGAATAACTTTATATGACGATAGATCCCGAATACTGTAATCGCTAATTATGTGAAAACATCGTTTACAGTTTTTGGAGTTTACATTCCATCATAAATTAGGCAAAGCTTTTGCAATCGTTGAAGAAAAGTTGACAACCTGTAGCATAATAGGTACCATATAAGAAAAAAATTCAAGAAATCCCTGAGAGTGTGCTTTTCAGCGCTCTTTGATTGGTCGATCAAATATTATCTCAAAATTTTGTACAGGAGTTGAGATTGATACTGAATGAATAAATGCAAAATCTCTGCACGATCGGAGAAATATTCTGGATATGATTCAAAAACAGAAATATGTAAAATTAGACGATTAAAAAGATTGATTCCTATGGTTCGGTTGATGCGATCATCTTGAAACCCCAGCATTTGCGAACGGAACTCACCAAGTCTCTAGGGCAATCCCTTCGAAAGTTATCGTATTTTCGGCCGGGCGGACGTTTGAGACTGTTGTCTTCTCAAAATTCGAAAATGACAGACATTTTGGCAAAACAATATGGCACTCGTTTAAGTAGAACTAGAGCTCTCAAAAACAAATAATTGAAACTAGGACTAAGAATACAAGATGTAAGTTCTGTAAAACATACAGATGAGCCAACGTTGAAATAATGTTCTGTTATATATTTTGGAAAAAATAATTTTAATCAACTGACGTTTAGGTTTTTGAAGAATGAAGAATGAAATCAACTAAGTATATCGGGTGTCCCGAGGTGAGTGGCCTATTAGATTATTATGGAAACTATTGATGGTAAAAATTTCAAATTTTGTGGATCGATATAAGGACATGTAAGGTACATTTTTACAATAATTTCACATTTCCAGTGTTGCCCAATGTACGACAATTTGATAACAACTTTGTTATTTTAAATGAGACATCCGGTATTTCTATTTTTTTATGATACTCCATAAAATATTTGATCTATTCAGTCTTAATTTTTTTATATAATATTGAGCGAACTAGAGTCATTTTCGTAAGACGCAAATTTGATCTGAAATTTCGAAAAATAATTAATAGATAAAATATTTTATGGAGTATCATAAAAAAAAGAAATTTCCCATTTAAAATAACAACGTTGAATTTGCAATCTTCACTATCAATAGTTTTCATAATAATCTAATAGGCCACTCACCTTGGGACACTCGACATAGTTGGGCGGCATATGGGTGAAATCTAAACAGAACAAGGAACAATTTTGCTGACTTTGTTTTTCGAGTTATTGCTTTTCTACTCAATTGTGTTGAAGGATTGTAAGCTTCACATTATTTGTTGACTGTCTGGTTCTCAACAGACTTGACAAATTTTTACCAAATTTGTATATTTGAGTTCTAAGCAGCAAATCTAGAATATGTTCCTTGCAAATAGCATCTGCTGAAAACCATTCAGGAAGAAAATTACGAATTTTCTCAAAAATTGTTTTCTTCAAAAATGACATAATGTTTTTATTCAAAATTTTTCCTACATCTTCGTTGAAAGAATTCAAAACCAATTCGGTGAATTTTTGCAACAAAGTTGTTGGTGATAAACGACGAACGTAAAAGTTTCAATTTGAAAAACATCCTTCATATATGATTTTTCTAAACAATTTGTGAATCTAGCAAATAATGCTAAAGCATTTCTGACTGTTACGTTCGTCATAACAAATTACAGTGAACAAATATTTCGAGAGTGGTTTCGCAAACTTTAACCATATTGTTCGCTTGTAAACAGTGAGGGTAATAAACTTAGAGGAAGAAGCGGTATTTAATTCTTCCATTGGGCCCATTGGGGTAACAAACAAGAATATCTAAAGTATTTTCTTTATTCGCCTTTCCTATAGTGGCATCTGTGATATATACATATATGATGTATACGAAACATAATTTAAGAATGGAACACATCCCTTATACTGTGCGATTGCGCACCAGACATTACAAGAATGTCAAATAGTGATTGGCAAAATAAAAGACAGTCAACAGCAGGGGGGTGAAACGGCTAGTGCTAAGTTGGAAACACGACCACTCAGACATACGTCCTCCCACCCGGCCCTGTCATGGCGGCCGTAGCGATTATAAACTTAAGGGATTTTTCCTCGAGCTTACTACACCCGTGTGGTTAGTTAACTTCATGACGTCATTGTTAACTTCGTAGTAACGTGTAGTAAGTTCTGTCAGTTTTGTCTACTACACTAACCTCACATTTCTCGACAAGACAATAAACTATGCCGAGATAATGGTATCCTGGTCTGGTTAACTATGACGTCATGGTTCTAACTACTCGGCCAGTGATGCCATAGCTACCGAAATTTCGGTAGATCTACCGATTTTCGAAACTTTCTACCGATATACCGATTTCAATTGAATTTCTACCGAATTTTGTGGACAATGTCGATCTCAAAATTATTTGTCCAGATTTTAACTAACATAAATCAATTCATCCACAAGAACGTTAATTCGAAATAATCATATTCCAAGACTACCTATGTAACGATGTAATTGTTAGATACAGTTTTCGTTAATGGGGAAAACTTTTTCGGCCATAAACTTAATGAAGACAAAGCAGAGGAATAAATTAAGCACTGAAACCATATCAGGTGTTTTACACACCAAAAGTTATATTGGTAGGAATGATAGTTGTTATTGTTACGATATCCAAGTGACAGCAGAACATTTCGCAAAAATTAGTGATAAAAAAAGGTTTTATATATGAAATTCATGATGGGTAGAATTTGAGATATTTCATAATCTGCATTTTATATTAACATTTTTGTTATTTTGATTTAATATTTATAACTTTTTATATATTTTTTTATTCAATTCTTTTTCTATTTTCATGTTATGTTATTTATTTTTAGCATCTTTAAGTATATTACAATTTATAAATTAACCTCTCAACATAGTTATCTGTTTCTTATGAAGTCTATTTAAAGGCATGGATTTATGCTTATTTTGGTTTTCTGGTATGAAATTCCGATATAATCATTCATTATTATAAGAAAAGGTAAGAATAATAATATTACATTGTAATTTTGAAGCAAAAACCCTATTCCATTCGACGCCTATGGGTGGAATGATAGATCTACCGAAAATTTACGGAATCTACCGAATTTTCCCCGTCAGTTCTACCGAAACTTCAAAATTGTCTGTGGCAACACTGCTCGGCGCAGAAATATGTAAAGTTAACTATGGTATGCTGTAGTAAGTTGTAGTAAGCTCGAGGAAAAATCCCTTTAGATTATTTACAAATAATCTAAGATTATAAACAAGCGTATGTCTTAGATAAGTGGGCTGGCTGACAGATTTGACAATTTGAATTTAGCAGAGATTCATGTCATGTGCAGCCATTTTCATTGTTTGTTGTTTGAGTTTGAGAAATGATAGAAGTGAATGTTTTATTGCAAATAGCGAAAGTGATTAATGATTTTGGGCAAAATAAAGTGTTGTGATTCAAGTTATTATTTATGTTTCTGCAGGGATCTTGAAGGATAAGATGCATTTTCTTTCCAGCAGGTATGTTTTTCTTTGTTTTCAGTAGGTATCAAGTTGAAAATCTTTTTTTGCAATATACACAGACTTGTCTGCAATATATATTCGATTTATTCAAATATTTAACTGATAATTCTGAAATTAATTTTGTGAAAACAACAATTGGCAAGTAATCTACTCTGAAAAGATAGATTCAAAAATAATGAACTAATATACATATATATTTAACTTTTCATATTGTGAGACTTAATAATTGAATGATACTTTTTGCTCTTTTCAGTAAGAAGTGTTACTGCCTGCCCCGATCCAGGTTTTGAATGTTCCGACTGCAGATCTTTCTTACCCTCCTTAGTTGAAGCAGCGTTATTGTGAAGTGAAAATAGTGATCATAATAGGTACATAACTGTGGAATAATGGACAATTCAAATATCCTTATCTATAATTTTCTGTTTCATTGAACCCCGTAGGTTTTTAAAGAATCAAATTGATTTCATTTTATTTGGAAAACTATGATCCGAATCGTAAGAATTCACATTTGCTGCAATTATCAATCGCTCACAGTGTTATTGTGAAGTGAAACTAGTTAACTTATGTGAACAATAATGACCATTTAATTTTTTCCACTATCTTTTACACTCTCATTCAAGATAATTTTATCATTTGGTTGAAAATCAAATCACTGAAATTGTAAGACCACTCACTCTGTGTGGGTGGTTACAAGAATTCGGTCTTTTTTAATCATGCATTTACTTTGGTTTGTTAAGAAGCAAGTAAATTTGATTTCTTTTAAAAATAACATCTAAATTATAGTCACGTTTGGTGAGTCATTTACCATTGACCATCATTATATTATGTATTTCTTAATTAATAGAATGTTTGAATATTTAATAATTGGAAACTGTAAAAATAATATAAATAAAGTTATTATTATTAAAACTATTAGTTTCAATAAATATTTTTCCTGTTCCGAATTTTTTGAGCATACATTAAAACGGACAAAATTTTCGGACCCGAAGCTGATATGTTACAGTACGCCCAGACTACATTGAAAGGAGCGGGATTTTGACAGACAGAATCTGTTTACATTTTCGTCAGATATCAGATTCACATTTCGAAACATGGGTTTTCGCTTATTTTACAGTTATTTGTAGCTTGAAATTATGGGATTTCCAATTAAAACTCAAGTAAAAGGAGATTGTTGTACCCATTTGTCGTAGTTATTATATCGCTTTCGATTATGGTATGAATATATTGAAAATGGGCAAGGATGACTTTGCTTTTGAAAGGTAACTATCCCTAATATCAATTATTGATTATTTTTTCAAGTGTTGATTTCATTTTCAGATTTCATCTTATTTGTCCAGTATGTCAGGAAAAAAGTGCCATCAATACAAATTTAAAATAAAGGAATGATGTACTTTGGAACTTGTTTGAGCCATCAAATTGGTTCCAAAAATGTATTCTTTTATTCCAATTGCCAATAAAGAATGAGAGAAATCCATGTATCAAGACAAAATTTAATTGATGGACCTATATCTACATGATTCACAAATAGAGAAAATAGTTCGATGAGGGCTGAAGAACTTCGGTGTATAGTCATTTGACTCGGCATTTGATATGTCTGGTTTTTCTTCAGTATGTGTAAAAGAATAATATGGTGGAAATTGAATTAACTTGATTTTTACATTGTCTAGAATAAAGAGTAATTACTTAACTTGTGATATCCAATCATGTTCTGATCTTACAAGATATAAATGAATAAGTTGTTACGATGGATTTGTTTGTGGTTTATTTTTACAGAATTGGGTATAATATCAGCACTTTGTTTGTGTCTTCAGATGACTGGAAAGTATGAATGTGAATAAAGCACCTCAAGTTTTATTTTCATAGGATAAGTGAACGATTGCTGATCACGATTGAAAGTGTTACTGCATACAATTTCTATGGGGCGTAATTGAAATGAATGAATGAGAAAACTGATGTATGAAAACGAAAAAACATTATTTGAATCACTATCTAATATTTATTTAAAAAGAAAGAACAGTTTCACCTTCTTGTCCTGAAAAATGAACAGGAATATTCGGAATCTATTGTTCATATTGATTTTGGCCTGGTATCTTGATGAACAGGTACTAGATATTTTGATATTCTTTTCGGAAAGTGGATCGAAGTCGATAACAATATTTTCATTTTAACCCACAACAAATAAGTTGATTGTTTCAGAAACGTGTGAATTCTATAAACCTGATTCAGAGTCTACGTTTTACATGGAACTTAAGTTGGGTACTAACCATGCTTTGATTAGTCGAAGTTGATTTATATATAATTCAATTGTAATATTGGTATAATCTTTCAGTGTCCTCAATTGTTGAAAATATTAATGTTGGCAAGTACAATGTGTTTACGATTAAAGGTACTATTGTACATATGCTGAAGGAATTCACTGAAACAAACAGAAAATAAAACAGGGTAAACTGATATAGAACAAAACTAGTAATTATTGATGAAATCTTCACAAAGCAGGAGGAAATATAGATCACAATTCATGGCATAATATTTTTTTGTCAGTAGATCTGTAGTAGAGTAACTTCGCTTGATCTTAATTTTTTTAATAACTAACTGAAAAATGGAAGATAAAATTGAAACAATTGTGATAATAGATGCTGAAGGAAGACTATGTTGTGTAGACAGATAGAAAACTATCAATTTATTTATGTGCATGTTCGTTTCTTTTTGACAGCCATTACTCAGGCTCTTTATTGATGGCACATTTTCCTGGTTTGCTGGAAAAGATCAAACCTGAAATAATATCAATACTCGAAGAGATTCTCAATAATGAAAATTAGGGATAAAGTTACCTTCAAGTAGCAAAGTCATCATTGCCGATTTTCATCATCATCGAGAATGAAATGATTCCATCTAACGCAAATGCGTACAATAATCTCCTCTTACTTGAATTTTAATTGAGAATTCCATAATTTCGAGCTCTAACTAAATAGCGTTTAAAATGAGTAAAACCCGAAATGTTTTCAAATGTGAAGTTGACATCTGACGCTGACGAAAATGTAAACAGATGATGATCTCTCAGTTGCAGTTTCTACAGAACTCGGAGTAGCCGATTTACGAATATACCCGAATCATCGATCGTGTCCGAAAATTTTGTCCGTTTTAATGTATGCTAATTTTTTGAAAAGAGATGATGTTGTTTCTCTCTCTCTCTCCATAGCTCTCTCTCTCATTTTCGACGAATGCTGAACACAGAATATCATTAAATAACCATCAACCACAAAATAGTAGTTGACAAGCTTCGAAATCCGGACGACAGCGGACACCCCCTAGAAATGGAATCGTCTCCACCCGGCTCCAATATGGCGGCTATATTGGAGTTTCTGTGGTTTAAATGTCATCCGTGTTGCCAGGATTTAGTAGGCAGGTATCACTTCTTATATTGTATGTTCTGTGGTCAACAGTCAACCGTCCTTTAATTAACATAACATACCCTCTATGACACGTTACATGGCGCAGTCTCAATCGGATTGAACAAGACGCATTTGAGGTTAGAACGGCTAGAAAAAATTTCGCCATTTTGAAAAGTTTCGAACAATTCAACTAAAAAGTGATAAAAGATATTATATTGTGCTGGAAACTTTTGATATTCTGGTAACAACAATATTTAAAATGGAATTCCGAGGAGTACCACCCATGAGATTCACCGGGAACCTGTCCGAAAATTGGAGATTCTGGAGGCAGCGATTCGAGACCTACCTTTTAGCCACAGAAATTAGTAAAAAAGAGCAAACAACACAATGTGCTCAACTTCTAACTTTAATAGGAGATGAAGGTATGAGAATTTATAATACTTTCACTTTTACAAACGACGAGAAGAACAAAATCAACCACTTGCTAACGAAGTTTGAATCCTACTTTAACCCAAGAAAGAATCTAACTTATCAGAGGAACAAATTTCTGACGTGCAAGCAAAAAGATGGAGAAACTATTGAACAATACATCACAAATTTGAAAAACTTAGCCCTGGACTGTGAATTGGGTACATTGAAGGATGGTCTAATCAAGGATATCTTGATATGTGGAATTAGAAGTGAAGAAATGAGAGAGAAATTGCTTCAAGAGGACCACGACAACCTCGACGATGCAGTGAAAACTTGCATAAATATTGAAGGTGCAAAGGAGCGAAACAAGGAGATCACAGGTTCGTCAGAGAATGGTTCAGCACAGGTTGACGCAATCAAAAATAAAGGTGTACGTTTCCTCGACTACAAGAAGTACAGAAGAGGCCCCAGTACGAGTACATATAATTCCAGGTCCCTGCCATCTTGTGGAAAATGTGGACGAAACCATGGAAAAGGAAAATGTCCAGCCTATGGTCAAGAATGTATGGTCTGTGGAGGAAGAAATCATTTTGCTGCGGTGTGCAGATTCAAAAAGAAGGACGGTAACAATTTTAACAAATTTTCTAATAGAAAACAGAAACATTTTAGTAGAGTTGATAGTATTCAGGATAAATTTGAAGAAAGAATAGATGATTCTGTTGAACAAAATTTTTCTGATGATTGTTTGTTTATAGGTACAGTGGAAAAAAGAAAATCTGGAGACCTCGGGCGAGATTCTTGGGTCGAGACAATCCTCATAAATGAACATCATGTTCCAGTCAAGCTAGACACGGGGGCAGCAGCCAATGTCATGTCTCGGACAGCCTTGAGTAAGATCAATTTTAATTTGAAAGATATTAGTAAGTCAAATGTTAGCCTTGCTTCATTTACTGGCGATAAATTGCCATTACTGGGACAGTGTAGCTTAAAATGTTGTTATAAAGATAAGATTGAAAATCTCACTTTTCATATTGTAGATTTTGATTGTATTTCAATTTTGGGATTGAAAGATTGTGTAAGATTAGGCATGATAAAGAGAGTTGACTCCTTGGGAGAGAATATTGTAGACGGGCCCCAATTAGATGTTCTGTTAAAGACGTTTGGTCACTTATTCCGGGGAATAGGTTGCTTGGAGAAACCATATCATTTGGAACTCAACACTGATGCAAGGCCAGTTGTGCACTTGCCAAGAAGGGTACCTTTTGCTGTTCAAAGTAAATTAAAAAAGACTCTCGATAAATTAGAGAGTGATGGAATAATAATTAGAGATGAAGGTAGCGCTGAATGGGTAAATCCGATAGTGTTGGTTCGGAAGCCTTCTGGGGACATTAGAATTTGTATAGACCCAAAGTACCTGAATGCTAGTATTAAGAGACAATATTTTAACATACCAACAATTGAGGAGCTGACTGTGAAATTTGCTGGGTCTACAGTGTTTAGTACCCTGGATTGTACACAGGGATTCTGGCAGGTGCGATTGGACCATGAGAGCTCCAAATTATGCACTTTTGCCACACCAATGGGCAGGTATCGTTTTTTAAGAATGCCTTATGGCTTATCTAGCGCTTCAGAGGAACACCTGATACCTCAAAAACGGAGGCAATCAAAAATTTGCCAACTCCTAAGGATAAAAAAGATGTCCAGAGATTTTTGGGACTTGTTACATATGTGGGCAGGTTTGTTGAAAACTTGTCAGAGAAAACAGCTGATCTAAGAGCCTTACTGAAAAAGGACATCATGTTTGAATGGAATGAAAAACAGAATAGATGCTTCAATGAATTGAAAAAATTAATCAGTCAGGCTGGTGATATCTGTTGATGCATCTGGGGAAGGAATGGGTGCATCTCTAATGCAGAACAATTTACCTTGTGCGCATGCTTCTCGAGCTTTAACTGAAACTCAGAAGAACTATGCCCAAATAGAAAAAGAGTTGCTGGCAGTTTGGTTTGGTTGCACCAGGTTCCATCAGTATGTGTTTGCTCGTCATTTCAAGGTTGAAACTGACCATAAACCACTCATACAAATTATTAAGAAGCCAATAAGCTCTTGTCCAGCCAGGTTACAAAGAATGCTGGTGCAGTTGAAAAAATATGACTTTGAATTAGTCTATAAGCCTGGAAAATACTTAGTGGTAGCGGATGCACTTTCCCGAGCATATGAGGGGAAGATTTTTGACGAAAATATAGACCTTGAATTGGAAGCTCAAGTGTGTTTGATCGAGGAATCTTTGAACGCAACTGAAGAAAAAGTCAAAGAGATTGTACAACTCGGTCAGGAGGACGCTGAAATTAGCGCTCTCAAAGTGCAAATAAAAAATGGATGGCCAAGCAATATAAAGTCAGTGCCAGAAATAATAAGATTTTATTTCAAGTTCAAAGAAGAAATAACAGAGAATAAGGGTCTTGTCTATAAAGGAACAAAACTCATAGTTCCGAAACCTCTCCGCAAGGATATACTCAATAAGCTACATATTGGTCACCTTGGAGTTAACAAATCTATCATTAGGGCTAACAGTTCATTTTTTTGGCCGGGTATGAGTAAGGCTGTTCGGGATATGGTTTTGTCCTGTGAAACCTGTCAAAAATGTAGTAAATTCAATAGGTCGGAGCCCATGATTCCGCACGACGTCCCTAGGTTGCCTTGGTGTAAGGTAGCTGCTGACCTTTTTCATTTTAACAATGAAGTGTTTTTAATTGTGATTGATTACTACTCAAAATTTTTCGAGATCAGAAATCTGCAGGGGGATCTCAGTAGTGAAAATGTAATTTCTAACTTAAAATCTGTCTTTTCTAGTCAGGGGATTCCAAAAGTATTTGTATCAGATGGGGGACCAGAGTTCAGTAGTTTAATCTTTCACAAATTTTCTAAGAAATGGGAGTTTGAACATATATATTCATCTCCCAGATATGCTCAATCTAATGGTGAAGTTGAACGGTGCATACAGTCAGTAAAAAGAACTCTGATAAAATGTAAATCTGATAACACAGATCCTTATTTAGCCTTGTTGGCTCTTAGAAACACTCCTGTTGACAAAGAGAATTCTCCTGCTAATATTTTATATTGTAGAGATCTGAGAGAGCTCTTACCAAGACAAAACTCACTGTATAAGTCCAAGCAGATTGATGTTAAGAAAATCGCAATGCAAACAAAAAATATATTATGACAGGAGGAAGTCGGTAAGAGAGCTCCCAGAGTTGAGTAAAGGAATGTTGGTTCTGGTCGGAAAGCAAATTGACAGTGGGTGGCAGAACGCTACTGTTTTAGATAAGGTTGGAATTCGATCATATAAATTAAGATTACATAATGGAATAATATTGATAAGAAATAGAAAGTTCATTAAATGTTTAAAGTTAAATTCAGAATTTAAAAGACCAAGGGTAGCTACATCAGAGGCTGCTCAAGGTCCTGGAGAAAATTATAGAAATCTTTACTTACCACTACAGACTGATACTTGTCAAAAGAGGGATGAAGTGGAGATAAATAAATTCTTGAATAATGTAAACAATCAACTTCCAGATCAGAATATTATGAACAATCAACTTTCGGATCAGAATACAAATTTTGATATTGAAGCTCCACCAGTACTCAGTTCTCCAGATGTATCTTGTAGTACAGACAATGAAATTGTACAACCTAATGTCAAAAATACTGTTGTGCTTTCTGGACAGACCACAACCACGAGATCAGGTCGAGTTAGCACATTTCCTAAAAGATTTGATATATATTCAACTTTTGAGTAGTTGTTAGATGTGTTAATCTGTAATTGTAAGATGTGAAATTCTGTAGATGTAAGATGTGTAAATCTTGTTAAAAAAGGGAGATGTGATATATACATATATGATGTATACGAAACATAATTTAAGAATGGAACACATCCCTTATACTGTGCGATTGCGCACCAGACATTACAAGAATGTCAAATAGTGATTGGCAAAATAAAAGACAGTCAACAGTCAACCGTCCTTTAATTAACATAACATACCCTCTATGACACGTTACAGCATCCAGATGCTTGAATAATTGAAAGATTGAATGTATTAATTTCTATCAAAGTGATGGTATTTTTGGATGAGTTTGGTGAATAACGACGAACAGAACTCAAATTGCATTCAAAATAGCATTAATTCAAAATAAGGGATGAAAGTATCTCAGATGCCATTTATCTAACAATTAGTTAATCAATGTAATTTACAAATTCACTAAAAAATATAACCAAAAGTGGTTTTGAGAAAACCACACCCATGTTACTCACTTTTTACCTGGAGGGGTAATAAACAACACGAGCACCGACAATAAAACTTGGTTAGACTATTTTCTAGTCGCCTAGGTGTTCGAATAGTTACGCTTATATAATACTAACTGCCCGGTACGTGCTTCGCTACGTATAAGGCATAGTAATAAACTTAGAAATATAACAAAAAAATAAAATTTCTTACTTAGTCTAATTTCGAATGTATGGAACTGCTCATCAAAACTCACTACAAAAACATAATGTAAATGTTTATATTATATTTATCAGAAATAAACACAAAGATACACTATTAAATGTTATTTCTCAACTATGACAAAGAGTAAAAACTATATTATATACATTCGAGGTAAAACATTCTAAAGACGATGTCCGATTCCCAATTGCCAATGCCTTCTAAATGATGAAGACTGCAAGGAGTAAAAACTAAAAAATTAAAAAGAATTGGGTACTCTCACTATGGTGGGTGTTAGTCTAAAACAATTGGATAAACAATATTTTTTGTTTTTCCATTTTCAGCATGAATAAATAAACAATTGGGAGTACCGACTCTGGAACAGGCAACATAAAGTTGGCCATGTGAAAAACATGATTCCTTCAAATTCACACCACAAACGTGAAGTGTTCGCCCTAGGGCCTTGTTTATGGACATCGCAAATGATAAACGCACGGGATATTGTAACCGTTTGAATTCAAATGGCATATCCGTTGGAATCATAGGGATACGCGGTATCAAACACACTTCTCCTTTTGATTTACCAGTAATATGGTGAGCAGTCCGTTGGTACTGTCCATTTGTATTTTGCCATCATCAATTTCTAACAATTGTTTTGAAAACTCATAGGCAGTTGCATCATTATTTAGTTGAAAACGCATATCAATATTCAGTGTCAATTTTCGTACATATCTCCAAAGAACTGATGACTTCAAACAGGCATTTATTTCATCAACAGTAGTTGACCGAGGAATGACAGGCAATGTTTGACGAAAGTCTCCTGACAGCAATACAGAGCACCACCTAAAAGCTGTTGATTACCCTGTAAATCTTGCATTGTTCGATTAAATGCTTCTAGTAATTTATTTTTATTCGCAATTGTGCACTCATCCCATAAAATAATTGACATTAATCGAAGAACTTTTGCTATAGCAGAATTTCTCGAAATATTGCAATTTGGAGTTTCAATCACCTGTACATTCAATGGCAATTTCAATGCAGAGTGTGCGGTCCGACCACCTTCTTATAATGTAGCAGCAATTCCCGAAGATGCAAGTGCCAATGCAGTTTTCTGTTTCGATCGAATAGTCGCTAAAATATATGATACAACAAAAGTTTTGCCTGTACCACCAGGTGCATCCAAGAAATGTAATCCACCTGCATTTTTGGAAACGGCTTGAATGATTGTGTCATATACATGTTTTTCTTGAATATTCAGTTTGGTTATATTCGATTGTATAAATAAACGTTAATCATTAGAATTGAACTACTGCTCACGTTGCAATTCACGATCAAACAAATCATGTATCTCACGATTTGGTGGGGTCATACCCAATTGTTCTAATGCTTTATTTCCAATAGTAGAACACATATCTTATCAAAGCTTCGTTGTACATTTCCAAGGTTATCAACAAATCGGGATTTCTTGCATGATGACGAATACGATTTAAAATATCTTCTGCCATATAATGCTTATATTTGTTTTTATTCCATGATTTTTGGATTTGATCACAGAATATGATTTGATTTGATGGCGAATATGTTGATAATGTAATTCTATGCCATCTGTACTCGAATTTTTATTGAAACATAGACGTTCCTTCGAAAGAAGTGATGAAGAACGAACTCTGTATATTAGTGTTCTGTGAACTCTGAAATTACGGTCAAATAATAAATATTTCAGATTTCTTTGATTAGTTATTACAATAATGTACCATTTTGATGATGATACACTGAAGTGTAATGGCGGTAATTTTAATATTTCAATTCGTTGAAATTGAAATCTCTAATATATAGTTCGTTTCAAAATGATTGTCATCAGAGCAAGCCATGAAAGTCCAGTTGGGGCTTTATTTCTAGTTACTAAAAAGTCACTAAAAATTTCTGTGGGTTCATCAGTCAGAGAAGGGAAATAAATAAACATAACCTAGAAATATATTAATAGTATACAATATTTTTATTTTCCATAGCAAATTTCTGAGCTTGAGAATGTTCCTGATTCTTAAATACCATTAGGATTGTGTAAATCTCTAAACCTACCAGCAGTATATAATTTCTGACACTGTATTGACAAATTTTCGTATTTACCATCATTTGCAGCTAAAGAGCGAAGAAAGAATAGGTATAGCCCCTAAGCTTGTGAATATCATGAAAAATAAACACAGTCATTTATATTTCAGTCCAGTTTAATCAATGGGATTCAGGTTTTATTACTATGTCGCTGCCTCAATAAACAAAACTATAAACTATCAAAGTACTCTAATGAGATGTCATTCATATAATTCACTGATGAAGATTGAGACTCAATTGAAGATAATTAAGATATATTTTCTTTTCTCTGACAAATTTATTTGTAATTATTACTTAAAATGAGTGTGTTCAACTCAAATTCAACTGAGATAGCCAAACTGGTGAAACGAAACAAAAAGAACTTGTTGATACTTTGAAAGGTGTGGACCAATTTGTCATACATAATAAGACAAAAACACAAATTAAAGAATTTATTCAGTATGTACATTAATTGTACCACATTGTATAACTTTAATAAACTTATCACCGATTCTGTCTGTTTTAGTAAGAGGAATATTTCATTGAATAGCCAAAATATGAACCGAGTGTGTGTGGCAAAGGTGTTAAAATTAAAGTGAAACATGTGGACCACAAGATGTTATCATTTTTGTATGAAAATCATACTTGTTTTAGAATATACTATTGCACAGATTAAATAATGATTTCATTCATTCATATGCCTTAGTTACGTTTGATATGAATAATTGAGTATTTGTTTGTTGATTTAACATATCCATTATATTAATTAAGTACTATTTCTTCAGATCCCCAAAAGATGACACACAGTTTTCCCTAAGTCTAGAATAGAGAAATGGTGAATATTTTGGCTTTTATTGGAAACGATTGTCAATTTAGCTTTTGTAGGTCTTGTCGGTGTCATTTTAGATAAAAGTTGATTGAGTTCCTTTGAGTGTTTGGAATTCAGAGGAAGCAAAAGTTAAAATTTTGTTTCAATCCTTATCGTATGGGTAAGGAACACACTTAACATTGCTTAAAACTGACAATTTACAGTGAAAAACTAAAATAAGCTTCGGTACAGAATTGAGAAAATTCATTCAGAACATTATTCAAAAATTTTATTGTTAATTGGAGACAGAAATATTATATGCAATCATAGATTCATTGAAAATAATTATTAAAAGTACAGTGGAATACTTATAGACTTATACATTTTACTATTTATTTACATAGGTATTAGAATTATCTTCTGAATGCAGTGCTCCGAAGCGAACATAACATGTAAAATAACTGTTAGAGTAAACATCAAAATTGTATTAACAATTCAACTTTCTATAAAATCCAACAAAGGATTCAAGTATTTTTAAGTTTATCAATTATAGGAAACTTATGTTCTTGTAGCCCTTGCCAAATTACTTTTTTATGAGAAGCAGTCATAGGTATATAATCAACTCTGATTGAATGATATGGTGCATTACCCATGATAATGACACACTTTGTATCAAATAACTGCAGACAAGGTATTAATTGTTCAGTAATCCATTAATGAAATAGTTCCCCATTCATTGTTTTATGCTAATCCGTATCATTGATACCACTGTCAAGAATTAGATCACATCCAAGTAAAAATCCATCAAATACACTCATTGTTTTTGATTTTAGAAAAAATAAAGTCGTTTAATGTCTCTTTGAAGGTATAATCATGTGGAATAGGTTTCCTTCCAGTGCTAACTCTGGCTCTAGCAACTTGCCTTCTACTTTTTTCTCCGAAATTCTTCGGACAGTTCTAGGAGAAATCTGAAATTTTAAAACTTACTTAATCAGGAAACACATTGTACATGATCGTTTACCTGAAAAACGAGCGCAATGCCATTAATACTAGCAGAAATATCTGCTAACACCGATACACTGCCTGGCGTTCCCTTGCAGTAAGATGAGAGGAATCTGGTTGTATTCCGGCCGTTTTCAATTCAGTAATCAAATCAAAGTAGATTCAAGAGATATTTAAATCCACTTGTCGATTAAATCAAGAATATCAACTGATACCTATTAACAAATTAATTCGAAATATCTCTCAAACTGGAAAAAGTCAAAGTCAGTGATATTTTCAACACCAACCTAAAATCGGCAAATCGAAATTCACCGAACGGACTGATACCAGCATACATTAAAACGGACAAAATTTTCGGACCCGAAGCTGATATGTTACAGTACGCCCAGACTACATTGAAAGGAGCGGGATTTTGACAGACAGAATCTGTTTACATTTTCGTCAGATATCAGATTCACATTTCGAAACATGGGTTTTCGCTTATTTTACAGTTATTTGTAGCTTGAAATTATGGGATTTCCAATTAAAACTCAAGTAAAGGAGATTGTTGTACCCATTTGTCGTAGTTATTATATCGCTTTCGATTATGGTATGAATATATTGAAAATGGGCAAGGATGACTTTGCTTTTGAAAGGTAACTATCCCTAATATCAATTATTGATTATTTTTTCAAGTGTTGATTTCATTTTCAGATTTCATCTTATTTGTCCAGTATGTCAGGAAAAAAGTGCCATCAATACAAATTTAAAATAAAGGAATGATGTACTTTGGAACTTGTTTGAGCCATCAAATTGGTTCCAAAAATGTATTCTTTTATTCCAATTGCCAATAAAGAATGAGAGAAATCCATGTATCAAGACAAAATTTAATTGATGGACCTATATCTACATGATTCACAAATAGAGAAAATAGTTCGATGAGGGCTGAAGAACTTCGGTGTATAGTCATTTGACTCGGCATTTGATATGTCTGGTTTTTCTTCAGTATGTGTAAAAGAATAATATGGTGGAAATTGAATTAACTTGATTTTTACATTGTCTAGAATAAAGAGTAATTACTTAACTTGTGATATCCAATCATGTTCTGATCTTACAAGATATAAATGAATAAGTTGTTACGATGGATTTGTTTGTGGTTTATTTTTACAGAATTGGGTATAATATCAGCACTTTGTTTGTGTCTTCAGATGACTGGAAAGTATGAATGTGAATAAAGCACCTCAAGTTTTATTTTCATAGGATAAGTGAACGATTGCTGATCACGATTGAAAGTGTTACTGCATACAATTTCTATGGGGCGTAATTGAAATGAATGAATGAGAAAACTGATGTATGAAAACGAAAAAACATTATTTGAATCACTATCTAATATTTATTTAAAAAGAAAGAACAGTTTCACCTTCTTGTCCTGAAAAATGAACAGGAATATTCGGAATCTATTGTTCATATTGATTTTGGCCTGGTATCTTGATGAACAGGTACTAGATATTTTGATATTCTTTTCGGAAAGTGGATCGAAGTCGATAACAATATTTTCATTTTAACCCACAACAAATAAGTTGATTGTTTCAGAAACGTGTGAATTCTATAAACCTGATTCAGAGTCTACGTTTTACATGGAACTTAAGTTGGGTACTAACCATGCTTTGATTAGTCGAAGTTGATTTATATATAATTCAATTGTAATATTGGTATAATCTTTCAGTGTCCTCAATTGTTGAAAATATTAATGTTGGCAAGTACAATGTGTTTACGATTAAAGGTACTATTGTACATATGCTGAAGGAATTCACTGAAACAAACAGAAAATAAAACAGGGTAAACTGATATAGAACAAAACTAGTAATTATTGATGAAATCTTCACAAAGCAGGAGGAAATATAGATCACAATTCATGGCATAATATTTTTTTGTCAGTAGATCTGTAGTAGAGTAACTTCGCTTGATCTTAATTTTTTTAATAACTAACTGAAAAATGGAAGATAAAATTGAAACAATTGTGATAATAGATGCTGAAGGAAGACTATGTTGTGTAGACAGATAGAAAACTATCAATTTATTTATGTGCATGTTCGTTTCTTTTTGACAGCCAATACTCAGGCTCTTTATTGATGGCACATTTTCCTGGTTTGCTGGAAAAGATCAAACCTGAAATAATATCAATACTCGAAGAGATTCTCAATAATGAAAATTAGGGATAAAGTTACCTTCAAGTAGCAAAGTCATCATTGCCGATTTTCATCATCATCGAGAATGAAATGATTCCATCTAACGCAAATGCGTACAATAATCTCCTCTTACTTGAATTTTAATTGAGAATTCCATAATTTCGAGCTCTAACTAAATAGCGTTTAAAATGAGTAAAACCCGAAATGTTTTCAAATGTGAAGTTGACATCTGACGCTGACGAAAATGTAAACAGATGATGATCTCTCAGTTGCAGTTTCTACAGAACTCGGAGTAGCCGATTTACGAATATACCCGAATCATCGATCGTGTCCGAAAATTTTGTCCGTTTTAATGTATGCTACCGATACCAACATATTTTCGACTTCTCACAGCCGCCCGAGATGCCAATCATTTTGAAATGAACTATAGTTTTTACAGGTTCGCCATCTATGACAATTTAATCAAAGATTATACGGAGTATGAAAAAATAGGAAACTGCCTTGCATTCGTAGTACTCGAAAACGACTACAGATGGCACTGAAAATGAAAAACCTGTAATGTTGATTTTACACTTTTCCAAGATTTCCTCTGAATTTTCTATACGTGAAATTCTTCCCTAGACTTCCATGAATAATTCAAGACCAAAATTAGCCAAATCGGTGAAGGCGTTGTTGAGTTATTAAATCACAACGAAAATTGGCACTTATATTTATATATTAGATAATTGTTAAGAGGTTAGAAGAATGATAATGTAAACGTTTTGTTATTTTGTATTCGGTATTATCGAAACTACCGGCGAATTACTGGAACGAAAAAAATCAGAATATCGCAAACTCTGAAAAAGTATTAGGGTAGTCATAATCATCTGAAAAAGTAGCCCAACTTGAAAACACGCCACTGGCCGTCTTTTCTCCTGTTTTTGGCGACATCTACATTCATTGTAAGTGCCATCTATTATTTAGTAGCCGACGCAAATGGAACTTTTGAATCTGTACGCTTCAATCTACGACATTACCAACTGCACTTAGCTAAGACAAGCCGAGGACACCGGCTCTTTTGCGCCACCTATCGGCGTTATCTGGGGTGTGAAACTAAAATCCCGTATGGTTGACCTACTATCCTTCCTTATACAATGCCAGTAATATCGAATTCCACACCCAAGTATGTGTAGCTGGTGCAGCCAGCAATTTCTTCCGTATCCAGTTGGATGTTGGATAGTTCACCTCCGACTGGCAGATATTTGGTTTTCTTGGTATTGAGTTCCAAACCCCACGCTGCATACTCTTCCTGCAATTTTCGCGTCATGTATTCTATGTCTTGTCGTTAGCGATGACTACTTGATCGTCCGCAAACTGCAATGTGAACAGACAAGTATCTCCGAGTTCAATTCCCATTCCTCTACATTTTCGCTTCCACATGGTCAAAGCCTTGGCCACATAAATTTCGAATAGCGTGGTCGATACGCAGCAACCTTGACGCAAACCCTTGTTGACCAAAAAACTTCGTGACAGTCGATTTCCTATTTTTATTCTTGATGTTGAGCCGTTATACAGATTTTGAAGAGCTTTTATTAAGGCGTGGTTGATATTCGACTGCTGTAATACTTTCCATAGATTTTTAACAGGAACTGTATCATAGGCTTTGTGAAGGTCTATGAACATAAGATGAGTTTCTTGGTTCGTGCTCATTCTTTTCTCAATTAGTTGTTTCAGGAAGAAAACGTTATCGGTGCATGTTCGACCAACCCTGAACCCAGATTGTTCCTCCTCTTCCTGGCAGCTGTATTCGGATTCTATAAGATCTCTTAGAATCCTTCCATAGAGGCGACTCATCGTGCTTGTCACTGAAATGCCTCTATAATTTTCGCAATTCAGTTTATCCCCCTTTTTGTGTATTGGGGAAATATAGGCTATTTTCCATTGATCTGGTACTGGAGCTCCATTTATATACCTATTTATGCACCATGTCAGGGCCTCAAAGAGCTTTCTTGTTCCACACTTCAGTAGTTCTGGTGGTATTCCTTCTGGAGCGGTCGCTCTGCCATTTTTCAATTTACCTACAGCCCTTTCGAGTGTGGCGACGTCGATATTTATTTCCTCTCCTTCAATCGATACTTCTGATGGTGAAAGCGTGTTATATTCACTCCTATTTTCCGTCAGCAGTTGTTCGTAGTGGTCTATCCATTTATTTGTGGGTATTATCTGTATGCCAGCCTGGTTTCTTCCACTCGATTTAACTTTCTTGATGAATTTCCATGTCTCAGAACACTTCGATCCTCCCAGGTATGTATTGATCTCCATACATTTTTTATTCCACATTTGTCTTTTCGCAGCTGAGATGATCCGCCTTGTTGATCTTTTCGCATCCATATAAGCTCCTCTATCTTCTTCGGTTTTGGTGTTCAGCCACTTTTGGTACAGTTGCTTTTTTCTACTTATCAGCTCTTCGATTTCATCATTCCACCAAAACTTATCACTTTGCATTTTAGTCTTAATGCCAAGGGATTCCTCTGCTGCTGTTTGGATACTATTAATTATGTTCCGATATACTTCGTCCACGGATCTGTCGGTTGAATCATTCAGTTTCATGTCTAATCTCTGTTGGTATAGTGTTCGTGTGCTATCATGCATCAGGCTTTCGGTTTTATATTTTTTTGTTGTTATTTCTTCCGTTTCCTCAGTTACTGGTGTTTTATGGATATTTATGTGTTTATGATGGAATATCATTTTGGATCTCACGACATAGTGATCTGACCCACACGTCACACCTCTGTAAGCTCTCACACCATTTACTTGTATTCCAGTGTTCTGTAATGTTATTATATAGTCGATAATAGATCTTAAATTTCTCGTATGTTGTACCCAGGTGTAAGTGTGAATCTCCTTGTGTCTGAAGAAACCGTTTTGTATTTTGAGGTGATGGCTCTCACATATATCTATCAGTCTTTCTCCATTATCGTTGATAGTTGTCTCTCCATATGGACCCACCACTTTGCTCTGCACTTTTCGCCCCACTCTACTATTCAGGTCTCCAAGTAAAAAGATTTCTCTCGTTCTTCCGATTTTAGATATGTCACCATTTATTCTCTCAAAAAACTCATCCTTGATATTCGTTGGCTCGTCGTTGGATACCGCATACACGCCCAAGATTGTAACTGGAGTTTGAAACAGGTTCATATTGACTCGGATGATATTTTCAGTTACGGATTCAAAATCTGTTATTTTATGTTTGTGTTTTTTATGTATCAATAGCGAAACTCCTCTTTTGGCTCTCTGGTCTTTGGAAACTCCACCAAATATGTGCACATAGTTATCTATCATTTCTGAGCCTGTTCCCTTTTTCTTCGTTTCCGTCAAAACAACAATATCCATCCTCAGACTGTCGCATTCTTGAGATATTTCCACCACCTTATCTTTCATTCCTTGAACATTCCAAGTTCCAATATTCAGTGTCCTTTTCCGTAGCTTTTTTCGTTTACCAGTAAATCCATCCGTTCCGAGGCTAGTATTAGGTTTTTTAGTAAATAAGTTCTTTTACAAGGGACAGGGAACTAGCCTGACGCCAAAACCCCCAACCTGGAGGACCGGGTAATGTTTATTCAAGGTTTTCTTCCTTTAGATTGACTGTCTTTCTGGACTTTAGAGATCAATCTTCCCTTTCTCCGGTTCATCCGCTGTTCATAAAATCATTCTGACCACCGTTGACCATCTCTTCGCCTGTATCCTAGGCAGGAGCCCTTACAGGGTGCTATCATCCGGGCCAGATGAACCCTGGTTTTTTCACGAGGTTGTTACTCCTCCCCCTCTCCCTTTCACAACCTGGCTTGGGACAGGCTTCGGCGGGATTAAACGATGATTTAAAAAATCTAAATACATTTGTGAACTCAACGTTCTTTCGAAAAAATGTGGTCCAATTAATTCGTTATCTTTCAAGCCGCACCACATATTCATAGAAAATCGATACTGCGAATTTCGTTGTGTTTTTGCATGAGGATTTTCTTGTGCCCACACATGTGAATTTCTCATATTAAATATACCATCTCTGGTGAACTGGGCTTCATCAGTAAAAATAATTCGTGATATTCTTTTTCTACTATTAACCAGCCAATTTGAAAACAATAGTCTCGATTCATGATCTGGTGATTCCAAACGTTGAACTTTAGTTACATGGTATGGATGGTAGTTTTCCAGCTTTAAGGTAGTGCACACTCTTTTTTGAGAAACACCTGTTCTTCGTGCCACCTTGCGAGTTCTGATACTTGGATCGTTTTCGACAATTTCCACAATATTTTCGTTATTATTTACAATACCTTCTCGCCGTGGTTTCGAATTTGGAAATGTTCCATGCTCCCTGAGATACACAAAAACTGCTGAGAAAGTCTGGTGATTGGAGATCTTTCTATTCGGAAATCTAGTACGGTACTCTTCTACAGAATTTCTTGCATTACCATCACAATATCCATAAATGTATTTTATATCGGCATATTCTCTTGTTGAGTATTGATACGGCATTATTGAGTATCAATTGATTAGAAAACAATCAAAGACAAAATTTGTTTGTTTCAATACAGAAACATAGAACTAATTACCACTATTTAGTCGAATATATATGGGGGCTGTCGCGCCACTAGGAGGCGCTAGTGTTGCGTGAGGTCTGAGTATAGAAATAATAATTTAAAACTTCGTTTCAGTGAATCTTTGTGTCGGAGATATTTCAAATGACATAAGCAAAACAACAAGAACAGAAATAATAACTTTGTTCTGTGCTTTGACAGCACCTCACGCAACAGTGGCGCCAACTGGTGAGCAGAAATACGGCAGCTCCCATTGGAAATGAAAATTTGTGAAAAGTTGGAAAACGAATCAAATGAAAAACTAATCCCTGGATTATGGAATTCTTTCATGGGGAGTGGATATAACCTGATAATATTCGACTTTTCATGCATTTCGGTTTAGTTCTTCTACTAAACTTTAGCTGCCCAAAAAAAATATCTCTCAGTACGATTATTCAATTTTTTTTTAATCTACATATTTGTGTGTCTCGCGATTTCATGAAAATATTTTGTAGGTTATTTAATGTTGTTCGGTTTCCCGTAACAGTTTTGTGGAGTGTTCCATATTCAAGGCGAATTTTTCGACCTATCATCTATTGAAAAACCCGATCTGAAATGGGAGTCCGTCCCTGAATATTGGACAACTTGAATACGTAGAAGATCTTAACCATTAATATTAAACTTTTGATACATGTTGGTTTTTTTTTGTGAATTAGGCCGTTCAAAAAAAAATATCTCCGAGTACCCATATTCAATATTTTTTTTCTCTGAATCTGTAGGTGTGCCACGTGATTTTATTACTCTTTATTGAAGAGTATTAAGTGTAGCTTGAACTGCCATGACAGGTTTATTGACTTTTCATCTACAGGGTGATTTTCTTTATAAATTCCGATAATATCAGAAAAATAAAGTCCGGTCCTGGAAATTGATAATCTGATACGTCAGCTATATGGGGATCGGTATAGTCCTCCTACGTACCAAATTTGGTTCATTTGTGATTATTCGTTCGTCCAATAGAGCATTTTGAAAATATGACCAAAAACTGGAAATCCCCCTTTATAATTCAAACGAAACGTTTGAGGCTTTTCATATGGGGTCTTTTTGAAACCAACAAAGTGTCCTCTATCTCTGTGTGAAGTATGTAGAGTTCAACAGGATTCACCCTGTATATTAGATTTACTTTGTATTACCCTATTGTTTCATTCAGGATAAAGTTCACTATTTATGTCATTTTTAGACCTATCTTCATGGAGCAGCAAGATATATTTTATATCTCCAACTCATATAAAGAGAAATCCCATGAAACTGTGTCAGCTCAGCTGTTTTTTTTGCTTAAAGGTTTCGGCAGTAAAATGTTATAATTTTTTTCCATTATACTCGTCTTCAATGCTTACTGTCTTATGTCTGAAGTAAATTCAGAGAATTTTTACAGTAAAATATACATCTATACAGTGAAATATACATCTATAATCATATTTAATTAGCTATGGGTATTTTCGAAGTCAAAATACTTCATACAGTGTGTGAGAAAATAACTTTTCATCTGAAATGTAGAAATTTCAAAAATTCTTCAACGTAGAAACGAGTGAAATACTGTATGATGATACGAAAATTGAATGAAAAAACATCGTTCTAGCAGATTTCTCTAAAAAATTCTCAATCGGTAGTAAATGGACAACAAAAAAATTATTAGGATGGAAATTTCTAAGAGGCACTAGACAAGATGAGCTGAAAGCACATCATGCATTTAACTTTTGGCATATGAATTCAGGTTTGACCTTTAATTATGGTACTTTAGAACCAGATATTATCATGATGTATAGTGGTATGAATCATACTTTTAATAGTAAATGTAGAGGAGCAACTCAAATATGTCCATTCCTATTCGATGGTCCTGGTAATGTATTAGGTCATTCAAAACTTTCATATTCTATGATGGTCATTTTTGCATGGAACTTGATAAATTCACCTTACGAAGAAAAGATCTCAAATTTATAAGTACAGTTTTTCCTGGAATACCAACTAATATATCATCGGTTTTCAGATATACCAATGGAATAATTTATTTTTTGAAGAATAATATGGTTCATGAATTCAACGAATTTTGAATAGGGCAATTAGATCATATCCATTCGAAATGGAAGAATAATAATAATAATAATATATGTTTATTTTCAAAATTGCTACATAACAAAAGAAAACAAGTCAAAATAAATTGTTACAGGGAAATATAAATTTACAGGCAATTACAGTAATTTTTGAATTCAAGTAGTGAATAAGGTTCACACTCGACTATGGCTGAAAAAACTTTTTTCTTGAAAATTTTGACATCATTCACATTTCTTATCATTTTCGGTAAGTAATTAAATAGTCTAATGGACATGTAGAAAGTGCTCTGTTCAGTCAATGAATATTTGTGTGGGGGAAAAAAATAATCATTCATTCTTCGTGTAGCATTTACATTTTTATAAGTTTGAAAATAATTAATGTTTTTGTAGAAAAATAATAAGACTCTGTATATGTACAAGCCAGACATTGTGAGGATTTTATTCTTTCTAAATACCCCTCGACAAGATTCTCTATATTTCATATTGAACATGGTCCTTATGGCAAGTTTCTGTGTTCTAAAAACTTGTTCTGCTGATGAACTACTCCCCCAAAAAACTATTCCATAAGACATTAAAGACTGAAAGTTGGAGTAATAAACAGTCATTAGAGTATTGTTGTCTACTTGATTTTTCAAAGCTCTTAACATATATATAGTGGAATTTAGCTTGTTCACTAATGCATTGCAGTGTACCGTCCAACTCAAATTGCCATCCACATGTACACCTAGAAGCTTCGTGTGAGAACCAACCTGAACCGTACCACAGCCAAAATCTATGTTGTTAGGTAATGCGAAACGTGATCTGCTGTTTGAAAATATTAAAACATTTGTTTTATCACTGTTAAGAGATAGGCCATTATCAGCGCACCAACCTTCAGCTAATGACAAGGACCGCTTCAAATTTACCACCACTCCCTCAACATCCTTGCATGATACTACAATATTTGTATCATCTGCATATAGAAATGCTTCTATCACTGCCTCATGCAAAGGGTTTGCTACAATGTTGTCAATCAAGTTGCAGTTTGGTGATTCATGGCCACAGACGCCAGTTGATGTGGACATTCCTACCAGGTTCTCTAGCTGTTGCTTCATTTCTTCTGTCGACTGAAATATCTCTGGCAAATCGTCGATGTAGACCAGAAAAAATACGGGACCTAACATGGTACCTTGTGGTACGCCTAACCCAATAGTTCTCTCAGGCGATATGTCGCACCCATCTTCACCATCCAGAACAACAACTTGTTTTCTATCTCTGAGATAGCTTTCAAACAGTTTCAGTGGAATGCCTCTTATACCACATTTTTCAAGTTTTGATAGCAAGATATTATGGTCGACCCGGTCAAAGGCTTTCGAAAAGTCTATAAAAAGTCCTGCTGGTATTTCTCCTTTTTCAAGGGAAAGTATTATTTTCTGGAGTAACTCAAATATTGCAGTCTCTGTACTTCTGCCTTTGATGAAACCATGTTGTTTTTTGGATAACACCTTGAATTTAGTGAGGAACTTCAGAAGTCGATTTACCAGAATTTTCTCAAAAATTTTTGCAAAAGAAGTCACAAGACTGATTGGTCTATAATTTGCAAAATCCTAAACATCACCTTTTTTGTGGCATGGCTTAACAACTGATTTCTTTAGAGCCTGTGGAAAGATGCCTGATTTGAAAGAGCAATTTATTATATAGCAGAAGGGTTTAATTATAGGCGCGATATGTCTCTTTATTACAGCTATTGGGATTTCATCATAACCATAAGACTTTTTGTTATTAATTGACTTGACAGTAGATAGAATTTCTGGCTCCAGCACTTCAAACAAACAAAATGAGTTAGCCACTCTAGGCTTATTGGAGAAGTTACTAGTTTGGCCTATGTTGATGTTACCAGGTGCAGTATTCGACACATCAATGAAAAATTCATTAAATCGATCAGCTAATTGGGGACCCTTCAGACCATTTACCACAATTGAGTTCTTCTCAGCCTTATTACTCATATTCGTTGCCTCTTTGATAATATTCCATGCTGTTTTAGATTTATTTTCAGAGTTGTTTATGAGAGATGAATTTAATAACTTTTTATCAGATATTAATGCAGCATCATAAAGGCGTTTAACAGTTTTGTAATCCTCAACATATTCTGGCATATACTTAGATACAATGAATAAAATATCTAATTGTTTCTTTAAGGATTGAGTTTCTGTTGTCAACTTGGAACCCTTTCTCCTCTTAGAAAAATTAACAGCCTTTACCTGAAAAGCTTTCTGAAAACCTTCAGTAAACTTCTCTGAAAAAAAATTCCATAGTTCATTAACATCACTCTCTTGAATATCATACAGCTCAGACCAATCAATATTTGAAATAAGATTCCCAAAGATCTCATGATTTTCCTCACTATACACTCTAATATTCTTTTTTTCATCAGGTTTATCAAAATGAGAATCAAGAACAAAGGCAAATTTCACCCCTGAATGATCAGATAAATGTTCCTCAACAACAGTAGTAACTCCCTTTATATTTGAAATAATATTATCTAAACAAGTTGCAGTGCTTGATGTTATTCTAGTGGGTTGCATGGTAGCTACATTCAAGTTATATGTTTTTAAAATGGATAGAAAGATCTTTGAATCATGGGAAGCAGACAACAAATCTATGTTGAAATCACCGGCAATGACAAATTTTACTTTTTCGTTATGACATTTATCAAGTATCAGTATCAACTTCTCAAAGAAAATTTCAACATGACTCAGAGGGGGACTATTAGGACGATATATACAAATTATCAAATATTTTTCAGAATCAAATACTAGCTGACAAGCGCAACACTCAAAAGAACCAATGACATTCAAATTTTTAAAGTCTTTTCGTTCAGTAAATTGCATACCCCTTTCCAAGAAAACTGCACATCCACCATGTCGACCTTGTTCCCTGCATAGTGAGGCGGCTATGTTGTAACCAGGCGGTGTGTATATTGGTAATTCTTCCAACGAACACCAATGTTCAGTTAAACAGACAATGTTTATGTGCTGACTAGATAAAACATTCTGGAGCTTCAGGAGGGACGTACTTATTGATTGAATATTTTGATTTAGCAGGCATAACCTCTTTTCCTTGTTTACTTTGGTGTTGTGACTGTCAATGTGTCTCTCCGAAAAAAATTTCTGAAATTGAATTCTCTAAGGATGACTCCATTTGGCCAAAATTCAGCTTTTGACAGTTCCGTAAACATGTTGTCAGTAGGTACTCCAACACTAAATGCAGAATTGTTGCCCTTTGTGGGAAGTTTTTTCACCTCAAATCCACTGCTGCCTGTGGAATCCTGAAGAAAATCTATTATGTCTCTTTCAGTAACATCGTTTCCATAAACTCTTCCAACGTAAATCCATTTCTTTCTTAGGGCTCCTTTAATTTTTGATTCAGATGACACTTGTTTGGATCCTGTGCATACAATCGGAGATTTTTGTTTTGTTGATTTTCTCCTAAGAACAGTGTTCCTCTGAAATTCATTCTGGGTGATCTCATTTTGTTGTGAAATATTTTTATTCGACTTCTGAGAATCTTTCGTGGTTTTCTCTAAGTTATTTGTTTGTTTATTTACCACATCAACATCAGGTAATTGTAAGACTACATTAAAAGGAGCGGATTTTGAACCAATCAGAGAGCAGTAGGGATTTTTAAATTTGACAGACGAAATCTGTTTACAATTTTCGTCAGTTGTCATCTTGACATTTGACAACATTCCGGATTTTAAACGTTATTTGGATTTTGGACAGAGACAAGAATGTCTCTGTTTTGGAGCTTGAATTTATGGGATTCTCAATTACAACTCAAGTAAGAGGAGATTGTTGTACGCATTTGTGTTAGCTGGGATTATTCATTTTCGATGATGGTATGAACATAATGAAAATGGGCAATGATGACTTTACTGTTCCAAGGTAACTTTATCCCTAATATCCATTATTGATAATATTTTCAAGTATTCATTTGATTTTCAGATTTCATCCTATTTGTCCAGTATGCCAGGAAAAATGTGCCATCAATACGAATATAATGGAATGATGTACTGGTAATTTACCGATGTACTTTGAAACTTGTTTGAACCATCAAATTGGTTTGAAAATGTATTCTTATATTCCAATTATCAATAAAGAAGGAGAGAAATCAATGTATCAAGACAAAATTCAATTGATGGACTTATATCTTCATACACATCTTCATACACAAATAGAGAAAATAGTTTGATGAGGGCTGAAGAACTTCGGTCAATGGTCATTTGACTCAGCATACATTAAAACGGACAAAATTTTCGGACACGATCGATGATTCGGGTATATTCGTAAATCGGCTACTCCGAGTTCTGTAGAAACTGCAACTGAGAGATCATCATCTGTTTACATTTTCGTCAGCGTCAGATGTCAACTTCACATTTGAAAACATTTCGGGTTTTACTCATTTTAAACGCTATTTAGTTAGAGCTCGAAATTATGGAATTCTCAATTAAAATTCAAGTAAGAGGAGATTATTGTACGCATTTGCGTTAGATGGAATCATTTCATTCTCGATGATGATGAAAATCGGCAATGATGACTTTGCTACTTGAAGGTAACTTTATCCCTAATTTTCATTATTGAGAATCTCTTCGAGTATTGATATTATTTCAGGTTTGATCTTTTCCAGCAAACCAGGAAAATGTGCCATCAATAAAGAGCCTGAGTAATGGCTGTCAAAAAGAAACGAACATGCACATAAATAAATTGATAGTTTTCTATCTGTCTACACAACATAGTCTTCCTTCAGCATCTATTATCACAATTGTTTCAATTTTATCTTCCATTTTTCAGTTAGTTATTAAAAAAATTAAGATCAAGCGAAGTTACTCTACTACAGATCTACTGACAAAAAATATTATGCCATGAATTGTGATCTATATTTCCTCCTGCTTTGTGAAGATTTCATCAATAATTACTAGTTTTGTTCTATATCAGTTTACCCTGTTTTATTTTCTGTTTGTTTCAGTGAATTCCTTCAGCATATGTACAATAGTACCTTTAATCGTAAACACATTGTACTTGCCAACATTAATATTTTCAACAATTGAGGACACTGAAAGATTATACCAATATTACAATTGAATTATATATAAATCAACTTCGACTAATCAAAGCATGGTTAGTACCCAACTTAAGTTCCATGTAAAACGTAGACTCTGAATCAGGTTTATAGAATTCACACGTTTCTGAAACAATCAACTTATTTGTTGTGGGTTAAAATGAAAATATTGTTATCGACTTCGATCCACTTTCCGAAAAGAATATCAAAATATCTAGTACCTGTTCATCAAGATACCAGGCCAAAATCAATATGAACAATAGATTCCGAATATTCCTGTTCATTTTTCAGGACAAGAAGGTGAAACTGTTCTTTCTTTTTAAATAAATATTAGATAGTGATTCAAATAATGTTTTTTCGTTTTCATACATCAGTTTTCTCATTCATTCATTTCAATTACGCCCCATAGAAATTGTATGCAGTAACACTTTCAATCGTGATCAGCAATCGTTCACTTATCCTATGAAAATAAAACTTGAGGTGCTTTATTCACATTCATACTTTCCAGTCATCTGAAGACACAAACAAAGTGCTGATATTATACCCAATTCTGTAAAAATAAACCACAAACAAATCCATCGTAACAACTTATTCATTTATATCTTGTAAGATCAGAACATGATTGGATATCACAAGTTAAGTAATTACTCTTTATTCTAGACAATGTAAAAATCAAGTTAATTCAATTTCCACCATATTATTCTTTTACACATACTGAAGAAAAACCAGACATATCAAATGCCGAGTCAAATGACTATACACCGAAGTTCTTCAGCCCTCATCGAACTATTTTCTCTATTTGTGAATCATGTAGATATAGGTCCATCAATTAAATTTTGTCTTGATACATGGATTTCTCTCATTCTTTATTGGCAATTGGAATAAAAGAATACATTTTTGGAACCAATTTGATGGCTCAAACAAGTTCCAAAGTACATCATTCCTTTATTTTAAATTTGTATTGATGGCACTTTTTTCCTGACATACTGGACAAATAAGATGAAATCTGAAAATGAAATCAACACTTGAAAAAATAATCAATAATTGATATTAGGGATAGTTACCTTTCAAAAGCAAAGTCATCCTTGCCCATTTTCAATATATTCATACCATAATCGAAAGCGATATAATAACTACGACAAATGGGTACAACAATCTCCTTTTACTTGAGTTTTAATTGGAAATCCCATAATTTCAAGCTACAAATAACTGTAAAATAAGCGAAAACCCATGTTTCGAAATGTGAATCTGATATCTGACGAAAATGTAAACAGATTCTGTCTGTCAAAATCCCGCTCCTTTCAATGTAGTCTGGGCGTACTGTAACATATCAGCTTCGGGTCCGAAAATTTTGTCCGTTTTAATGTATGCTATTTGACTCGGTCAATCTTATCATTATTCAAGTTGGATGTGAATAACTCGTTGTGTTATTATAAGAAGCATTTGATATGTCAAGTTTTTTTTCAGTATGTGTAAAAGTATAATCTAGTGGAAATTGAATTAACTTGATTCTTACTCTTTGCCCAGAATACAAGTATTTAGTTAGTAGTTAACTTGTGATATCTAATCATGTGCTGATCTTACAAGATAAATGAATAAGTTTCGATGATGGATTTGTTTGTGGTTAATTTTTACTGAATAAGGTATAATGTTAGCAGAGACTATGAATGTAATTAAGCACATGAAAGTTCTATTTTCATAAATAAGTGATCAACTGAAGGTGTTACATGCAGAAAACTGATGTATCTAAACGAAGAATAAAACACATTATTTGAAACACTATCTAATATTTATTCAAAAAGAAAGAACTGTATCACTTTTCAAATTCACTTTCTTGTCCTTTACTTATATGTAGGTATTTCAATTATGTGCACTCTCACAACTGAACAGGAATATTGGAAATCAATTATTCATATTGAAAGATTTGATGAGTGATTACCTTTAGTGCCTGATCAATGCTTTTATTAATTTTGGCCTGGGATCTTGATGAACAGGTACCAGATATTTTGATGTTCTTTTCGGAAAGAGGATTGAAATCGATAACAATATTAACATTTCAACCCACAGGGAATAAGTTGAGCATAATTGTTTCAGAAAAGTGTAAATTGTTTAAACCTGATTCTGAGTCTGCGTTTAACATGAAACTTCAGTTCGATACTAACCATGCTTTCATTAGTCAAACTTGATATTGTATAATTCAATTGTAAACAATAATTCTTTGTATGGTATAATCTTTTAGTGCTCTCGATTATTGAAAATATTAATGTTGGGAAGTACAATATGTGTTTAATTAGTAAAAAAATTCTGAATATGATCAAAGGTACTATTGCACAAATGCTGAAGGACTTCACTGAAACAAATAGAAAATAAAACAGGGTAAACTGATATAGGACAAAACTAGTAATTATTGTTGGAATCATAATAAAACAGGAGGAAATATGGATCACCATTCAAGGCATAATATTTTTCTGGTATAATAAGTAGTTCTGTCGTAGAGAACTTCATTTGATCTTGATTTTTTTAAACTAACTGAAAAATGCAAGATAAAATTAAAACGTTTATAATAATAGATGCTGAATGAAGTCTATGTTATGTAGACCGTTAGAAAATATCAATTGATTCGTGTGCATGTTCTTTTCATCTTGAGAGTCATTGTTCAGGCTCTTAATTGATGGCACATTTTCCCTGGCCTGCTGTATAAGATGAAACCTGAAATAATATCAATAGTCAAAGGGATTCTCAATAATGAAAATTAGGGATCAAGTTTACCTCTAAGTAGCAAAGTCATTGCCCATTTTCATATCAACATCGAAAATGAAATAATTTCATCTAACGGAAATGCGTACAACAATCTCCTCTTTCTTGAGTTTTAATTGGGAATCCCATTATTTCAAGTTCTAAATAACGTATAAAATAGGTAAAAACCGTAATGTTTTCAAAAGTCAAGCTGACATCTGACGAAAATGTAAACAGATTTCGTCTGTCAAATTTGAAAATCCCTACTGCTCTCTGATTGGTTCAAAATCCGCTCCATTTAATGTAGTCTGGTAATAGTAGGGTTATTTTCGTCTTGTCAGATGACATTTGACGTTTGGGATCATGCGCCTTATCCTGGACCACAGAGCTGTATGAACTTCTGTTCGATGCGTCAACAACGACAGTAGCAGTGGCGGGGCTTGATATCTGATCTTGTAATGTCGTGTTTTTGTTAGATTTTTTTGTAATGTTTATACCTGTTTTTGTTTGATTTTGATGTTGGAGGCTGGAGATCTTATCTTTCAAGAGGTTGTTATTTTCGATTAAAATTGCATTTTTGCTTTTGGTTTCTTCCAATAGTGACTTCAAATATTCTATTTCAATACGAAGTATTTTGTTTTCTGTTCTGATAGAGATTTCTTCATTTATATTTGACTGACCTTCTTCCGTTGTTGTATGTTGGCAGGTGGTATTTTTCCGGCTTGCTGATTTAATTATGCAGGTTGGATGAAAGATATCATCGCACTTGATGCATTTTATAAATTCACCAACTTTACGATTGCAGTAATTGCAAATTTTCTCCATTGTTACGTTCGGGCTCGCTGCGCGATCACATGGCACGTCTTCACACGTTGACATTCTGAATTGTTTCTATTATCTTGTCAATCGAAAGAATTAATAAAAATATTAAAATTTTTTGTCGATATAATAATTAAAAAACAAATTGAGTTCATTGAGAATGATTAACTGTGTATGGATTCAAAATGAAATCAATAAATGTTATATTATTTGAATTTTATCTCCATTTATTTCAAACTTACATCATCTAATATTTTAGTAGGTACTATTTTGATTATTCACCCCTCCACCTGGGGAAGAAAAAAATTTAAATTAATAATTAATGTTGAAAATCGGTTAAAGTATGATAAAAGTAAAACATAGTTGAAAAACTATATCCATAATATTAAAAATCTGATTATAGAATCATGCTTGAGTATGATAAATATAAAACATTATTGAAGGAAAAATTCACTCATCGAAAACATTAACAAAAATAGTGTTGTAATTGAAGTGACATAATTAGTTATTGACTTATAAAAAAAAATAAACTCACCCTCACATTGCCCAATAGTATGTGAACGCCAGAGGCACTTCTTTTTGGCACCATATAACTATATGGTGCCCCCATACTTCGTCTATGTCCAAAAGTACCTCCATATCCGGTGGTATAGTGGGCGGTGGCTGATGATTGAACAGGTGTACAATTGGCTATAAAGAGAATTAATATGCTGGAATATGAATATGGCAAAGAAAGCTGTACGCACTAAGTATATTAAAATATTCATTTCAAATTATAACACTCACTACTTCTGCTGGGTAAAAGTCCCCAAGGACGTCCACGGTAAGGTTCATCACTTTTTCTTGTAACATTGTTGAACTATTAATATGAAAACGAACTGAATTAGCTATTTTATACCCTTCTTTCAGTCGGTAAAGGTTAATGCAGACATATCAGTGTAATATTCAAATTATCAATATCATATATAATTTTTATTAGATATTGTTGAACGATTAATTTGAAAACGAACTTAATTAGCTAGTATACCCTTTTTTCCTGTCATTAATAAGGTTTTTGCACTTTCATTAGGGTAATATTCAAATGATCAATATCATATATTATTGTTATCGTATGTTGGCAACCTTGAAGGTTGACATCATTACAATTATTTATAATTGAATATTGATAACTCGAAATTTGAAGGTATCCTCATCAGCATTTCCTCTCAAGGTAATTAAACTGGCGAATATTATGCAATCACCTCTTTCTTGTTAACGCAAGCAAAAATTTCACCTACATATTATTTTTCCTATTGCTTCTCAAGGAGTGAACCAAAAACAGATTTTTATCAACTGCATACTGCATACAAGTTTCTGTAATTAATCTCAGATTTCGCGTTGCAGGAAATCGCATATTAATCCCATAATTGATACAAACCACAATCACGTTTCATGTATACCGATACCCGATAACTCCGCACTCGTTTCCTTATCATCATCATATGCGATTCTCTGAATTAATAATGAAAATATAGGAAACAATATAAAAAACGAATTCTCAGCGCCCCCATTCACTCACAATGGGGCCCCACATACCAAAAGAAACTTCCTCACCGCGGGGCGTCCCATGCCACTGACAATAAGGTCCCACATCTCAAAGACAACTTCGAGGAGCCCTCATTCACTCACAATAGGGCCCCACATGCCAAAAGACAACTTCTTTACCGCAGAGCTTCCATAACGACGCGCCAGACCCCACATATCAAAAGACAACTTCTTTACTGCCGTATGGGCCTCGCATAACCCCAATCGATTCACTCTAAATGTCTAAATGCGGGCTCACATCTAGAGCTCCGGCAGCACCATCCCAAAGGACAACCTTTGTACCGCGGGGCCTCATAACGGCGCGCCTGACACCACATACTAAAAGACAACTTCTTTACTGCCGTATGGGCCTCCCATAACCCCAATCGATCCACATCTAGGGCTCCTTCAGCACTATCCCAAAAAAAACTCACCTCGTACCGCGGGGCCCCCATAAGTGTGCGTCCACAACGGAGCACCGACCCTAGCCCATCGCACCCTCGCCCAAAGCCCTGACCCTCGCCCATAGCACCGACTCATGCACCAAGCCCTAGACTGTCCACATTGAAGCCCCGACCCTCACGCCTATTTCTAGGTTATGTATCTTTGTTTTTATTGCTCAAATCGGCATTTAAATCTTCAAAAACCTAAAAATGCATTTGGAAAGACTGTTTCAGTTAATTCAAACAACAAACTTTATATTCTGCGATATAGGTAAGTCATAAAAGCAAAGCAATAGTAATAGAAGAAGAATGGTTGGATATACTTGATTTAATTATTTATCATCAAGTAAACAAACTGAATGCCTAATTCTTTCGTTGAATACATCGTGTTTTCAACATCAATCAATATTACTTCAGATGTGATAAAATGAGTTTTGAATGTTGAAACACTAATTTGATATGACTGTGTTCTTTATCGAGTTGTGGGAGGCCGGTGTTTCGACTTCTTCATTGATTCGAACATGAACGGAAACATTATATAGATTTCATTTTTATTTCTTTATCACTTACTTTCTAATAAAAAAACCAAAACTATTCGAGTAATCATCAGTTATTAGGTTGTTTCTGGTTAGATCTGTGAGAATTAGTTATGTCCAATATAATCATCAAATTGAACAATCGTTCGATAGATAATGTTCCAATAGCATTCGTGTACTTTATATAACCATATCATTGATTCGTAGTCCTAGGAAAATAGTTCATTTATTCGAAGATTTTGGAAATCTTTCCTTATTATGATTGGAAATTGAAATTTTTCGCACAGTGATTGTCCTTCAACGAACGAATACATCGTTTGACAAATATAAATACACGTAAATCTTGAGGTTATGACCGGCGTGAACTTAGCCGGTAAAGTTATCCTGTAAAATGAACGGAAATAGCCGAAGGCTCATTGACGTTCGTCAAATTAAACATATGTTCACGAATCGAATAATCGAATCATTTGAACAAATTAATTGCTTATTCGAGTACATTTCGAGGTCTACGATACTATAAAAATGGATTGATTCAGTATCCGACATCAATCAGATATAAAAAGGGCTTCTATGAATACTTCAAGATCAATTTATTTTTCGTTCTTATTCGACTCATGTAAACAAAGTGGATGATCCTTTTTGAAAAAATATTCGGAAGGAAGAATCACATCACACAACAAGTAGTCTTTCGCCTTTACAGTTTTGTTTTCGTATGTAAGCCAAATTTGAAGTATTGAAAGAATTCCTGCCTTGATCAAATCTTTTCAATGAGCCTACTCTCATTTTCTTACATAAAGGATACGTTATCGTTGTCCAGCCAGATTTCAACTGCATATTGGAAAAAACTATTGAACTTACCCTCATTTTTTTACATAGTGGAAACTGGGGTGAAAAATCACCCTATAGGTGATTTTTGCCTCTGCGGGGTCGTTATCGTTGTTTAGCCAAAATCTTATTGTTCAAAAAAATCCTGCTATGACAGCAGCTTTCGAATGAGCCTACTCTCATTTTCTTCTGTAGGGGATAAGGGGGTGAAAATCACCCCTAAAAGTGATTTTTGCCTCTACGGGGTCGTTATCGTTCTTTAGTCAAAATCCTACTATTGAAAAAAATCCTGCTATGACAACAGCTTTCGAATGAGCCTACTCTCATTTTCTTCCGTAGGGGATAAGGGGGTGAAAATCATCCCTAAAAGTGATTTTTGCCTGTACTGGGTCGTTATCGTTTTTTAGCCAAAATCTTACTATTGAAAAAAATCCTGCTATGACTGCAGCTTTCTAATGAGCCTACTCTCATTTTCTTCCGTAGAGGATAAGAGGGTGAAAATCACCCCTAAAAGTGATTTTTGCCTGTACGGGGTCGTTATCGTTTTTTAGCCAGAATCTTACTATTGAAAAAAATCCTGCTATGACAACAGCTTTCGAATGAGCCTACTCTCATTTTCTTCCGTAGGGGAAAAGCGGGAGAAAATCACCCCTAAAAGTGATTTTTGCCTGTACGGGGTCGTTATCGTTTTTTAGCCAAAATCTTACTATTGAAAAAAATCCTGCTATGACAACAGCTTTCGAATGAGCCTACTCTCATTTTCTTCCGTAGGGGATAAGGGGGTGAAAATCACCCCTAAAAGTGATTTTTGCCTCTACGGGGACGTTATCGTTTTTTAGCCAAAATCTTACTATTGAGAAAAATCCTGCTATGACAACAGCTTTCAAATGAGCCTACTCTCATTTTCTTCCGTAGGGGATAAGGGGGTGAAAAACACCCCTAAAAGTGATTTTTGCCTCTACGGGGTCGTTATCGTTCTTTAGCCAAAATCCTACCATTGAAAAAAATCCTGCTATGACAACAGCTTTCGAATGAGCCTACTCTCATTTTCTTCCGTAGCGGATAAGTGGGTGAAAATCACCCCTAAAAGTGATTTTTGCCTCTACGGGGTCGTTATCGTTCTTAAGCCAAAATCTTACTATTGAAAAAAATCCTGCTATGACAACAGCTTTCGAATGAGCCTACTCTCATTTTCTTCTGTAGGGGATAAGGGGGGTGAAAATCACCCCTAAAAGTGATTTTTGCCTCTACGGGGTCGTTATCGTTCTTTAGCCAAAATCCTACTATTGAAAAAAATCCTGCTATGACAACAGCTTTCGAATGAGCCTACTCTCATTTTCTTCCGTAGGGGATAAGGGGGTGAAAATCACCCCTAAAAGTGATTTTTGCCTCTACGGGGTCGTTATCGTTCTTTAGCCAAAATCCTACTATTGAAAAAAATCCTGCTATGACAACAGCTTTCGAATGAGCCTACTCTCATTTTCTTCCGTAGGGGATAAGGGGGTGAAAATCACCCCTAAAAGTGATTTTTGCCTCTACGGAGTCGTTATCGTTCTTTAGCCAAAATACTACTATTGAAAAAAATCCTGCTATGACAACAGCTTTCGAATGAGCCTACTCTTATTTTCTTCCGTAGGGGATAAGGGGGTGAAAATCATCCCTAAAAGTGATTTTTGCCTGTACGGGGTCGTTATCGTTTTTTAGCCAAAATCTTACTATTGAAAAAAATCCTGCTATGACAACAGCTTTCGAATGAGCCTACTCTCATTTTCTTCCGTAGGGAATAAGGGGGTGAAAATCACCCCTAAAAGTGATTTTTGCCTCTACGGAGTCGTTATCGTTCTTTAGCCAAAATCCTACTTTTGAAAAAAATCCTGCTATGACAACAGCTTTCGAATGAGCCTACTCTCATTTTCTTCCGTAGGGGATAAGGGGGTGAAAATCATCCCTAAAAGTGATTTTTGCCTGTACGGGGTCGTTATCGTTTTTAGCCAAAATCTTACTATTGAAAAAAATCCTGCTATGACAACAGCTTTCGAATGAGCCTACTCTCATTTTCTTCTGTAGGGGATAAGAGGGTGAAAATCACCCCTAGAAGTGATTTTTCCTGTACGGGGTCGTTATCGTTTTTTAGCCAGAATCTTACTATTGAAAAAATCCTGCTATGACAACAGCTTTCGAATGAGCCTACTCTCATTTTCTTCCGTAGGGGATAAGGGGGTGAAAATCACCCCTAAAAGTGATTTTTGCCTCTACAGGGTCGTTATCGTTTTTTAGCCAAAATCTTACTATTGAGAAAAATCCTGCTATGACAACAGCTTTCAAATGAGCCTACTCTCATTTTCTTCCGTAGGGGATAAGGGGGTGAAAATCACCCCTAAAAGTGATTTTTGCCTCTACGGGGTCGTTATCGTTCTTTAGCCAAAATCCTACCATTAAAAAAAATCCTGCTATGACAACAGCTTTCGAATGAGCCTACTCTCATTTTCTTCCGTAGGGGATAAGGGGGTGAAAATCACCCCTGAAAGTGATTTTTGCCTGTACGGGGTCGTTATCGTTCCTTAGCCAAAATCTTACTATTGAAAAAAATCCTGCTATGACAACAGCTTTCAAATGAGCCTACTCTCATTTTCTTCCGTAGGGGATAAGGGGGTGAAAATCACCCCTAAAAGTGATTTTTGCCTCGACGGGGTCGTTATCGTTCTTTAGCCAAAATCCTACTATTGGAAAAAATCCTGCTATGACAACAGCTTTCGAATGAGCCTACTCTCATTTTTTTCCGTAGGGGATAAGAGGGTGAAAATCACCCCTAAAAGTGATTTTTGCCTGTACGGTGTACGGGGTCGTTATCGTTTTTAAGCCAGAATCTTTCTATTGAAAAAAATCCTGCTATGACAACAGCTTTCGAATGAGCCTACTCTCATTTTCTTCCGTAGGGGATAAGGGGGTGAAAATCACCCCTAAAAGTGATTTTTGCCTCTACGGGGTCGTTATCGTTTTTTAGCCAAAATCTTACTATTGAGAAAAATCCTGCTATGACAACAGCTTTCAAATGAGCCTACTCTCATTTTCTTCCGTAGGGGATAAGGGGTGAAAATCACCCCTAAAAGTTATTTTTGCCTGTACGGGGTCGTTATCGTTTTTTAGCCAAAATCTTACTATTGAAAAAATCCTGCTATGACTGCAGCTTTCGAATGAGCCTACTCTCATTTTCTTCCGTAGGGGATAAGGGGGTGAAAATCACCCCTAAAAGTGATTTTTGCCTCTACGGGGTCGTTATCGTTCTTTAGCCAAAATCTTACTATTGAAAAAAATCCTGCTATGACAACAGCTTTCGAATGAGCCTACTCTCATTTTCTTCTGTAGGGGATAAGGGGGTGAAAATCACCCCTAAAAGTGATTTTTGCCTCTACGGGGTCGTTATCGTTCTTTAGCCAAAATCCTACCATTGAAAAAAATCCTGCTATGACAACAGCTTTCGAATGAGCCTACTCTCATTTTCTTCCGTAGGGGATAAGGGGGTGAAAATCACCCCTAAAAGTGATTTTTGCCTGTACGGGGTCGTTATCGTTTTTTAGCCAAAATCTTACTATTGAAAAAAATCCTGCTATGACAACAGCTTTCGAATGAGCCTACTCTCATTTTCTTCCGTAGGGGATAAGGGGGAGAAAATCACCCCTAAAAGTGATTTTTGCCTTTACGCGGTCGTTATCGTTTTTAGCCAAAATCTTACTATTGAAAAAAATTCTGCTATGACAACAGCTTTCGAATGAGCCTACTCTCATTTCTTCCGTAGGGGATGAGGGGGTGAAAATCACCCCTAGAAGTGATTTTTGCCTGTACGGGGTCGTTATCGCTTTTAAGCCAAAATCTTACTATTGAAAAAAATCCTGCTATGACAACAGCTTTCGAATGAGCCTACTCTCATTTTCTTCCGTAGGGGATAAGGGGGTGAAAATCATCCCTAAAAGTGATTTTTGCCTGTACTGGGTCGTTATCGTTTTTTAGCCAGAATCTTACTATTGAAAAAAATCCTGCTATGACAACAGCTTTCGAATGAGCCTACTCTCATTTTCTTCCGTAGGGGATAAGGGGGTGAAAATCACCCCTAAAAGTGATTTTTGCCTGTACGGGGTCGTTATCGTTTTTTAGCCAAAATCTTACTATTGAAAAAAATCCTGCTATGACAACAGCTTTCGAATGAGCCTACTCTCATTTCTTCCGTAGGGGATGAGGGGGTGAAAATCACCCCTAGAAGTGATTTTTGCCTGTACGGGGTCGTTATCGCTTTTAAGCCAAAATCTTACTATTGACAAAAATCCTGCTATGACAACAGCTTTCGAATGAGCCTACTCTCATTTTCTTCCGTAGGGGATAAGGGGGTGAAAATCATCCCTAAAAGTGATTTTTGCCTGTACTGGGTCGTTATCGTTTTTTAGCCAAAATTTCCTATTGAAAAAAATCCTGCTATGACTGCAGCTTTCTAATGAGCCTACTCTCATTTTCTTCCGTAGGGGATAAGGGGGTGAAAATCACCCCTGAAAGTGATTTTTGCCTGTACGGGGTTTTCACCCCTTATCCCCTACGGAAGAAAATGAGAATAGGCTAATTTGAAAGCTGCAGTCATAGCAGGATTTTTTTCAATAGAAACATTTTGGCTAAAGAACGATAACGACCCCGTAGAGGCAAAAATCACTTTTAGGGGTGATTTTCACCCCCTTATCCCCTACGGAAGAAAATGAGAGTAGGCTCATTCGAAAGCTGTTGTCATAGCAGGATTTTTTTCAATTGTAAGATTTTGGCTAAAAACGATAACGACCCCGTACAGGCAAAAATCACTTTCAGGGGTGATTTTCACCCCCTTATCCCCTACGGAAGAAAATGAGAGTAGGCTCATTTGAAAGCTGCAGTCATGCAGGATTTTTTTCAATAGTAAGATTTTGGCTAAAAAACGATAACGACCCCGTAGAGGCAAAAATCACTTTTAGGGGTGATTTTCACCCGCTTATCCCCTACGGAAGAAAATGAGAGTAGGCTCATTCGAAAGCTGCAGTCATAGCAGGATTTTTTTCAATAGTAAGATTCTGGCTAAAAAACGATAACGACCCCGTAGAGGCAAAATTCACTTTTAGGGGTGATTTTCACCCCCTTATCCCCTACGGAAGAAAATGAGAGTAGGCTCATTTGAAAGCTGCAGTCATAGCAGGATTTTTTTCAATAGTAAGATTTTGGCTAAAAAACGATAACGACCCTGTAGAGGCAAAAATCACTTTTAGGGGTGATTTTCACCCCCTTATCCCCTACGGAAGAAAATGAGAGTAGGCTCATTCGAAAGCTGTTATCAAAGCAGGATTTTTTTCAATAGTAGGATTTTGGCTAAAAAACGATAACGACCCCGTAGAGGCAAAAATCACTTTTAGGGGTGATTTTCACCCCCTTATCCCCTACGGAAGATAATGAGAGTAGGCTTATTTGAAAGCTGCAGTCATAGCAGGATTTTTTTCAATAGTAAGATTTGGCTAAAAACGATAACGACCCCGTAGAGGCAAAATCACTTTTAGGGGTGATTTTCACCCCCTTATCCCCTACGGAAGAAAATGAGAGTAGGCTCATTTGAAAGCTGCAGTCATAGCAGGATTTTTTTCAATAGTAAGATTTTGGCTAAAAAACGATAACGACCCTGTAGAGGCAAAAATCACTTTTAGGGGTGATTTTCACCCCCTTATCCCCTACGGAAGAAAATGAGAGTAGGCTCATTCGAAAGCTGTTATCAAAGCAGGATTTTTTTAATAGTAGGATTTTGGCTAAAAAACGATAACGACCCCGAAGAGGCAAAAATCACTTTTAGGGGTGATTTTCACCCCCTTATCCTCTACGGAAGAAAATGAGAGTAGGCTCACTCGAAAGCTGTTGTCATAGCAGGATTTTTTTCGATAGTAAGATTTTGGCCAAAGAACGATAACGACCGCGTAGAGGCAAAAATCACTTTTAGGGGTGATTTTCACCCCCTTATCCCCTACGGAAGAAAATGAGAGTAGGCTCTTTCGAAAGCTGTTGTCATAGCAGGATTTTTTCTAATAGTAGGATTTTGGCTAAAGAACGATAACGACCCCGTAGGGCAAAAATCACTTTCAGGGGTGATTTTCACCCCCTTATCCCATACGGAAGAAAATGAGAGTAGGCTCATTTGAAAGCTGCAGTCATAGCAGGATTTTTTCAATAGTAAGATTTTGGCTGAAAAACGATAACGACCCTGTAGAGGCAAAAATCACTTTTAGGGGTGATTTTCACCCCCTTATCCCCTACGGAAGAAAATGAGAGTAGGCTCATTCGAAAGCTGTTATCAAAGCAGGATTTTTTTAATAGTAGGATTTTGGCTAAAAAACGATAACGACCCCGTAGAGGCAAAACTCACTTTTAGGGGTGATTTTCACTCCCTTATCCTCTACGGAAGGAAATGAGAGTAGGCTCATTCGAAAGCTGTTGTCATAGCAGGATTTTTTTCGATAGTAAGATTTTGGCTAAAGAACGATAACGACCCCGTAGAGGCAAAAATCATTTTAGGGGTGATTTTCACCCCCTTATATCCTACGGAAGAAAATGAGAGTAGGCTCATTCGAAAGCTGTTGTCATAGCAGGATTTTTTCAATAGTAGGATTTTGGCTAAAGAACGATAACGACCCCGTAGAGGCAAAAATCACTTTTAGGGGTGATTTTCACCCCCTTATCCCCTACGGAAGAAAATGAGAGTAGGCTCATTTGAAAGCTGTTGTCATAGCAGGATTTTTTTCAATAGTAAGATTTTGGCTAAGAACGATAACGACCCCGTACAGGCAAAAATCACTTTCAGGGGTGATTTTCACCCCCTTATCCCCTACGGAAGAAAATGAGAGTAGGCTCATTTGAAAGCTGCAGTCATGGCAGGATTTTTTTCAATAGTAAGATTTTGGCTAAAAATCGATAACGACCCCGTAGAGGCAAAAATCTCTTTAGGGGTGATTTTCACCCCTTTATCGCCTACAGAAGAAAATGAGAGTAGGCTCATTTGAAAGCTGCAGTCATAGCAGGATTTTTTTCAATAGTAAGATTTTGGCTAAAAAACGATAACGACCCCGTAGAGGCAAAAATCACTTTTAGGGGTGATTTTCACCCAATTATCCCCTACGGAAGAAAATGAGAGTAGGCTCATTCGAAAGCTGTTATCAAAGCAGGATTTTTTTCAATAGTAGGATTTTGGCTAAAAAACGATAACGACCCCGTAGAGGCGAAAATCACTTTTAGGGGTGATTTTCACCCCTTATCCTCTACGGAAGAAAATGAGAGTAGGCTCATTCGAAAGTTGTTGTCATAGCAGGATTTTTTTCGATAGTAAGATTTTGGATAAAGAACGATAACGACCCCGTAGAGGCAAAAATCTTTTTTAGGGGTGATTTTCACCCCCTTATCCCCTACGGAAGAAAATGAGAGTAGGCTCATTCGAAAGCTGTTGTCATAGCAGGATTTTTTCAATAGTAGGATTTTGGCTAAAGAACGGTAACGATCCCGTAGAGGCAAAAATCACTTTTAGGGGTGATTTTCACCACCTTATCCCCTACGGAAGAAAATGAGAGTAGGCTCATTCGAAAGCTGTTGTCATAGCAGGATTTTTTTCAATAGTAAGATTTTGGTCAAAAAACGATAACGACCCCGTACAGGCAAAAATCACTTTTAGGGCTGATTTTCACCCCCTTATCCCCTACGGAAGAAAATGAGAGTAGGCTCATTCGAAAGCTATTGTCTTAGCAGGATTTTTTTCGATAGTAAGATTTTGGCTAAAGAACGATAACGACCCCGTAGAGGCAAAAATCACTTTTAGGGGTGATTTTCACCCCCTTATCCCCTACGGAAGAAAATGAGAGTAGGCTCATTCGAAAGCTGTTGTCATAGCAGGATTTTTTTCAATAATAGGATTTTGGCTAAAGAACGATAACGACCCCGTAGAGGCAAAAATCACTTTTAGGGGTGATTTTCACCCCCTTATCCCCTACGGAAGAAAATGAGAGTAGGCTCATTCGAAAGCTGTTGTCATAGCAGGATTTTTTTCGATAGTTAGATTTTGGCTAAAGAACGATAACGACCCCGTAGAGGCAAAAATCACTTTTAGGGGTGATTTTCACCCCCTTATCCCCTACGAAAGAAAATGAGAGTAGGCTCATTCGAAAGCTGTTGTCAAGCAGGATTTTTTTCAATAGTAAGATTTTGGCTAAAGAACGATAACGACCCCGTAGAGGCAAAAATCACTTTTAGGGGTGATTTTCACCCCCTTATCCCCTACGGAAGAAAATGAGAGTAGGCTCATTCGAAAGCTGTTGTCATAGCAGGATTTTTTTCGATAGTAAGATTTTGGCTAAAGAACGATAACGACCCCGTAGAGGCAATAATCACTTTTAGGGGTGATTTTCACCCCCTTATCCCCTACGGAAGAAAATGAGAGTAGGCTCATTCGAAAGCTGTTGTCATAGCAGGATTTTTTTCAATAGTAAGATTTTGGCTAAAGAAGGATAACGACCGCGTAGAGGCAAAAATCACTTTTAGGGGTGATTTTCACCCCCTTATCCCCTACAGAAGAAAATGAGAGTAGGCTCATTCGAAAGCTGTTGTCACAGCAGGATTTTTTTCAATAGTAAGATTTTGGCTAAAGAATGATAACGACCTCGTAGAGGCAAAAATCACCTATAGGGTGATTTTTCACCCCAGTTTCCCCTATGTAAAAAAATGAGGGTAGGTTCAATAGTTTTTTTCAATATGTAGTTGAAATCTGGCTGGACAACGATAACGTATGCTTTATGTAAGAAAATGAGAGCAGGCTCATTGAAAAGATTTGATCAAGGCAGGAATTTTTTCAATACTTCAAATTTGGCTTACATACGAAAACAAAACTGTAAAGACGAAAGACTACTTGTTGTGTGATGTGATTCTTCCTTCCGAATATTTTTTCGAAAAGGATCATCCACTTTGTTTACATGAGTCAAATAAGAACGAATCATAAATTGATCTTGAAGTATTCATAGAAGCGCTTTTTATATCTGATTGATGTCGGATACTGAATCAATCCATTTTTATAGTATCGTAGACCTCGAAATGTACTCGAATAAGCAATTAATTCGTTCAAATGATTCGATTATTCGATTCGGGAACATATGTTTAATTTGACGAACGTCTATGAGCCTTCGGCTATTTCCGGCCATTTTACAGGATAACTTTACCGGCTAAGTTCACGCCGGTATTAGACATATGGGTGGCAGGTTGCCTGAATGTATTTCTGGTTGAAATGGACATTGGTGTTGGTTTCGGTTGTGATTTAGTCATACTGGAGCCTGGTTTAGGTTCAAAGACTTCGCGACTTGTGGGAAATCTTCCGCTATTCGGAATTGGGGTATTTATACAATAAGGTAAACCAGTTGGATTTCCAGAATCATTAGAATTTTGATTAATTACAAAATTTTGAATATTGGGTACCGGGTTGGAAAACTTTTGAGAATTGCTCGAGAAATTCTGATTAAAATTTTGATTCCGTATTTGAGGTCTTGGGAATTCACGATAATTATGATTAGAATAAGTAGGTGGAGTACGATTATAAAATGGTTTTTTCGGTATTTCTTGTGATTTCCGGAGAAATTCACAATATTCCCATTCTTGTTTCCTATTATCGTAATATCGACATTTATTAATGCATTGCTCTAGTGAATTAATTTCAAAATTACTAATATAAGATCTATAGGGTTCGATAAGTCCAATTTGTTAAAGTCAGATGTCGCAAAACGTCATTCAAGTTTTTAGATATTCTACTGTAAAAATCTAAGTAGTTTTCGTTCTTTTCTGAACGCATTGTGTTAAACATAAGACCAATAAATCTTCGTTTCTTTGGTCTCCATATCTTTGTAGGAGCGCTCTCCTAATTTCACTCCAATTAAGAGCGTTTTGGAAAGCAACGAAATCTCTTGCTTCACCTTTAATTTTTGACCTTATAGAAAAATTAACAGCATACTTTAAATCTGGTGTTAATTTTCCTTCGAGATATGAAACTAAATTATCTATTTCACTAATAAAAATTGACAGGTTGTCACCTGGGGAGTATTCCGGAAGAGAATTTAAAAGTAATTGAATGTCTTGCCTAGACATCTGCTCAACTGTATTTGAGTTGGAAGAAGTTTGCCTGTTATTCATTTCGGCTATATTCCGTTTGGGGTATGGGCGAAATCTACTTTGTTTAATTGATTGATTTAAAAAATTTTCTGCTATTACTAGAGTTTCTCTATCTTCAGAAACTATTTCCAATTCTTTTTGAGAATTATCTGTCATTGAAACTTATAAAAAAAGGTTAAAAAGGATGGATTGATGGACTTACAGCACCAAGATTTGCATCCTAAAGTGAGCAGGTCCTTCTTCTCTGTTGAAGTGGGTAGAATGGACTTCCTTCCTTCCTTCTGGTCGAAAGTCGATGATGGTGGTTGTTGATATCGCACTAAGAGTTGAAACTCAACGGGCGTTCCTCGGCGACGGTAACGTTTCCGAAATGGACACTAATTTCAGTTTATTTTAACTAAAATCCCGTTGCGATATCCTGTTCGCAGCGCCAATTATGTTTTCCGCACTTAAAGTCTGCTTTTTAAAAAGAATTTATTTCTAATTCAGATTAACAATTACAACACTGAGGATAAATAATTATTAATCTTATACAGATTAAGTTTGGAAGTGAATTACAAATCAAAGTGACTTGTCAGAAGTCTAATTCGTAACTAACTGAAATGTTCCTAAAGATCTAAAAAGTAAATGTTTATGTGGAATTGCACTTTTGCACATCCGCGGTGATTCCAGAAAAATGCCTCGTCGCCGTTGCATTTCTAGTAGGTGTCGGTTCCTTAACTATATGACGAATATTGCAATCGCGAATTATGTAAAAACAGCATTTACAGTTTTGGGAGTTTGGATTCCATCATAAATTAGGCAAAGCATTTTGCAATCGTTGAAGTAGAGTTGACGACCTGTATCATAATAGGCACCATATAAAAAAAAATTTAGGAAAGCCCTGAGACGGTGCTTTTGAGCGCTCTTTGATTGGTCGATCAAATATAATCTCAAAATTTTGTACAGGACTTGAGATTGATACTAAATGAATAAATGCAATATATCTGCACGATCAGAGAAATATTCTGAATATAATTCAGAAACTGAAATATGTGAAAAAATTAAAAAAATGCGTTTCTAGTTCGCTCAATATTTAAGATTTAGGTCAGAAAACTAGCAAGTCATAAGTTATTAATCTGATCTGTCACTGCTTTCGAATTATAGTTGTCAGTTATACAGGATGGACCAAAAATATACATCGGAATCCAGTTGAGATAGGAATAGAGACATAGAAAAATATGCTAGGTGTCTTATTTGAAAAAACAACTTTTTTAAGATTTTGTAACTTGGCAAATTATGGTTTTTTTGGTCCATCCTGGATAACTGAACACTATAATTCAAAAGCAAAGACATAGATCAGATCAATATCTAATGAAATGACTTTCAAAATCGCTGACATAAATCTCAAATATTGAGCGAACTAGAGTCATCTTAGTAACACGCCAATTTGATCTGAAATTTCGAAAATTAATTAATAACTCAAAAGCCGTTAAAGATGGGTAAGAAAAAGTGATACTGCATAGATAAAATATTTTATGGAGTAGCATGAAAAATAGAAATGTGAAATTATTTTAAAAGTGTACCTTACATGGCCCAATAAAATATAAATCTTTACTATCAATAGTTTTCATAATAATCTAATGGGCCACTTACTTAACGAACATTATTTTATTAAATAGCATGCAAAATATAAAACAGAACATTTTTTCAATGTAACTTGCTCATCGAGTTGAAAACCAGAATGATTATGTGAATCGCTGGAGCAATCAGTGTTCGTGAAGTTAGCACCAACTTTTTCGAAAATAAAACAATTTTTTATTCGTTAGTAACTCGTTAGTAACTATTTGTAACATCGAAATTTCGTTTGTACCTCAAGGGAACTGGTGGAAAAACATTCGTTAGTAACTATTTGTAAAGCAAAAAATTTTGTTTGTAACCTCACCTGTCATGAGAAAATGACAACCCCAAAATAATAAATTACATTCCACTTTTTCGAAAATGAGGAAGGTTTTCGTTAGTAACTATTTGTAACACAAAAATTTCGACTGTAACCTTATCTGTCACGAAAAAATTACACCCCTAAAATGAGAAGTTAGCACCCACTTTTTCGAAAATGAAGAGGTTTTTTTTGCATTCGGTATTAACTCGTTAGGAACACAAAAAGATTCGTTTGTAACCTAACCTGTAAAATGGAAAAATGACACTCTCAAAATGCGATATTAGCACCCACTTCATCTAAAATGAGGAAGATATTTTTGCATTCGTTAGTAACACGTTAGTAACTATTCGTAACATAAAAATTTCTGTTTGTGACCTAACCTGTAAAGGGAAAATTACCCATCCAAAATGGAAAGTTAGCACCCACTTTTTGGAAAATGTAGAAGTTTTTTTCCCATTCGCTAGTAACTCGTTGGTAACTAAGTGAAATTTCCGTTTGTAGGGTGAAGTGGGGGAATGCCGGCCCGCTTAAGGATATTTGGTTATAAAATCATTGTCGAAGATATTTTAGGGCCCTCATAGGAAAAAAATGAAACAATTCAATATGCTTGACTCATTTAAGTAGTAAAAAACATTAGAAAACAAAACATTTAATTATAAAAAAATAAAAAATAAAAGGCTGAAATGGCCGGGATTCCCCGCACACATGGGGTAATACCGGCCTTCATTTACGAACAAAAATCGCATTTAAATTTCTTTTCCTTCGATGAATTTGAGCAGGCTTTGTGTGCCCATTGACCACAAATAACACACCTTAGCCAAATTTCTCCATTTTTACCAAATTCTCCGCACACAATACAAATATCTTCATTGACGTCCTTGTCCGAGTCATCGTCTTCTGTTTCTATTTCTTCATTTTCTTTATCTTCTTCATAATTTATCAATGGTGCTGATCTCCTAGACTTTTTTCTTGGTGCAGATATTTGAATTTTTTCCTGAAAACACATTCTTTTTCGCGTTTTTAGTAGGTTTTGTATTCCTTTTCGATTGTTTCAATTCTAATGCTTCTTTCAAAGGCGTGGAAGTAAAAATAACAGAATGCTGTTTAGAAGACTTTCTTTTAGATTTTGCCGTTTTAACCCATTAAAGCCGGAGTTTTTTCACACATAGAAATGTAAAAATCAAGAAGATATATTACTCACAAAGCATTAAGTAACTAAAAAAAGACTTTTGAAAAAAATTTATTGAAAAAAAAACAGAGTTTCAACATGTGACCATTTGGTTACACTAGGTCATTTTATTACTGTCTGTGAAAAATTGAAAAACACTCGACACATAGTCCAACATCACATTTTTGACACTGAGTACGGCCGACCGATGAACATCCCTCTCCTGCGCACCTTCTGCGTTTCTTGTTTGGTACGGGTATGACAAGATGATTTATTCTGTCATACCTAATATCATCTGAAATTCTGTTTAGGGTTAAACTATTTTTGTTAGTCGATGGCCTACCAGTTCTTATAGGAGGATTACCATATTTATTCAGGTAAGTATTTGCTATTTCACGCCGAAAATTTAAGTTTGTTATGGGCCTTCCAGAACACTTGTACAGAACCCACGCATTTTGTAATGCCGCATCAATTAGCCAGGTAAGAATTGGCCAATACCACTTTTTACTACGAATACCTATTCGATATCTGGATAAATCTTCGTCCATTCGATCTGTACCACCCATGAATTTATTGTACATCGCCACTACATTTGGACGTGGTACTTGTATATTTTTCTTTTCTTTTTGTGAATAACGCCTCACCTGCTGAATTGGATTTATTCCAAATGAAGTAGATGCCATCGTTACGACTGCATTGTCCATCCATCTAGTCACCATTATGCCGTCTTCCTTGTCAATTTTTGCAACAAGATGTCCTCGTGTGTTTTTTGCCATTGCCTTTTATTTATAACGGGAAAATCTGTTGGGACTCGATTTTCTCTTATAGTTCCTGTAACGCCATATACCCTTTTTTTCAAATACACTAATAAATTGAAGCTAGTGAAAAGATTGTCTAGGTATATTTGATAGCGGAGATTTTTTTCATTCAAACTGTCTAACATCGAAATAAGAGGAGTAGCAGCTTTTCCAAACGCAGCTTCGTAATGATCATTCGAATTTGGATTTTTACCCTGATTAATGTCAAAGTTAACCAAATAGCTATTCTCCGAATTTAGACACCATACTTTATAACCGAATCTAATCGGTTTCCCTCTAATAAATTGTTTGCAATGATGACGTCCATAATATTTGACCATTGATTCGTCGTAATTCATGTTTTCAGTTGGTTGATAGTACTTCAGAAATGAACTTTGAAGCCTATTCACAATTGGTCTCAATTTCCACATTTTGTCATTGGGGTTCATTTTAGTATTATCTGCGCAATGTAAAAAGCGCATTATAAGAAAAAACCTATCACGACGCATTGCTTGTTTTATCAATTCATTAGCCATATCACTTCCGGAATCCCAATAACAGCGCTTTCCAGGAAGAATATTGTACCCAGATATTATCATTATTCCAAAAAACATTTTAATTCTTCCAGGGTAATTTTCGGATCGGGGCAATTCAAAAAAAGGGCATATCTTTTCGATTCTTCCAATATATGCATGAGCATATCATAATCAAAGAACAGCTCAAAAATTTCAGCTGGCGATAAATCTCTGAACTGTGAGTAGTCTGGTTTTGGAAATCTCGAAAAATGAATAAGATCACCATCAATCCATGTTCGGTTGGTGTACTTCTTTCCTTTCAATGATTTCAAAAAATCATTTTCAGAAGATTCATCATTCTGGAGCATTTCATCATTTTTCACAGCATCTACTGGAATTTCTTCATTATCCTCAGACTCTACTACAGCTATATCTTCTACACGGGCGCTAGAAGATGCATGTGATCTTCTGCCATCCGAATTACGAATTTCAGCACTGGCAAGTAACTGACGACGTGACAAATTATCTACCAATCCGCCCTCATCCTCGTCGGCTGAATCCTCATCAGTTAAAACGTTGGCATCTGGAGGAGATATATATATGTCTGGTACCTCATAATCATCGGCGTAAACCATATCTAATGCTTCTTGAAGCGAAAACCCTTTTCTGAAAAATAAAATCAAAAAATCGATCACATTGACCTAGTGTGACCATACGGTAACATGAACGTTTACTCGCGAGCAACAAAGTCATTTTTAGGTTAGATGATATAACACTTGTTTTGGGTTGTAAACTAACTGTTCATCTACCTAAAATTTATGTATAAACACTTTAACTATTAACGGGATTATATGAAAAAATACTTACACGAATCTGGGTTCCATATTTTTAACAAACACTCGTACTCTTCGATTTTAAAATACAGGCACTGGTTTGAAACTCAATTGTGAGAAACGCCACTTACAGAAGTAATTGCTAGAGACATATAGCGTCAAGAAATCCAACTAAAATGAATATATTGGCAAAAGTGCTCATTTGAGCAGTCTTTCAGAGAGGGCGTGTTGATGTGACCAAATGGTTACATAAGGCTTTGATGGGTTAATTTTGGAACATGATGGAACAGTGATAATTTCTGTAAAAGAAACAGTTTTGTTGACTTCATTATCCAATGAAGTAACTTTTTCAGGGGTAGTCTCATTCACTCTCACTTCTGAATTTTCGAAATCCCTGTGTTCACTGTTTCTTTGAAGATTTTCTGCTGGTGCAAAGTCTTCCTCTGTAAAGACGTCTGGATTAAAGGGAAACAATCCAGTAACACTAAAACCCTTGATTGCTTTTTCAGGTGTAGCTACTCTACTGTACGCTTTACTAAATAACTCAGCTACTTCATTGGGGGTTATTTTCTCTCCTGGATGACTGGTCAAAAATTTGTCACATTCATTATGATAGGCAGACTTTAGGGAGGAATAAAAAGACACATCTAAAGGCTGAAGGCGATGAGAAGTGTGGGGTGGGATGGTCAAAACGATGATACTGTTTTCTTTACAAAAACTATACGCCTGTAACGTACAGTGGCTAACGTGGTTATCCAGGACCAGAAGCACAGGATCATCCTGGGATGACTTTACAGTTGACTGAAAATGTTTCAACCATGTTACGAAGAGTTCCTCTGTGATCCAACCATTGTCCGAACATTCATAGACTGCGCCAGGAGGGCCATTTCGCTTCAGTTGTGACGCCATTCTTTTTCGGGCATAAATAAACATAGGGGGCACATATGTGCCGGATGCACTGAAAGCGCACATTACCGTTGTTGTTTTTCCCCTTTCCCAGCTGGTCACAAATCCAACCCTTCTTTGGCCTTTTGCTGCAAAAATCTTGCTTGGACGCTGGACTGTCGTAATCCCAGTTTCATCACAGTTAAAAATTCTCTGTGGCGAAAATCTATACTTTTCCATAAGAAATCGAAGATTTTTCCAGAGAATCGAAACCTCCTCCCGATTGAAGGCAGTTATTCTATTAATGCTCGTTCCTTCAGGTTTTCGTAGAACAATACTATGGCGTGACATGAATCCGGCTACCCAGTCCTTGCCAGCCTCTTCTTTTTCTTGGTTGAAAGGAGTTTGAATATTATTTGACTTGGCATCCTTCATAGTCAAACCAAAGTAAAGGTTAGCCAACTTTTTAACTTGACCTGCAAGTTCGTTTTCGGCCTGGGGCGAAAAAATTGGGTTGCGTCCTAATGAAGGTGTTGAAATATTCTTATTTTTTCGCCTGTCTTGTAAAGTAGACCTAGGAATGTTGAATTTTGTTGCAGCCTGCCTCTCAGGTAACCCGTTTGCAATTGCATTCAGAGCAGCTTCTAACTGTTCCTTAGTCCAAGAAGCTTTGGTTGTTTTTCTTGTATACTTTCGTGGCATCTGTGAAAGATTTAAATAACCCCTTCATTCCATTATAAAATTCATTTATTCATGGGTAATACCGGCCGGCCGGAATTCCCCGCCTTAGACTGGCCGGTATTACCCCATATGTACGCTATTTCTGTTTTGTTTGCCTAAAGTTTTTGGTTGAGGTTAGGATGAAGAGATGTGTAACAATTCGAAGATTAACATTGATATTATAAACTAGACCCACAACACAGAGTTAACTGAATAAAAATATCAATTTACATACCTTTAAAAATACCCAATTCTTATAAGTAATAGCACAAAAAACTCTTTTCACTCACAAAACCACAAAACGGCTAACCTCCACATTCGATATTCGAAACATATATGGATATGTTCTAGGGCCACCTATATGCAACCCACAATAAAAATAAAAGTTGTATGGTTGCCAATACACGAGAAACCGTCCGGTCGGTATTACCCCGCTGGCCGGGATTCCCCGACTTTACCCTACACCTACCTAACCTGTAATGGAAAAATTACAATCGTTAAATGCGAAGTTAGTACCCACTTCTTAGAAAGCATTCGTTAGTACCTCGTTAGTTACCATTTATAAAACAACAATTTTTGTCTGTAAGATAACCTATAATAAAATGGTCACATCTCTAAAATGCGTGGTTAGAACATACTCTTCCCAAAAAAAGTTTTTTTCTATTCGGTAGTAACTCGATTGTGTCTGTTTGTTTCAGAAAATTATGAGTTTGTTAACTGCCATTTAAAAAAACAGCAACCCTTAAATGTTGTAAGCATCAACCTATAGTGCAGCTACACAGAGTGAAAGCAGGTTTCTCGCGCTTATGGAGGACAGAGTAGTTGGGGGTAGATACCGGCAGTTCTGCTCGAAACATTGAGCGTTAAAGATGTCATCGTCGTCATCTTATGATATGATTGCTTTAGATTCAGTCGTTTACAAACTGGGAAGGAAAAAAATCAAGAAACGCCCTTAGCAGGAGGTTTTGAGCACTCGTTCCTTGGTGGAGCAATGGGACTATTACCTCAAAATTTTATACGAAATTTGAAATTAATACCAAATAAATGAATGCAGAATCTCAGCCGAATCGGAATTATATTCTGTCAATTATTGAAAAAATTAAATATGTAAAAAATAAAAAATCACAAAAAATCTGCATGAACATTCAGTTTTGATTTACAAAATAAATTTCTCTTGAATCGGTTATCCTGTTATGGAAATATGGAGATTCTTCTTTTCAATATTACAATTGAATTTTCTATGATTCTGTTGACACTATGGCCACAAAATTTCACATGAAAATTCAGGATAACAGTCTTCATTCACAAAAAAAAATTCACCCGAATGGGATATTCTGTTATGGGAGATTCTTTTTTTCAATATTCCAATTGAATTTTCTATTGTTCTGTCAACACCACGGCCTCAAATTTCTGCATGAACATTTAGCGTATCAATCTTCATTTATAAAATAAATTTCTTTCGAATCGAATATTTTTTATGGAAATATGAAGTTCCTTCTTTTCAATATTTCACCGATAATGCGGTTATCGGCTTTCACTGTGTTTGTACCCTTAGGGTAATTTTCTAATTTTGAGCTAAAAATGGTAAACCTGCTTTCACTCTGTAGCTGCACTTAGGCCGATGATAAGATGTGTGCATTCATAGTAAAGTGAACAACGACGAGTCAGTAGCGAGGATAGCGACGCGATAGTGCAAGTTCGTTTTCTCTGCTCTCATAATCAAAATGGACATTGAAAAGAACAGATGAGTTTCATTTCATTCGAAATGCTTTGTGGGACCAAAAAGATAGAAATCATCTCAAAAGATTTTCATTAGATAAATTATGGGATTATTCACAACAGGCGAACGTGAGGTGAAAATTCCAAAATTTTCATTCTTACTTTCAATAATAAAAATATTATATTTTTTCTTTTTCCCCATTTCTTATGCGGGAATTTGTCAGTTGTGTTGTGCTGTCTCTTTTCTCATTTCATGATGAAATAAATAATAATAATAATTATAATAAATAATAATGAAAGCATATGTATTTCTCTGATAAAAACCAGTATTCTTCTAGATTCCGTCGTGAAGACATATTACTCTGCTTTCGAATTATTATCGATTTATTACGTGCTAATTAAACTAATAAATTAATTTTCCGATTATTCCATTCTGCTTCCAAAACTGTTAAAATACGCGAGTTCATTTTGAGGAACTCAGTGCGTTCGTTTTAGTTACGAATAAAGAACTGTTACCATTTGTGTGGTTTATAAAATCGCAAGGATAAGTGTCCATTTAACCCTTAGCAGCAATCTGTACCAAGAGGGATCCTTAACCCCATGTTCGTTTGTCCAACTCGATCAATCTGTTCATGGTAAGTGGAGACAACATCAGATACTGTTTGATTGATTCTGCTGAGATTGGTAAGAATTTATATATTTTAAAACATATTTATCTTTTCATTTGTGTTGAGATATTTTATTAATTATACAGTCCACTTTTTCATATATTTTTCTCGAATATTAGAACTATATCCAACAGGATGAAGTAGCAAAATGAAATGCAATCATTTCATCAAATTCACCAGTTCGACTAATAGGAAAAATATCATATCTCCTAATTTTCTGATTTTTCATAATATACCAAATTTTTAACGAAGAATTTTCTGTTAAATATAAACTCATATTTATTTTCGAAGACATTTTGTGAGAACCTCGCTGTTCCACTATGAACAGCCAACTTTATATGAGAGAGATCACCTCACTGCTTTGCTCGCCTCTCTTCTCGTCGCTTGCTTTGTCTCTCCACTATGAACAAGGCCTTTACGCTTCGTCTCGCTTCTTGCCTCTTCGCCCAAGTGAGCGTCAACCTTCAGACTAAGGATAATAATGATAATAATAGTCCTCAAGGGCTCTGAAATGGTAAGTTCTAGAGTACGGGCTTAGCAAACCCGAGGTACCCGAGCTAAACCTGGCAGTAGGTACAAAATGCCACACATAATGATGGTGCAATTAAGGAATAGGCATATTGAGTCGTTGCCTGAGGATCGTTAGGGCATATCTGGAGCTGGTGCTGGACATGACAGCATGTGGCAGGGTGCTGAGGAGGCGGGCCCTTGTCATACAAAACACTACAGCTCAACAGACAGAGGCAAGGAGACAAACAACGGCAGTGTTACCCCCTACAGTGAGTGCTACGAAGGATCTTCAATCAGCGTTCACTCAAGAAGGGTTACCCAGAAGACGCATAAAATGGACAAGTAGTATGAATGAAACAATCATGCGCATTTACTATAAAATAACAAACTGGATACAGACAACGGTCATTCAATGAATTCAAGCGATGTTTTCCAGACCTACAAGTGACTGAACAGAGGATAGCTGATCAGTATCGCGTAATCCTCAGGAACAAACTTCTCAGACAGCCTGCAGGAAATTAAAATGAAGTTGTTAATGAAATGAACAACGAAGATGACCGAAATAGAGAAGAACACACAACTTCCCAAGTAGTATTTCCGCGACGACAACCACATTATTCACCAAAATTAACGTTGTCATTGGTTTAGGAATTATTCGTTATTGAAGACCACCTTACAACGTAATCGCGACGTTAAGCATGACTAAAGTTGCATTAGTCGAAGCAACTACATACAAAATGGTTGTTATTTTGGGATTCAGGACGACGTTCTTCTTACGTTTATTAGACAACCTCAGTTTTCTGCAACGTTGTCTCAATTTAGGAACAACGTTTTGAATTCAACTATTACCAGTGGAGATTTTCTATTGAAGTAGTTGACTTGAAAACGTTGTCACGTTGTCATTTCAGCCGCCTTTTTTTTTATTTACCTTATAGTTTCGTGATATTTCAATTCTTCAATTCATAATGACCAGGTATCATCTATGACAAAATTTTACATCAATACCTTCATTAGTAAGTCAAGATTTAATATGTCAATATCAACATTATTCGAGTATGCAACTTTTCTGACAACAAGAACTGAAAGCTTATACAAATTGAGGTGCCAGCAGATTAGTACTAATTCGAAAGATAAAGCTCTTAATATTATATTGTTGAAAATTATTTTACATTTTGGGTATTATATTAGTTGTCTAGTAACCCAACGTTCAGAATAAGTGCAGTTTTTGGTCAACTAAACTACCAAAATACGCCATATTTTAACAATTGGTCATTGCCTTTGGGACGTAAATGAACGGAAATAAATGATTTTAAAACCTTTATTTAAATTTTCTTCGCAAAATTTTTCTAAATCTCGTTTGGTAAGCGTTCGATCTCATGAAAAACATTGGCAATTTCTTCCTTGATACAACTTTTTATGAATTTTCAATTTTGAATTTTCCAGAAATATGAAATGAATCGTAGGCGCGCTTGTTTTTCAGCATGAATCAATACTATATTCAACAGTAAAGTGGTCTTATTTCTGTTGCGAAAAAATCCGTTTCACTCTTTAACAGGGGACAATTGGCTCTATGCATAAGATTGATATTAAATCGACATGGCGGTACAAGTTGAAATATTTACGTGATGGTCACGGTAATTATTTGGTTGAAATATCAAGTATCTTAACCTCATATGTGGAATGAACTTCGTTACCATAGTTGGCGCATATGTGAATTAGTTGCGTTGAAGTAAACTTCGCAACGTTTAAACAACGTAAATCTGATAACTGTAGTTGCAGCACGACGTTGTGAAAACCCTAAAATGATTGGCCAAACTGGTGAATTTCATGGTTTTGATAACGTTGTGTTGAGGTCGGCAAAGTCACTTAGTGTGGTTGCGCGACTTCTTTATATACGTCAACGCAACGTTTTAATTGCTACTTGGGTTATGAAAACACAGATCACAACAATGTATAACAATACAAGAGGAAAGAACGACCGATCTTCAATTACCGCTCCAAGAAGATGTTCTCACGAATGAAGAGACACAGAATGGACACACACCATCTCAGGTTAATACTTATGTAGTAGATGCTAATCAAATATTGAATGAAGAACAACAAGCACTATCGAAACGTCTTCAATCAGCAATGTGCAGATTGTTAGGCGAATACAACGGCACTGATCCACTCTCCAGATCAACACTAATACGGATCAGATCATCCAAAAAGCTAGCAGTCATTATAAAGATAATGAACAGTGAAATCATAAGAATATCTCTCAATGGCAACACAACCGGAAACAATCCATTTCATCCTCTACTGTACCGCAACAACTGTGGTGAAAGCGTGGGTATGAAAACCAAACCAAGGCACCACACCATTCAACCCTGTGAACAACCTCCCATTCCCTACCTCACTGGCAAAGAAGGCTGGAGAAAAAAGTTCAACGCTGTCGGCAGGACATAGGAAGGCTGATATACAATACGAAAATGGCATCAGAACATTCAAACTGAAATCGTTGGCGGAATCGTTAATTTATCACAATCGCAGGCATTCCAGTTATGAAGAAGAAAACTCAACAGTTAAACAGTACATCGACACACTAAAACAAAAACTCAGTGTCTACTCCGAGAGATTGGGAAAATATGAAGAAAGTAACAGGAGGAAGCAAGATAACATCTCCTTTGAAAACTCGGAAAAGCATTTCTACAGATGGAAAACAACAGAACGCACGCACGCCTATCCGAGTAAGGATGACATGGAAAAATATTGGACAAAGAAATGTACAATTGGAAATCACCGCTACCAGATGAGCTCCACAGTTTTTGGCTGAAGAGATTCAACAGCTTACATAGGAATTTAACTAAGACAGTGAATTAAATCATTAGTGGTCCTGAAAGTATGCCATCCTTCCTGACAGAGGGTATCACTTATCTTCTGCCGAAAAATCACCAAAGTATAGAAGATTCAGCAACGTATAGGCCAGTGACTTGCCTGCCAACTATGTACAAGCTCATAACATCTTGCTTTACGCATCGGATATACTTCCATTGCGAACGAAATAATATAATTGCATCGAAACAGTAAGAATGCTCTATGGGTACAATGGGATCCAAAGAACAACTGATAATCGACTCCATAAACTGCAACCAAGCCCATAAGAAGAGGAGGAATTCATTGATTGAGTATCTCGACTACAAGAAAACTTTCTACTCCGTGCTTATAAAAGTTTGAGAGATCTTTATAGTAGATACGAGAATAGTGAGCTTTCTCAAAACAGTTATGTCAACTTGGCGCACTAACATCGAAATAAGCGGAACAGACATAAGAACAGGCACAGTGTCCATCAAGAGGGCAAATTTTCAAGGAGACTCATTGAGTTCATTGTGGTCCTGCATGGCAATGAACTCGTTATCAAGGATTCTAAAATCTTCCGGAAAGGGGTTTAACCTGAAAGGCAACACACGCAACATGTTAATAAACCATCTTTTATACGTCGATGACTTGAAACTGATTGCAGCAATCACAGACTAACTAGAGGGCCCACTCGACTTGTGGAGAAGTTTTCCACAGACGTCACCATGACCTTTGGATTGGACAAATGTCGTTCCCTAATCATAGCAGGGGATAAAATCCAACAGACACCTCTCACCTTATCTAACGGAGAAGAAAAACCTAAAAATGGTATGTCGCTTCATTTATTTGTTTATTTTTATTATGATCTATCCATTCATCAAATCTTGGAATAATGATAAAGAGTAATAATCATATTTTTTATTGAGCAATTCGATAGAAAAAATATGTTAGGTTACGCCAAGATGTCAAATAAGACAGAAAAATGTTATGTTATTGGACCCGACCCGACATTTCTTCGAAAAGGCTCGTAATCCCCACGTTTCAGGAATGAAAGATGATACAGTTTTATTTTCAGTCTTTCTTCCATACGGTTTTTTAATAGTTCATTTCATAATCTATACTAATATTATAAAGAGGTAAAGTTTGTGTGTTTGTATATTTGTTAAATTGTAAGGGCTAATCTCGGAATCTACTGAACCGATTTTAAAAATTCTTTCACCAATAGAAAGCCACATTATTGCTGAGTGTTATGGGCTATATAAAAAGCAGAAAAAATATGAGGCTTTCACGTGGAAGTCCGTTTCGCAAAGTGAATCGGAAAAAAACGTAAAAAAGCCAAAGCAGCGGATGGCGCGCGATGGCTTCGGGTTTAATTCGGTTCACGTTCGTGCTCACTTCGGGAGAAGAAGTCGTGGCCTTTTACATCTGAGTCGCGTTATCTGTGGTCGCGTGGTCGGCTCCTTACGCAGCAGACGTCCCTTGAATTGAATTTTTCGAAACGTAATTAGCACACTCGACATTCCGCCACATAACAATGGAACGGACATACTACTGATACATTCGTTCGATACCAATGAAATGTCAGTTTTTATTAATGAAAATGTACCGAAATTAGTCAAAGACCAGAGACAAGCTTTTGATGCACTAAATTTACAGTGTGCTTTATAACAGAGGTTCAACTTTTTTTCTTGACGCCATGGAAGGCACTGGCAAAACGTTTCTTGCAAATTTGGTATTGGCAAAAGTAGGACAATCTGGGAGAAATGGCCTAACCGTTGCCTCTTCGGGGATTGCCGCTACTATGTTAAATGATGGGAAAACAGCACATTCCACCGCTACCTCTGACAGTCTAACTAGAGCAACAGTCAGTTTGTTCCATACGTAAAAATGGGCCACTCGGAAACTTTTACGAGAAACATCTTTAATTAAATGGGATGAATGTACCATGAGTCATAGAGTTCATGTTGAAGCAGTAAACAGAATGCCCAAAGACCTCAGAAACTCTGATGCTGTAATGGTGGCATTACTTTTGTTTTCGAGGGCGATTTTCGGCAAACACTGTCTGTAGTAACAAAAGGAACACGGGCCGATTTCATCAGAGCATGCTTGAAATCATCTCACTTATGGAGTTCGGTTGCATCTCTCAATTTACGAACAAACATGAGAGCCCATTTGAGCGACAACGACGATGACGACTTTCCGCGTATAGACCAAGCAATAGAGTTATCGAAAGGTCGATTTCGTTACAAAAATACTACCTGAAATCTGACTGTGCAGTCATGCAATAGGTAGTTTCTACATGTTTTTCATGATAAATTCCACTCCTGAATCGTCTTAGGTCTTTTTTGAGAAGCGAAAAATAGCCAAAAAAATCCAAAATTTTGCTTTTTCGCTTATAAAACGTGAAGTTTTAATCTGATCGAAAAGCTGTTAGGGCACTTTTTGTAGAGAACTCAAAAACAAAAAAAAATGAGAGGTGACACGTATCAAGCGGATAATTAGTTTCCGAGAAAAGTCCAAAAAACTGGAAAAAAACATCAAATTTTCGAAAATTCATAACTTGGTCAATTTCTGAGATGAAGCGTAGTTGCTCTGAATTTAAGTAGTTATTAACATAAACTTTATTGGTGCACAATTACAAAGCTGTCGGATAAATAGTTTTTGCACAATCGCAGTTTTCCGAATTCGACGTACTTTTTTCAAGAAGGTCGTGATACTCGGCTACTTGTCGGATTTGAATTTTACAAAAAGCATTTTAAAGAGGAAATAAAATTCTTCAAATCGTTCATTCTCTCGATACCGACCGATAATGTTTAGTGGGTGAAAAACGGCGTCAAACAGGAGCAAAAAGGCTCGCATGCATCAAACTAGTCGCGGAGTGGGAGTCGCCCGCTACGCGAGGGGAAAACCGAATACCTTGTATCTTTCGCGCGTCGCGTAGCGGGCGACTCCCACTCCGCGACTAGTTTGATGCATGCGAGCCTTTTTGCTCCTGTTTGACGCCGTTTTTCACCCACTAAACATTATCGGTCGTTATCGAGAGAATAAACGATTTGAAGAATTTTATTCATTCTTTAAAATGCTTTTTGTAAAATTAAAATCCGACAAGTAGCCGAGTATCACGACCTTCTTGAAAAAAGTACGTCGAATTCGGAAAACTGCGATTGTGCAAAAACTATTTATCCGACAGCTTTGTAATTGTGCGCCAATAAAGTTTATGTTAATAACTACTTAAATTCAGAGCAACTAAGCTTCATCTCAGAAATTGACCAAGTTATGAATTTTCGAAAAATTGATGTTTTTTTCCAGTTTTTTGGACTTTTCTCGGAAACTAATCATCCGCTTGAGACGTGTCACCTCTCATTTTCTTTGTTCTTGAATTCTCTATAAAAAGTGGCTTAACAGCTTTTCGATCAGATTAAAACTTCACGTTTTAAAAGCGAAAAAGCAAAATTTTGGATGTTTTTGGCTATTTTTCGCTTCTCAAAAGAGACCTAAGACGATTCAGGAGTGGAATTTATCATGAAAAACATGTAGAAACTACCTATTGCATGACTGCACAGTCAGTTTTCAGGTAGTATTTTTATTGATGCAATATATCCCGATCTTGAAAATTTATTGGAGGGAGATTATCAATGGCTTTGTTCAAGGGCAATATTATCAACCAGAAACGATACAGTGAATGAAATAAATAAACTCATTTTAGAGAAAATTCCCGGTCAGGTCAAACACTATAAGTCTATTGACACGGTGTGTAGTATTGAGGATACAGTGCACTATCCCCAAGAATTTTTAAATGCTTTTAACCATTTTAGCTTACTTCTAACGAATGTGGGCATTCCTATCATGCTATTAAGAAACTTGAGCCCCCCAACATGTGTAATGGGACAAGGCTGCTTACAAACGAGTTACGGGACAATATAATCGTTACGACCGTTATCACAGGGCTAACAGTAGGACAACTGCCCTATATTCCGCGGATACCCATGATTCCCACTGATTTACCCATACCGTTTAAAAGGCTACAGTTTCCAGTGAATATCTCTTTTGCCCTCACTATTAACAAGTCCCAAGGTCAAACACTCTCACTGGTGGGCATTGACCTGAGAAAGCCGTGTTTTTCCCATTGACAGTTACATGTTGGCTTATCTCGGGTTAGAACTCCTGATAGCCAATATATTCTGCTATACCAAATGATTACATTATATCCAATACAGTTTACAGAGAAGTTTTGAACAATTAAAATTACCATTACCAAACTTACTTTTCCCGCGACTTGGCCCTCCTGGAATTCGATTATCGCAAATCCCTCTAATGTTTTTTCCTTCGGACAGAGTTACTTTCGAATTTTGTATTAGCATGCAAATACAAACTATACCTGCGTATAACCCTCCTTTTTGGCAGTTAGAAATCAAAACATAACACTCTGTACTAAAAAAGGATTATAAACATTATGCCTAACCATTGTTTATGTAACTCTATTTATCCAATGATCCGAAATCACCAAACGAAGGAGGTGCTGCCTCAGTACGGAATGAAGGAGAAACATCATTTATGAATGAACGAATTCCAATAGGTGGGAGAAAATAACCAACAATGTTGCCATGATCTAATATTTCAGAAGTTCTCATTAAATAATTGATATATGAACTAAAATGAAGTTTCAAAAAACGTTATGCATTGAACTTCTGAAGATATTTGATTGAAAATATGAGTTACTTATTTTGAAAATTTCAAACAACAAAAAAGTTTCCTCGGTATGGACTGTGGGATTAGAAGTTATGATAGCAAAAATAACTCAATAGTTTGAGCACAAACATCTGAGAGAACAATTATTTAAATTTTTTTAATTTCTTCAAGATGATTTGTTTCGAATATTGATTGTAGCTGCGATTAACATCGTCGTCGAATTTCCTATAAGTCGCTCTGTCTCCGGCCCATAAATCAGAGCAAGCATTCTTTAAGGACAGAAAAAAATAAGAGCCAGAATGCTTTGATGTGAAATCAGCTGAGAATCCTTTATCGAAAGTTATAACAAGTGTAGAATTTTTTTCCTTAAGCTTATGTAATGTGCTGGTCTGAAGGGCTTTGGCCGATAGCTAAGTTTGTATTGCAACGAAAAATACATTGTAAGGTCTGGCATATAAACTATTTATTTTTCTACAATAAAATTTTTGGAAATCTAATCATTATTTCACTCAAACTTGTTATAACTTTTCAAACACCTAGAAATGAAAGCATTTCCTTTTATTTTATGAATTACTACACAGTGATCGTGAAAATGAAATTTACCATACCTAAGAGATTAACCACTAACAGTAAATCATAACAATTGTGTGGAAAAATTCTCTTCGCAATTAAACCTACAGCAAAAGGCCCAAAACACTTTTCACATTTAATAAGAGAATGTTAATACACTATTAATGGTCGAATGATAATCACTTAATTTTAATCGTCTCTACCTGTGTACACCAATTTTACTTGGTTTTCAAGAAACCTGTTACTTCATCAGTACTTTTATTTTTTGATAACCAGGCATTCTTGTCCATTATCAACTTTTCTATTTAGAATAACTTTCTCAGGTTAGTGCTGGTTCGTTTGTAAGTCAGTCTTCGTCCTTATTCATGTTCTTAGTCATTTCCAATATTGCCATGAGGAATGAGTAGCCCTTTTCCTTCTGATCATTGAACAACATTTTCACAGCTGTGATCGTAAGTTGAAATCCTTCGAAACAAGGAGGTCGACTCAATGATCCATTTTTTTTGAATTTTCTTTAAATTCTCCATTAAATGGAATGCATCGTCCAGTGCCTCGAATGCTTCAATACTGTGGGGAGACAGTGCACAGTTCCATTTCTTTTTGATCTCAGCCTCTGACTGTTCAGTGCATCAAAACTTCTGTCCATCTTCTTAATAAAATTTGCTGTATTTTCTGATTGAAGCTGCTTAGTTTTAATGCAAGTTTTAATTGCAGAATACATACTGTGACTCAGAACTTGCACAGCCAATTTCACATTCATTTTCTGGAAAGCATTTGGCTGCATATGTATATCAGTTAATTTGGTAGGGCTCGGCCAGTTTTACTTCTCACATCAAGTTCGTATGTCTTTCTTATATCACTGAATGATATCATTCCCATTGGACCTACAAATTTTCCATCGAGAAGATTATTTCTCACACTTCTGATGAGATGAGGAGCATCAAATATTGTGAAATATTTTGTTTTATCTATATAAAAATAAGGTTTTTCACTTGTTGCACCCAAATCTTTAAAAAGCTTCTGATTGCTACTTCCTTGATCACATATGACTGCCAAAGGTTTCAAACTAATTTGCTTGAGTTCTTTCAAGTTATTAAATAATATTTCTTTCAATTGGTGTCCTTTTACCCCAGCATTAGAGAAGTAGAATGAAACAGAAATTTTCCAGGTAGAATAAAGCCCTCTGACCATTATCACTAACGCTTGCTTAGCTAGGACTTCTTGTCGTCCAAGCTCTCCTAAATCCTCATACCCTTTAATTATATCCTTTGCTTTTGAAAATTCAAGGCATTGTTTTATTGCCATTTCATCCATTAAAACACATTCCTTGTCCATGACCTTCATCGAATCAACCTTGACTTTCAAGAATTTCAGTAAATTCTTGTTAATTCCTGGTTGAAATCGGCAACTCTTCAGCCATAAGGATATACTGCTTTTTGAAGGGAGTATGACACCCATTCGTCGTAAATATTTATATGTGCTGGGTGATTTGTAGTATATCGACAAACCAACTACTTTTTTTTTGACGATCAAGGTGATTTTGGTATGTGATATAATTGCATATGGGTTAAAGTCCGAGCAAATGGACGGAGGGATGATATGGGTCTTGGTGTCATACGTAATTTTCTCCTTTTTCTCGTCACATTGTCACACTCCTGGCGTTTTCTTTTTGGGATAATTGGTATATTATCAATGGCCTCCAAAATACTATGATCCACATGCATATCCGTTGTAGAGCCGGAGTTTGATGGGCTTACTTCTGGAGTTAAGTAGTGTACTTCTTTAGAAGTTGTAGGTAAAGAACTCTCTGAAGACACTTCACTCCTTTGGCTTGAGGTTGATGGGACTGATAAATAACTTATTGGAACAGCATCCTTTGTTAATTCCTTGAGAGGAAATTATTCTTTGAAAAGTGTTCACTGCAGATGAACTTGCGACGAAGGCTTTTAGGGCTCAAAGATAGTAAGTTGATGTTACCTGAAAAAAAAATTTAATCAATGAGATGGATTTTATAACCTGATTTCATAGGTTTAGGCATGGAGTAAACTTGAGGAGGAAGATAAGAAAATGAAATAATTTATTCAAAAATCACTTGTCATATGGAAAAATCTAAGGGTGAACTTCAGTCATAGGATAGTGTAAGATAGTGGTGTGCCATACAACTCATGATCTTTAAAGAATTGCAGTCAGAAAAAAAATGGTGACCCAGAAATATGTTTATCAAAGAGCTACATGATAAAAGAAATATGTTTAAATAATAATTACCACTATTGAGTATCCACTTTTCTAAACGTGCCGCATCGTTCACAGGAAAGGAAAATTTTCGAAGTCCAGGTGTATTCCTCGAGTTCTTTGTGCAGAGATAATAAGCACATTCACTTCCAGAAACAGATCCATCCATCTATAATGAAAATGGAATTAAGAACATACAACTTTTATCAAATCTAAACCAAAGCACGGATTCCTCCTGTCCAGTGATTTGTCCAAAATCATAATATGGTGAAATGTGCCATAACTGAATATTTTCTAAAAAAATTGTTGATAAAAAATTGTGCGTTTCCCTCTGAAAACACTCACAAGTGTTGAAATTAAAACTGTAGAATCATAACATCTTAAGGGGAGGTGCTACTCGTTTTCGAACCTTCAATCATTGAGCTCTTCCTTCAATCAAATCCAGTTTGTATAGGGCGTAGATTAACAATTTTTTTTATTGAAGCTTGATAATTACTCTCAATTATGTGTTTGCCTTTTTTTCATTTTTTCTCGTACATTGTGAGTACAACGATGTGTTTAATAAAATCTGAAAATACGATTCTATTTCCATGATATCTCTGTCAGTTTTCGAGATAAATGTATGAAATTTTTAGGATAAATGTACAATGCCATTGTGCACCATAAGTATTATTCTGTTTTTCCATTTTCTGCCCCTTGATTCAAGAAAAAAATCATATAGTACAGAGCTCCTACTACACGATTATTTGATAATTTATTTGAAGAATCAGGGAGCAAAAAATGAAAAAACGGAATAATACACATCGTGCAAAATGGTATTGCACATTTATCTTGAAAATTTCATACCCATTTATCTCGAAAACTGACAGAGATATCATGGAAATAAAATCGTACTTTCAGATTTTATGAAACACGTCGTTGTACCTACTCAAAACGTACGAGGAAAAATGAAAAAAATCACACATTTTAGAGAAATTATCAAGCTTCAATAAAAAAAACTGTTGATCTACGCCCTGTACAAACTGAGATATGATCGAATTAAGAGCTAAATAATTGAACCATAACCTCCTTAAATTAAGATGTTTAATTATTTATTATTTTAAGATGGCTGTGATTGAAGGTTCGAAAACGGTGTAGCACCTCCCCTTAAGGCCTGTTGTAAACTTGGATCGGAATAACAACAGTTCATTTGCATTCGACGAAATATTGTAAAAATAAATTACTGGGACCCAGACGAAATATTGGCTATAAAACTAATGTATGCTTACCTTGCTAAGAAAAATGGTAAATACTCTACAAATTATTGTCTTTAATCACATACAAATACATACACTTTAAACGAAAAGTGTAATAAATATCCAACAAAGCCAACTTGAGAAAGAGCTAAACCCGAGAACACGTGAAGTGTGAAGTGTCAAGTCAATACTCAACTCAACTGCCCTCAAGAGAAAGAATTTCGACGAAACCTGAAATAGTGGTCCAAACCAGCAATTCGCCTTCAAGGTCAACTACACTATTTGCTTCTTTTTTTATATATCCCCATCTTTGTTTACACTATTTGGCAACATCTGTCTTTCTCTATTCGCGCGCAACGTAATCGTAGTAAAATTCAAATTGAATTTATGAATGGGCACATCTAAACCAAAACCCCCTCTGTGAGCTAACTCCCCGAACTACACACCATCGGACAACTAGAGTTATATAAACAATGACCTAACGGAGTGGGCACGGGTCAGCTAGTGTTAATTATTTCTGTAACAGGAGGTGTGCTGCATTACCGGTAGATGTCATGTTATAAGATCCGTTTTATTCATCTTGCATTCAAAATATTGAAATTAATATAGACACGTTCAGTTTTTTTTCAAACTGCTTATCTTTTGATGAGAGCATAAATTTAGAATTTCGTTCTTTTTAATCGTAGCCATCGCAGAGTTGAGAATAAAAACTTTGACGAGCAGTTAAGTTGAAAACCAGCATTTTTCAAATTTCTTAGTATTTGGTTGCTGAATTAATTTGTCTGTTGAGGCATTAAACAAGTAAATTTGGATAGCCTAGTCGGATTTTATTCCATTCTTTTCGAAGCTGCAATTAAGTGAAAATCCTCGACTACGAGGGAAAGTTCAAAGTACATTCATAAGAAGTAAATATTTTTTTCTCATTTCATTCTCAGATTTTTTCATGGTGATTTTCACATTTGGACGTAGTAAATTTTGGGTTGAATGGTGCATACCTCCTGGGACAAATTGGTTTCATGGTTGATAGCTGAATCTATGGGAAAACCCCCACATCATACTATTTCATTTATGGTAAAATCCTGGTGCAATTCACTTGGGAGAGGAGTTCATCCAGACTTTTAAGATAAGTGCCTTATTGTATTTGGTTCCCTCATACTTATTCAAATTTGTAGATAAATGGGACATCATTTTTTGATATCGTAACTGTTTTCTATTTGACTAATCTTTTTTTCTGGATATCACATTTTTGTATAATTCAATTTTCATTATACCCCTAAATTCTTAATTTCCAATATCAATTGTAATAGTTAAATTTTTGCTGATTCAGCATTTTATATTTCAATTTTCTCAAACCATCCCATTAACATTCAAAATTAATATTTCATATTCAATTTCATATTTGGCTCATTTTCTCTAATTCATCAAATTTATAATCGAGTTGACTGGTTTAGATTTTCTTCAGTCTTATAAAGAAATAAAAAGTGACCATTGTTCCAAGTGCACTGTATTTTTGTACTACATTTCACCTAGACTTGTAGATCTCAATGTTAAATGTTTGAATTTCATGAAATTTTGTACATAAATATTGGATTGTTTAGATTAAGTGTAATTTCAATTCTGGTTGACATTGGCATATACGTATAACCCATACCTGATATTGTCTCTATGCTCAGTAACAATCATTTAATTGAATACTGGACAAATTATTGATTGTATTGTATGACCACAGGTTTGGACAATAAAGCAAGTACAACCGTAGCAAAGATGGAACCGGTTCTATTCATTTGCAAGCCTGATATAGACACAAAAATAGTCCCAGGTGCATGCTCATTTCATTGAAATTTCAGGCGTAACCGGTCAGGTCGACAAAAACGTATGAAAAAGGCATGGTGTAATAGAGTAATTAGCAACTTATTCAGGCGTGTTTTCATCGTCGGCGCGGCGCGGCGCGGCGCGGCGTCGCGGTCGCCATCGTTAATTCGTTTTTCACAGGACTGATTCTTTTCATATGAATCATTCTTTTCATATGGTGGCAATAAATTGATATCAGAGGTATCTGTGAATGTAAATTTTCAACCGAATATGTATCCGTATCGCCTCCTAGCTTGAATACGGAATTCCGCACTGTTCTTTCATTTGATACTTACTTGGATTTCTAGATAAAGGAAAATTCATAGTTTTACGAGGCTTGCTTTTTTTATTTCGGCTTTGAAAAAGTTTAGTGTGGCAATCTGGAAACTGACTACTCCATTGTTAAGTTTGGAACGTTTTGGAATACGATCGCTATTTGTGTTGTTTCCAGTACCTAACTCAAAATATTCATCTAGGCGAAAATATGGATTTAAATTGTGCGACTTCCGACGTGGATTTATTCAGCAACAACGCACCGAGGGACTTGATTCAATTTTGGTATAAGGAATTGAATCAAGGTCGTGTTTCACTCCAAGACGAATTTCTCGAATATGTTCAGATCATGTTCATCGAGCAAGATATGGAGGAAAAAATTCAGTTTTGTGTATTCAACCTCATCATAATTCATAGGGAAGATTTATCAATCTGATGTGACTCATTCCGAAGATAAAATGATAATATCAATTATTAAGTAGAAACCAGGAGTGTTTTTGCAGTGAATAAAATAATACATATAATATTTATTGTTGATTTAGGTTTCTTGTGTTTTTTTAGCACTACAGTTCTTGACTAGTAAATAGTTATTTACTTTTCATGAAATATATTTACTTGAATATATGTTTCGGCCGTATATGGCTTTTTTCAAAGAGAATACAACAATCAAATAGTTTCTATGAAATACAAAGAGTGAATATCATATAATTTAATTTTGAAATCTTCTTACACTTACAAAATTTTAAAATTAATTTATATGATATTCACTCTTTGTATTTTACAGGAACTATTTGATTGTTGTATTCTCCTTGAAAAAGGCCATATACGGCCGAAACATATGTTATAGTAAATATATTTTATAAAAAGTAAATAACTATTTAAACGTCAAGAACTGTAGTGCTAAAAAAAACCCAAGAAACCTCACAGGGTGATCCAATATTAACGAAAATAGAGAACGCCTGAAATTTATCTAGTCTAGTCGGATCTGATTTATTAAATTTCAGGAATATTTAAAGATGGCAATCGTGAAAGGTGACAAAGCTTCCAAATTCGAAAACATTCGATAGAATAGAATGAAGGTTTCGGTAGAATATTTTAAGCATTATTGAACCCTGTAAGACCGTACCAAGCAAAGATTTTAAGTTTTTCTCATTAATTGATTCTTTGTGGTTACGAAAAGAGAAAGATAATGTTCACCTACAGGGTGAAAATAAAAAAAGCCCGCAATTTTTTTAATCCGGATCTGATTTAATCAATTTCTGAAAAATCGGGATATTGCAATCGTAAAGGGTGACAATTTCAAAAGTTATCGAAATTTGAAATTACAGTCAGAAGATGAATATCACCCTGTATATCCCAAACGAAGGCACTCAAACGATTGAAACATCTTGTTGCGAGTCCTCCTTAGTAGATGTGCAACAGGAGTTCTGGCGCAAATAAGGGTAGTTTTTGGAATTTTTGTACCTTGTGAAAACTTTTTTTAAGTCCCATTTCAAGGTCAGCAGTGATGGTTCAGATTGGAGACTGAGTGGTCAAGGGTTGGCGGCTGAGGGTTGGAGGGGTAGTAGGGTGAGGGGTAGGAGGGTGAGGGCTAAGAGTGACGTTAAAACTTTTTATAATTCCATTGGGAATCGAACCCAAGATAGATGTGTTTCAAACCAGACGTGTTAACGTCTAGGCTATACTAGCTGTTAGATAAGAGTGTAAGAAATATCACTTATAGAGAGAGCGTGACTATGATGTTGATAAGATGAAATCGTGACTCGGCAAGTCTCGATAGTAATAGGATTCGAAAATGAAAGTCCATTTACTCATAATATGTTTATTCAATTCAATAAATACTATGGAATATCAATCGTTTTATTATACACATAGAAATATATCATCGCTTAGGTACTATCATACATACAGAAATATATTATTGAGAATAAGGTGAAGTTAATAATGTTTCTGATATTGAAATCTTTTTTCGGAGTTCATCTAATTCTAGCATCTTCCGTTTATCGAGTGAATAGTGACCCCAAGGTGGAGTGTCGAATGTTCCAGGCACCAAATATCTCTTGTCGTCTTCAGGACTTAAAGCTATTTTTTCCTGAGTCAGCGAATAAACTTGATGTTCCTTCGCTTGGATTAAATTTTGCGCGATAATTTTTTGTTTCCATCTTTCTAAACACTCTATATAATCGTCGAAACAAATGTTCAATTCAATTCAATCTCCTCAGGATCATAGTCTTCTTTCTCACATTGTCGTTTCTTCACATCAATCTCATTATGTGAATTTTTGATTGCGTACAGTTTAGATCTGAGACCAACATAATCAGTCATAGGTGTTCCATTAAACTCATCCTTCATCATTCACTTTTATTCACTTGTGGAATTTCATAAATGTTATCTTTAGGATAGTCGGAGGTATCAAATCGTGTATAGCAATCTCTTCTCATCACCTCATAGGGATCTTTAAATAACTCGTAAATGAGAGAGTCAGTATCAGTATATAGTACGATACAGTTATAGTTATCAAAGGCGTTTTTCATGTAGTCATAATGGAAATCATGTATAGTTGTTTTGGCTAAATCCAAGATGCTCATTCCCACATATATCGGGTTGTTCAAATAAATTTCAAGTTTCTTAAGCTCAACAGCCACTAGGTTCTCATTGAAAATAACAGAATTCTTGAACTCAGGTTTGGAAATATAAGCTTCCGCTGCATAACGACCTTCCCATTTCGTTAAAAGATGGACATTGACCCTCTTCCTAATATTTTCCATCGTTTTTCCTGCAACAAGAAGAATTCGAATATAAATATAGAAATCATATAATTACGAATGAACTCACCGAATACAGCATTATTCATCAATTTGAATAGATTCTTCTCGAATTCATTCTTTGCTTCCTTCCTCAAGTTAGTATTCAGGTCGATATAAGACTTGAGCCATGCTGACTGCTTGAACTTAAGTACACGATGTATTTTTGTTAAAATAAGCCCATTCTTCAAAGCCTGCTTCAGATTTTGATAATGAATAACATATTTCTTCTTTCGATGTAATGTGGCCATAAGTTTTGCATTTTGTTGAGATGTGTACCAAGGTGTTTGAGTTTTGGAATTATAATGTTCTGGGCAGAATGGTAGATCTTTATGTTTATCGTGCAATTCTCTGGGATATTCGACATCTACTTCTAAAATATATCCCTCTGAAGCATCATCAGGTACGGTGGTAACATCAATATTTGTATCAGACCATTGAAATCCTCCATATGGTAGATATTGTGACATTGCCCAACCATATTGATTATTTATATCAAAGTATATGAGGTAATTATCTGATTTAGTAGGATCATAATTGGGAATATATTTGTTGTTTACATGTGCTCTCCTTTTACCACAAACTTGACTCAATCCTCCACGGATTCCTCGTTCAACAAACAAAAACATGTCAACATCTGTTAAAAGTTCCAATTCTTGTTTTGTATGTTTTAACATTGCATCCCACGTATATCCAGGTAGGATGAAATAATGGGCTGGATCTAGTCCGTAAGTCTTATGGCAGCTTCAACGAAATTGTTCGAATACATCGGCTAATAGAAGGATATCTGTTTTCATGTAAAGATCCGAATAATCACCAAAATTCTGGCATTGAAATTTATTCCATACCAGTTGAGCTCTCATATAGTTTCTTCGAGGACATTTCTTTCCATCTAATTTATTATAGAAAGCACCAATTGGTGGAAGAGAAGTTTCATTGAAACGGTCATTGGAGTCGATATAATCATATGGCATTACCCCTTTCTTTGTGAGAAGCTTTATGTGTTCTTCAGATTCATTAGGAAATTGGGATTTCAAGTTGGGAAAATCTTCTAATCCTGAAGATAATTGATCCAGTGAGAAGGCCATAAATCGGAAACTATCAATGAATCGGAAATTGATACAATATTCAGCATAATGTTTAGTGAAGCTTATATATTTTTCCTTTGTTATAGGTAGCAAATCAATTTTTCCTTCCATCCTTGTAGCAATATCTTTTATAACGAAATTAGCATCATAACCACTTAGGTTGTGAAATACTACAGGGATCGTGTGGCTATCCTCATAATTGATATTGCATCCTTCATGTGCTGCTCCACGATAATTGTTTTCTGCTAATAGATGATTATGGTCTCGTACTTTCTTCTCACCAGGTTTTAAAATTTCCTCACAAATATGACAATGTGTTGCCTTTCGAAATTCAGATTCCTGCTGTGACGTCATATCAACATCATATGGACATAGGAAAACTGTTTCAACGTCTTCAGCAAACTGGTTCATTTCATCTGCAAACCAGGTCATTCAATTACGTCCCCGATATGAACGGTAAAAACTGAGAGTGTCATCATATGAACACTTTACATAATTTTGTTGAAGAGTAACGTCCATGATGATGAATATTGAATGAATTGTTTACAGGTATTTGGATTAGACATCAGAATTGACTTTCAACCAGAAACGAACGAAATAAATATTATGACGATATTTTGATTGAAACGAATATTGAGCCTTGAGGAAGAATCACGAAAGATTCGAAACGTTGACACATATTTAAGAAATCAAAATAAAATCTAGTCCAAATACCTGTAAACAATTCATTCAATACTTTACATAATATCCAACAGCTGCTGCTTGATGTTCTTGATAGTTGTTTTTTATATTGGAAGGCTTCAATACGCTTTCTAGATCTGCATAAATTATGAATGGGGCCTTCTCCTTATTCTGGTGATTTTTGAATTTGAGAATATTTTTTCCTATTTCAGGCATTTTGATAGCAGTTTCATTCATTTTACCACAATCTATAGAATGAGTTTCAAGTTTTTCCTGTGATCGGAAGTACCGAAGGCATCTATCACAAATGAATTTCTGCCCATGTTCTCTGCTCAACTGGTTGGATACAAGACGAGATAAATTTTTGATCCATACGTAATGGAATTTAATGGGTGTATCATCATCATATCTATCTTGAATCAGGAGTGAGTTAACATGCTTTTCCATCTTGATCTTGGTTAGGTAGGTAGGTAAAGTGATGAAGCTCTTCTTTACCTTCTTCAGAATATAAACGTTGATGGAGATGTTATTCTGCTTCTCAAAGTTTGATATCTGTTTCATTGTCATCGGAAATTGAATACCTTTCAACTTCAAAATTTTAGAGTAATGAGGGTACTTACTTGGATGTACGTTCGGGATCTTTTTCAACGAGATGTAATGCAGCAGTCACGGCCCACGCAAAGCAGGCGTCATCGTTGTTTTTCACATTGATACAAGCATGTTTCTTTTTAATTTGAGGGGGTAGTTCGATGTATGAAGATCCAAGTTGAGGTGTAAACTTGTTTATATTCACCCCAAGGTTAACAACATTCACCAAAGCCCATCCACTATTCCTTTCTTGGAATTCTTCGAGTTCCTTCAAGATTGGCATTAAAACATTTCTATTGAACCATTCGGTGATGTTCGTGTCCCGATAAATAGGCGAGTTTGATGTTGTGAAGTATTTATTCTCCTTTTGAATTTTATTAGCTGTCATGATCTGAAACTCGCCACAAAACACCATATTGCCTTTACAGCTTCATCTTTTTTCAGTGCGTTCAGAATTCTTCGTCGAAATATGGCCTCACAATCCAACAGAAAATCTTTAGGGTCCTTATGTTTCAGATTGGTAATAACACCTGTTCGAATACTTGACTCGAAAGCAGAAGATGTGGAATCATCCCAATGTACTCTATCTCTTGCACTTTCCTTACGGACTTTAATACCAGCACCCTTTCTTCGTATGGACTTCAACTGTGATCTATACGCGTTCACGTGATTTAAAGTTGTGATCAATTTTTGCTTCTCCCCCACTGATTTGCAGCTCTTTAAACGTTTATTGATTCTTCTTATGGATAAAGAACACTGTTTTATTCCATCAACAAATTATATTCTTATCATTAGCGGTGATGAATAGAGCCAGCAGCGATTTTATAACCTGAAGACAATCTTCCATGTTGAACATTCTCGATGCAACTGAAACAGAAATCATATAATTAGCTTATATAGGTTAAAGGTATAAAGTTTAACCAAAGATATTTTACAACAAGATGGAGCAATCCTTTACTGGATGAACTGAATGTTATGTTCCCATAATAAACACTGTTTGTTTACAAAGAAAGTGTGTTGTCGTAAATAGAAGTCAGTGGCGTGGATCTAAAAAATTGTAAAGAATAGAAATAATATAATAAAGGTTATCGAAAATTATAATCTTTGGTTATTATTCCATTGGATGCAGAACTAACGTCATTTTTTTTATAAATTTTGTTAACCTTCCTGATGTTTTCATCTTATTCTAAATCATTGTTATACGCAGAATTTTTATGGTGCGAGCATATTTTCGATTCGAAAAAAAAATTTAATGTGAAAAGAGATTTGAAATGGCAAATATGATTTTCAAACATAGCTGTTCTGCTTTTAATAATTACAGACACCTATACAATTGAATGTTATATCATTATAAATGATCTTATGAACAATCCTGTTATATCGAATACATCTATATTCGGTCACTTTTCAGTAAGGCTGCATGATACATTAGTACCATACAAGACGATGCTGTATGTCTAAATTTAGATTCTAACACAGTTCGATATCTTGTTCTGAGTTGAGCCCAGATTTTTATTGAGGACCACCATGTTATTACAAATGGAGCTCATTTAACTGCAAAGGTTTGAAATTTAAGGATACTACAACTGTATACTAAGTTAAATTGAATAACAAATATAATAATAAATTTATTGATCCAGTTCGACATGAAAATACGTATATTAGATATGTCAGTGTTACAATCATATTAGTTCTTATTAATGCTGTAATAGGAGCAGTATAGCCCCTCAGGGGCTATACATAATTATGTGTAGTACGGGGATCGCCAAACCCGAGGTACCCGAGGACCTGGTGCTAGCACCTTGTATATACCGTCCTGACCTAGACATGTCTTAGGATGGATGGGGAGCTTGACTTAGCCGTCTGGCTTGCTAGGAGACAATCTACTAAAAATCCCCCAATCCCAAGGTAGGTGAGTCGCCGAGGGGATGCGTGTAAGAGGGGTAGATCGGTCTTTAGACTCACAACCCCGTGGAACCGGGCGACTCTACGGTGGTAATAGCCTTCCCCATGATATGAGACCACTGTCATGGGGTGACTTCTTTTTGTGCTCGACTCGTGGGATTTAGTATGACTGATTCACAAAATGTAAAAAAGCTGGTGAAAGAGCTCGATAAGAGCGGGAGCGAATCTGCTGCGGCGAGTGTAAGCTCAAGGTCGCGAAGTAGTAGTGTGGGAGGCAGCACTATCGGAGGTATCAAAAAGCTGGGCGCCGACCTGAGGGATTTCCTCTTGTCGGATGTGAACAAGGTTAGTAAGGCGGCAACGTCTTACATCCTTAGAACGGTGCATGAGCTTGAGGGAGTTATATCTCAGTTAAACGCTGAGAATAGCAAACTCAAAGGGATGATCATGGAGAAGGATAAGTGGATGAAGCGTGTTGAGGAAGGGGAAATCACCTTTCCGGGTCGTGCCCCCAGCACGTATGCAGGTGCGACTGCAAAGAGTATGAATGTGGCGAGTGCGGAGGTTCCTAGGGTAGCCCCCCCTAAAAAGGAGGTCCCGAGGTCCTTTGCTCTCGTGGTGAAAGATAAAGAGGGCAAGTTGAAAAGTGAGGATGTTAAGAAGCAGGTGTTGGCGGAGGTGGCCAACAGCTGCAACGTGAGGGTCACAGCCCTCCGAAAGTGCAAGAACGAGGGTGGCATTGTCATAGAGACAATGACCGCAGGCGAACTTGAGGTCTTGTCGGGCTTGAAAAAGTTCGACGAGATAGGCATGATCGTTGAAAAACCCAGGAAACTGGGAGAGCGACTGTTGGTCTTTGACGTTCCGTCACAGATCAGTGAGAATGAGCTCCTAAGGGAGGTTCATAGGAGGAATTCGGGGGGCCTTGAGTGGCCTGACATCTGTTAAAGGAATGTAAGCTTAAACAGAATGTGTGCAGAAAGTGTGGTGAAGAGGGGCATGTCATCCGTGACTGCAAGAGCGAGACTGTCAAGTGCAGGGAATGTCGTATGAAAGGAAGGAAGGATACCGGGAACAGCACGTCAAGTGCACAGTGTCCGGAATTCCAGGCACGAGCGAAGCGCCTAAGGGCGCGAATGATTGACGAATAAGTGTTAAATGTCTGGCTTAAGAGTCGTGCAGTTGAATGGACAAAGATGATACGGCGTCATGAGTGCACTTGGTGAATGTATGGTACGTGAAAGGTTGAGCATATACTTGCTGCAGGAACCGTATATTAGGGATGCGCGGGTGTGTGGAATACCCACGGCCATGAGAACGTATGTATCGAGTTCTGGCTCGGCAGCCATCGTGGTAAATGATCCCGATGGAGAGGTCCTGCCGGTGCCTGAGTTAATAGATGATTGGGGAATATGTGTTTGGTTCAGGAATGCCTTGTTCGAAGGATATCTAGTCTCTGTGTATTGTCAGTACAGTTGTGAGTTGGAACCATACTTGGGGTATATTGAGAGAGTTCTTGAAAGGGTCGGAGACCGTCCCGTCCTTTTCGGAATGGATGCAAATGCAACATCTCCTTACTGGTTCAGTAAGGGGATGAGAATGAATGGTCCGAAAGCTGATAGGGGGCGTATGCTAGAGGATCTAGTAAACCAGAGAGGGCTCTTGGTTCTGAATGAGGAATCTGAATGGTACACCTTTAGTGGTGCTACGGGTGAATCGGACATCGATGTCACCTTGATGAATGAGAAAGCGTGCGCTTCCTACGCCGCTAGCTGGAGTGTGAAGCCTGACTGGTGTATCAGTGACCACAATGGTATACTGATCACACTAGAAAGGAGAGTAAGAGATGATGCGAGTAAGGTAGAGCATAATAGGTGGAAGATTAAAAATGTCGACTGGGATAAGTATAGGGTACTCATCAGGGATGAGGCAGAAAGTGTCGGTCTTGACCGATACCGAAGTATATCTGCTGATGAGCAGGTGAAAATGCTGGAAGGATGGATCACTAAGGTGAATGAGCGAATGTTGAGAAGGCCAGCAAAGTCCTCCACCAGAGTCTCCTGGTGGAATGCTGACCTTCAACGAATGAAAAGAGCTGTGAGAACAGCTAGAATGAATTTTCAGAGGGCAAGGAAGGTAGGTGAATATGAGAGAGAGAAAAGAGAGTATCTCCATAAAAGGAGAATGTATAAACGTATGATGAATGAATGTAAAAAGAAAGATTGGGAACAATTTGTTGAACGCGAAGGAAACACCGATCCTTGGGGAGAGGTGTATAAGATATGCATGGGAAAGAGGCAAAAGGCTGAATTGACTGGAGTTAGGGTAAACGGGAGAATGACTGAAAATTGGTGTGAAACTGTGAATGCTTTGCTGGACGGTTTCTTCCCGGTCGACAATGAACGTCAGGAGAGAGTAAGGGAAAGTGGCGCAAATGTGATAAAAGAGCTCACTGAAAGTGAGGTCGAAAGGGCGGTTCGTAAGCAAAAGAATGGTAAAGCCCCAGGTATAGATGGTATATACCCTGAGATGGTTAAGAATGTCTGGCGAAGTGTACCTGAGTTTGTGTTGTCTATGTACAACGCAACACTGAATGAAGGGGTATTTCCTAAGGCATGGCGGGTGGCGTCGGTCATCGTCTTGCTAAAGTCCCTGGATAAACCCAGGACTGAGGTAGGGTCGTATAGGCCGATTTGCCTCTTGCCTGTCCTTGGAAAGGTGTTGGAGAGAATTCTGGTCCAGAGACTAGAAAGCAATATTGGGGGAATGTCTGAGAGGCAGTTTGGCTTTACCAAGGGTAAGTCAACTGTTGATGCATGGAAGTTGCTTGAAAGGATAGTCGGCGAATACCAGGAAAAGTATGTCCTGGGTATCTTCGTCGACTTTAAAGGTGCATTTGACCACTTAAAGTGGGGGTATGTCCTGAACCGTCTGTCAGAACTAGGGTGTGAGGAATTGGCAATGTGGGAATCCTATTTCCACGAGCGAGAGGTCAGAATAATTGGGAAGCATGAGTTTGTGGTGCGCATGCTGATGAGAGGATGTCCACAGGGTTCCATAGCGGGACCATTCCTGTGGAATGTATGTTTAGATGTCCTCCTAAGAATGTTTGAAAATGGTGAGATTGAGGTAGTTGCATTCGCGGATGACTTGCTCATCATACTGAAAGGGAACAATAAGGGCGTCAAGTATGCATGCAGTGTGAAATATCTGGGAATAAGAGTAGATGAAGGACTCAGATTCATGAGTCACTTCTCGGATGTTAGGGCAAAGCTAGCTAGACTAGCGGGACAAATGGGGCGTGTATTGAGGAAAGATTGGGGACTTACACGGAAGTCTATGAATGTGGTATATGGTGGCATGTTTAAAGCATGCGCCATGTACGGTGTGGAAGTCTGGTACAGTGAAATCTACAAAAGGTATGCAAGGGATAGCATAAATAGGTGTCAGAGGGTGGTTATGGGGGCATGTCTGAGGGTTTGCAGAACTGTGTCCACCGAAGCCATGCATGTATTGATGGGTGTAACTCCATGGGACCTTTTGGCTGTGGAGATGGGTGTGAGTAACAAACTCAAGAAAGGAATTGAGTTGAACGAATTTGATCGAAAGTATGTTGGTGTCTGGGGTTCCGATCCCATGGAAGGTGTAAATGCATTAAAACAAACACTGAGACAGGAATGGCAGCGAAGATGGGATGAAAGTGATAAGGGGCGAGTCACATACGGCTTCATACCGAATGTGGACTTTGTTGTCAAGAATGAATGGTTCTCTCCCGGACTGTATATGGGTTACCTCATTACAGGTCACGGGTCGATGAATGAGTTTTTGCATAAGCGAGGTCTCAGTGAGAGTGATAGATGTATTTGTGGCGAGATTGAGAATTGGGAACATGTCTTGTTTGACTGTCTGGAATATTATGGGTTGAGGAGGGTCATCCTCGAAGGCATCACAACTACGGTTGGAATACGCCAGAATGTATGTAGAATGATTGAGACGTATGACAGGTACGTACAAGTGGGCTACTTCGCGAAAGAGGTATTTGCAATGAGATCGAGGACATTAAATGTAGACTCACTGAGGGATTCGTTCCCCGGAAATAGGTAGTGGTAAGGTGCTTGATTTATCCCTTAGGGGAATTGTGGCGCAGGGCGACAATAGTGGTTGAAAGGTGCGCCGTCCTGGCTTTGAAGAGTGAGGGTTTCACACCACTTGGACTTCTGGGGTGTACGTACTGATTCCATAGCATTGTCGGCGGGCTTGGTAAACCCGCGCAGTAACCCTTACCTGCCTCAGCAAGGCATGGATACTCAAGATCCTTAATTGCGAGGGAAGAAATTCCCGAAACATGTCCCACGAATGACGTATTATGATTCGTACCACGGGAGGGCTTGCCCGCAGGATGGTCGGCTTTGGCATCTTTGGGCGCCTTAGTTGCCTTCCTGTCAGCCCTATCGGGATTGGTTTCGTGGTGGCAGTGGTTGAAAGCCTGCATGCTGGGCTAGAGGGGTTCTGATCCACCTCGCCGTGTGAGTTGCGTATACAACTCGGGAACTAGCCACCATAGCTAGTAGATATTGAATAGTGTCTCCTTCCATCAGTAAGGGCGTAGGACTTGAGAATCCGAAACCACACTGAAAGCTGAGTATTTAGTGTACGAAGCGCGCTAATTGGGCGTATCCCAATTCCGCACCCATGGGGGTCGTGGCCATAAGCCTTCGGGTAGGTGGGTCACGTTAAACTTATAAATGTTGTTGTTGTAATAGGAGTTAGTAAATAGTTATTTTCCTAACAAGTGCGGAAAGTGATATTTTCCCGCACGAAACTGCCGTTACCCAAACGACGCGAAGCGGAGTTTGGGTAAGCAGTTGAGTGCGGGAAAAACACTTTCCGCACGAGTTAGGAACAATATTTTTTCTACAAGCGCTTATACGAGATCAAATACGCTTATACACAGATCAAATGTGAATTGATCATTCTAAATACACATGAATGACAAAAGTCAATTCTTATTCACATGCCGTTTCCATAGTAACGTCGTCGGTGGCATAGAGATATATCATTATTCAGTTTATTCTTTAGAAAAAGCGTGCGAGAAAAACCCTTGCTAATCCATTACCACACGCATTTGCGTGCGGTAATGGAATAGCAGGGGTTTTTCCCACACTGTTTGGCAATGTGACTCTTTACGAATTGAAATACGTGCGGGAAAGAGAATGAAAGTGCACGCTTGTAGAAAAAACATTTTTCACGATCGTTCTGAAACCTTGTCTATCCATTGCCTGCACCTTTGAAGGCAAATGATAGTATGAATGAATAGTTTTGTTCCACTATATATTATAAGATAGATTACTGGAATTTTGTGAGTTTTGCAATTGAATGGCAGGGGCATCAGTATTTCTAGTGGAATAGATATGGAGACTTGACAGCCTGCATAATCAGGATTGATTATCAAGCAAGGTAGTATTTATAACTTCCATAAAAAATAACATGTAACATAAAATGAATGATTTTTACACTATTGATTTGAAGAAATACAATAGGTAACTAAAATATACTGATAATCGATTCTTCAGAAATTTTTGTACACCAATAATAAAATAACTAACAATCCAATTGAATCCAAACACAATCGAAACGTAAATGATCAAAAAAGAGTGTTTTATTTTCCATGACAGTCCTAAAGACGTTTGAACTTAAAACTAACAATTGCAGAAATGAAATGAAAACTTATTGATTCTGATACAAAATCAGATGTGTGAGCATACTTCTAAGTCGATTAACCACTTGATCGTTCATTTTCCTTGTTTCGTGGTGAATTCTTATAGTGAAATATCTTTTCAATATCAGTTTTATCAAAGGCAATTCATGACTTTCTAAAGCCCCTTCATCAAATACAAGATTGTGAAATGCATTTTAAACATCATCTGGTATACATTTATGAATCAACTTATTGATTAAATTTTCAGATCTTATACTCATAATATTAGAGTTATTAGAAATCATTTATATTGTTTTTTTCTGCTTGTGTGCATATCTTAATTACAAATTTGGATGCCTTGAATAAATTGCCATAAGTTTTTCTTTTCTGTAAAAATGAATATGTTTCACAAGTCTCCAACATATCAAGACATTTTGAACAAGTGATACATTCCCTTACATAATTATAGGCCCTATGTGAGTAAAAATGTAATGCTCGTAGAGAAGGTTTATCGGATATAAGGTTCATTTCCCTCAAATTATTCAGTAGTCCTGAGATATCTGCAATTTTCTGTTGCAGTCTCCTGTTCTTCATCCTCAATGCTTTCAGTGTCTTTTTTGTTCTGCAATTTTTCGTTTAGCAAGGGAGAAGGCAAATTTTCTTAGTTTTGGGGTCCTCAAATCTTTATCCATTACATCACGAACAAAACATTTTCTTTTTCTTGGTCTTGGTACAGTACTTATAGCTTCAGAACTGAAATAAGATAATCAATGTTTTATATCAAGAACCAGAATATATTTGGCAATATTTCCCAACTCTTAAAAAAATTAAACTCCGCCTGGGGTAGTTGAGGGGTGGATTGAGTAGCTCACCAATTATCACTGCCGGTCCCAAGCCCGGATAAAGGAGGAGGGTTGTAACGATGGGTTAGCAACCCATCTTATGTAAAAAAAAACTAGAGTGCTAAAAGTTTCGATCAATTGCCTCGAAATCAGGATGGATATAGATTACGACGAAAACTGCAGAAAAGGAATTTGAGATTGGCTACATGGAACATTCAGGGGATAAGAACAAAACAAACAGAAGTTTTCGAGGAATTGAGAAAAAATAACATAGATATTTGTGTCCTCACAGAAACAAAGAAAAAGTGTTAAGGTAATGAGAGAGTCGGAGAGTACATTCATTTCTACAGTGGTGTTGACAAAAGTGAAAGAGCGAAGAGTGGAGTTTCAATTGCTGTTCATGAAAAGTATAAAGATCATATTAAAAGTTGGGAAGAAATAAATGACCGAATAATAACATTGGAGATAGAGAAGAATGGAGAGAACATAATAATAATAGGAGTATACTCCCCAACCGACGATGCAATGGTTGGCGTAAAAGAAAATTTTTACAAAGAACTCTCAGATATATTGGAGAACATTATGGAGGATAAGGAAATATGCTTACTCGGAGACTTCAATGCTAGGGTCGGAAAATCAGACAATGATGATGTCATTGGAAAACATGGAGAAGACAAGGAAAATAATAACGGGCAGCGACTGAAAGAACTGTGTCGAACTCTCTCTTTGAAAGTTATGAATGGCTTCTTCCCACATAAAGATATACACAAGTTCACATGGATTCAGTCCACAAGAGGTTTGAGATCAATACTAGACTACGTGATCCAGCGACAAAATTCTAGGTTGAAAACTAATGACGTAAGGGCATATCGTGGTGCGGAATGCGGATCTGATCACTACTTAGTGATAGCCAAAATAATAGTGAATTTCAGAAAGACCAGTTCCTCGAAGTTAGAGAACAAAGATGAATATAAGAATCTTGAAACAAAAAGGTATAGGCTCGGGAGTCTTAAGCATAAGTCGACACAATTCCTCTATAAGCTCAGATTAGCAGGGAAACTACAAGTAATAAATGAGAATACCGATGTCGACACCAAGTATCAATTATTAAACAACTGCATACATCAAGCAGCGAGTGAGGCTTTGGGATACGAGGAGATTTTGGATAGCCAATACCAGCAGCCAGAAGGGTGGTCAGAAGAAATCAAGACCCTAGTTGAAAATAAAAAGAAAGCGTATCAGAGGTGGATGCTCACAAATGACCCGCAAGATCAAAATACGTATAGGCAATACAACAGGGCAGTTAAAAATATGGTCGCGAAGAAAAAGAATGAGATGTGGGAGGATAAATGTGAGGGAATCGAAAGATGTATGGGTGGAACAAGAGTGTCACAAGCGTGGAAAGCTATAAGGAACATCAGGAGCGAGAGAAGAGAAACTGGAGGCATCAACTTAATTGGAATAGAAGAATGGCGAGAATATTATAAAACACTGTTAACCGAAAATAGAATGCAATTCAGTGAGCCAATGAGAGAAGTGGATCTGGATGAGGAGGTAGAAACAGAAAGAATAAGTTCAAAAGAGATCAAGGAAGCACTGAAAGATATGAAAAGTGGTAGAGCTCCAGGACCTGGAAACATTCCTGTCGAATTGCTTCAACACGGACCAGATAGTTTGCTGGAGATATTAGCGGATATTTTTAACGCTTATTTGCTGAAAGGAGTAAATATACCGTCAGATTGGAATTTGGAATATATCAGCTCAATGTATAAAAAGGGATGTAAAAAGGAGTGTAGCAATTATCGAGGAATAAGTGTAGGCTGTTCGATTGGAAGATTATACAGTAGAATATTGAAGAAAAGGATCGAGTCTGAATTTGAAGAAATAGAAGAACAAAGCGGCTTCCGCGCAGGACGATCTTGCCTTGACAATTTGTTTACACTTCAGCAAATAGTAGAAAAGAGGAAAGCCCGGAATTTATCCACACATCTCGTATTTATAGATCTCGAAAAAGCCTACGATACAGTCCCCTTGATTAAATTATTTGAAAGTCTAACGAAGATTGGCCTGAGGAGAGTGTATATTCGTGCAATACAGAACATTTATAAAAACGTACAGAGCGCTGTTAAGATGGGAAGAAGGATATCAAGATCATTCAAAGTTACAAAGGGCCTCAAGCAGGGTTGTTGTCTCTCGCCAACTCTGTTCAAAATTTACATCCAAGAAGCCTTAGAAAATTGGAAAGGAAAGTGTTCCAAAATGGGAATAGAGATCGATGAATCCTGCTTAACAACCTTATTCTTTGCTGATGACCAGGTGATTGTTGCGAACTGTGAAGAAGACATCGACTATATGCTAAGAAAACTGAAGGAAGAGTACGAAAAATGGGGGCTGAACATAAACATGAAGAAAACGGAGTACTTGCATATAGGAGGAGAACAAGAAGAAGAAGAAGACCCCAGCTTACAACTGCGAGAGATAAGATCTTGCAAAAAATACAAATACTTGGGAAGCATCATATCAAGAGAGGGAACATCAGATGAAGACATAGCATATAGCGTTCAACAAGGGAAGAAATGCGTGCGAATATTAAATTCACTTCTTTGGTCTAATCAGATAAAATTGAATACAAAGATGACAATATACAAAGCGATTGTAGAACCCATAATGACTTATGGATCGGAGTGCTGGCAATTATCCATGAAGAACAAGAAACGCATCGATACTGTGGAGATAGACTTTCTCAGAAGAGCAAATAAGGTATCTAGATTGGAACATATTTCAAATGCAGAGATAAGAAGAAGGTCAAAAAGAATTCACACCACTGCTGAAAGAATAGAAACGAGGCAACTTGTATGGTATGGACACTTTATGAGGATGGACAACACGAGATGGCCAAAGAGAGCTCTCAATTATACACTAGTTAACAAAAGAAAGAAAGGAAGACCAGCAATAACATGGATAAAGAAAATAAAAAATACAATGAGAGACAGAGCCATTGATGAGAATGAATGGAGAGACAGAAAACGATGGCGATCGAAATGCGGGATGCGGCAGAAGCCGTAGGACCCCCGCTTGTATATATATATATATATATATATATATTTTTCGTTGTTTAGTTTTCTTGTGCTATTTAATTTATAAATTGTTAATTGAGGTTTCTTGGGTTTTTTTAGCACTAAGTTTTACCAGTAAATAGTTATTTACTTTTAATAAAATATATTGACTCCGACATATGTTTCGGCCTTATTATGGCCTTTTTCAAGGATAGTACAACCATCAATAATTCTATTTTCGTTTTTTTTTTGTTTGTGTTATATCTGTGAAAATGTGTAATTGTGTTTTATATTTTTAACTGAAAATGTAATATTTTGACGAAAATAGAATTATTGATGGTTGTACTATCCTTGAAAAAGGCCATAATAAGGCCGAAACATATGTCGGAGTCAATATATTTTATTAAAAGTAAATAACTATTTACTGGTAAAACTAAGTGCTAAAAAAACCCAAGAAACCTCAATTAACAATATATATATATATATATATATAAAAAATTAAGTAAAACTTACGTAGTTGGATGTGCTACCGTAAATACTTCCGAGGATACCAAGTTGCTGGACGATTCTGAAGCTGTCATAGTACCAGATAATTCTGAAACTGTCAATGCACCAGATGATTCTGTAGCGGTCAAAGAAGCAGATAAATCTGAAGCGGTTAAGGTATCAGATAAATCTGAATCAGTCAATGTAGCAGATAAATCTGAAGTAATCAGTGTAGCAGACAAATCAGTAGCTGTTGTAGTTCTGGATAGAACTCAGTTTTGAAGATTCCCTGACACTACCCAGGTTATTATCTTCTGATGGCTCCGGAGTCACAGGCGGCACAGGCCTTTCATCTGGAGATGTGCTACTGGCACTGAAATTAGAAATATTATATTTTGATATTCATATTATCCAAATCAAATTTGAATAAAACACAATAATAATATTCAATAGACACTAACCAATGAATCGATAACGAAATACTGGACGGAATAGCTTCAGTGTTCAAAAATCATTTTCCTGCTTTATATAGGAAATCTTCATCAGAAAAATGGTCAGAGCAAACATATACCTCCTTCGCTAATTTTGTATTTCCCAAATTTAATTGATCCATCCACAATTTCCGTCTGACATGATCACTAGACATTCTATTAAAAGAAAATACTGCTTTTGAAATAAGTTTACAATATGCTTATATTGAGAGCCAGGTATTCCTAGCTACGCCTATGGTAAATTATTGTTTGTTGTGTTTACTTACCGATGAATGGATCGCCCGCAGTCTTTATTGGAGCTTTTTTTACATATCGCACAGGAATTAACCATTTTTCAGTTTAATACAACAAATAATTATTGTTCAACCTCGTTTTCACTAGAAAAATCACTTAGTTAACTCGAAACGATGAGTTTGAACTTGTTCCACCTAAGCATAAGCTGTCAAAGAAGGCGGCCATAATGGAATTCATTCGTACGTCCAGGTCACGTGGTAGGAAGCCACCAATAGGGAGCTGCGGGAATGTGTTTTGATTTTGACGAAAATAATAAACATATGGCTATCTTATTTCGGCCACGTTTCTCTCTCACTATGCTCTATCTTGTTATAGAAAATCTTTGAGTTTAACGATGACATACCAACATAACGTTAGTAGGATACGAAGATACACGAAGATGCTCAAAGCTAACGATTGATAATTTTGATGAATTTGAAGATAAAACTACTATCAATAAACATGGTTCTTTATTCCCATCTAGTTTTCGTTTTCTAATATGTGGTCCGAGTGGCTGTGGAAAGAATAACGTTTTTTTAGAATTACTTTTCCATCCTAATAGCTTACGATTCATGAATGTACCAATATATTCTCTCTGAAAGTTTATATCAAGCGAAATACAAGCCACTAACAGATATTTTATCGAAAGTTCAAGGAGTGAAATATTATCCATACTCTGAAAATGACGAAATTTTAAGCCCGTCAGAAGCTGAAGAAAATTCTGTTTTTATATTCGATGACGTTGCATACGATAAACAAAATATGATAAGGGCCTTCAACGCTATGGGAGATACCAATCTATTGACATCGCTTATCTGTGACAGAGATATTCTCGAGTACCGAAACAGCTGATTCGAGTAAACGCAAATATTATTAACCTTTTTAAACAAGATGATTTGAATTTAAAACACGCTTTTGATGAACATTATCTCCAGATATGTCATATGACCTATTCGAAGATCTTTGTGGTATGTGTTGGAATCAGAATTCACATGATGTTATTACTATAGTGAAGGATTTTCCTGTTGTATTCTCCTCTCCTCTAACGAATCAGCTTGAAATTCTTGGTTCTAAATTGGTAACCACATCATCAATGGACCCTAGGAAGATAGAAACTGACTCTGTTCAGTTTAAAAACAGATCAGTTGAAAAGATAGCCATTTCAATCAACAGACTCTGATCCGTTTGAAACAGGTCAGTTGAAAACAGGTCAGGTTAGTCAAAATCAGAGCATATGCAATTCAAAACAAACTCAATGACTTCTCAACCCTGTACCCTCAGCAATCGGATTATTCATTGAAATTATAACAACCATACATCTAGCAAAAATATGTTAAGTTCAAATTATTCTCTCATGTAAAATATCTCGAAAACTATAAGTTTTAGCGAGAAAATAAATCGAAAAACACCCCCATCACCCCCTGTCGCTTCTTCAATTTTTCTATAGAACTGTTAAAAAATCAAAGTGGTTTGCACACGTTTTCTCAACCCTGGCTTGTATTTCGCTTGATATAAACTTTCAGAGAGAATATATTGGTACATTCATGAATCGTAAGCTATTAGGATGGAAAAGTAATTCTAAAAAAACGTTATTCTTTCCACAGGCACTCGGACTACATATTAGAAAACGAAAACTAGATGGGAATAAAGAACCATGTTTACTGATAGTAGTTTTATCTTCAAATTCATCAAAATTATCAATCGTTAGCTTCGAGCATCTTCGTGTATCTTCGTATCCTAATAACGTTATGTTGGTATGTCATCGTTAAACTTTATACCTTTAACCTATATAAGCTAATTAGAGGTTTGTTTTGGTTCCGAGTTCAGAACTGTTCAGGACGGTTCCTACATGCGCCGTTGCGAATTTTAAACACAAATTCGGAATGTGCGCACTTGCGAACCGTCTTGGATCAGTTCTAAAGCGTAACCAAAACAAACCTTTTATGATTTCTGTTTCAGTTGCATCGAGAATGTTCAACATGGAAGATTGTCTTCAGGTTATAAAATCGCTGCTGGCTCTATTCATCACCGCTAATGATAAGAATATATTTGTTGATGGAATAAAACAGTGTTCTTTATCCATAAGAAGAATCAATAAACGTTTAAAGAACTGGAAATCAGTGGGGGAGAAGCAAAAATTGATCACAACTTTAAATCACGTGAAGACGTATAGATCACAGTTGAAGTCCATACAAAGAAAAGGTGCTGGTATTAAAGACCGTAAGGAAAGTGCAAGAGATAGAGTACATTGGGATGATTCCACATCTGCCTTCGAGTCAAGGATTCGAACAGGTGTTATTACCAATCTGAAACATAAGGACCCGAAAGATTTTCTGTTGGATTGTGAGGCCATATTTCGACGAAGAACTCTGAACGCACTGAAAAAAGATGAAGCTGTAAAGGTCAATATGGTGTTTTGTGGCGAGTTTCAGATCATGACAGCTAATAAAATTCAAAAGGAGAATAAATACTTCACAACATCAAACTCGCCTATTTATCGGGACACGAACATCACCGAATGGTTCATGTATCCATTCAATAAGATGAACACATAAATATTTGTGTTTCTGGTTTTTATTAGGGAACGAAGAATTGAACAATACTGTAGGTCGGTCCTGGTCACTCAACGAATATTCTTTATAGAATTGATTATTTTAGGATAAAAATTGAAAAGCTTCTGATGAATTGACTGATGTATTTTCGACTGTCTTTTTATATTAACGAATCACCCTAGAAACTAATATGATATGGACACGCACGCTATTTTTATGAAAATTAAACAGTTCAATAGAAATGTTTTAATGCCAATCTTGAAAGAAAAAATTTTCACAAGGTACAAAAATTCTTTGTTTTATAGTAATTTGAGATGCGTTTCTGTTGTTCTGGTTTCACCTTTGAATTTTTTATTTTGTTACAGTGTTGTTGAAGTGTATGTACTTGTTAATTTTGTTCTGATTGTATTTTGGTTCTCCTGGGAAAGTTCGGTTATGTTACTTTCGATGTTAGCGATAATTTGATTCATTGGTACTTGTTTCAAATTGTTAGTGTTTACATCAAACTTAGGATCGAGAGTCAGTATGTTTTGAATGTCAGGTGGTATTGTAGTGTTGGAGAGATTTTTAATCGTGTTTTGTAGTGTATTCTGTTGGATAGGATGTTGTCTCAAGTTTAGTATGTTGAGTTTATTATTATGTCTCACTGTGTTGTGTTGTATATTTGTATTCAGTAATGATTCTTGTAATTTGTTATTGAGAATTCTTCGTCAGATATGTATGTCTGGAGTGTGTCTAGAATTTGTGACAATGATCTCTGTAAGTTGTTGATAGTTTTCGTTGTGTCTGTTATTATTAATTTGAGAATTTGTTTAAGATATTTCATGTGTACACTTTGATATTTTTCATTTAAGTACTTACTCTTAATCTCAATATGTGCATTTTTAACTTTCAAGAAGTTTGGAATTAGATCTCTGTCCTTACATTTTAACAAAAATATTCTTCTCGATTTCATGTTCACCATTTTAATATTTAATTTTGTAGTCGTAAGCATTAGTTCTGAGATGGATGAATCTTGGGGCTTGTTGAGATTTCTCTAAATGATTCACATAAAACAAAATGAAAAATCCATTAATGACAGATCAGACATTAGATACCTTCACAACATCTACTCCACTATTTTGAACAATCTCAAATAAGCCGACCAACGAAAACAAATAGGAAAAAGAAATATTGACGTGTCAACTCTAAAATCATTTAAAATCATATAGACTGAGAGCTGGCTACGGAGGGGTAAGGGTCACTAGGTGCAAGGGTAATTTTATCGTTTACAGGTTCGATTGTTACCGACATAGCGTAAGGCGGGGCAGCCAGAAGGCACACTGGAAGAATAACGCAAGGGTAGGGGGTTAAACATGCAATTTTTTCACGAAAAAAAGTCATAAAGTGCAAAGATGGCAATTTGTAGAATAATAGGAGGTAGTATGAGAAAGCAGGAAAAAACATTGCCAGAAGGCTGAGTGGAAGAATAACGCGAAGGGAGGGGGTTAAACATGCATATTTTTTTCGAAAAAAAAAGTCATAAGGTGCAAAGATGGCAATTTGTAGAATAATAGGAGGTAATATGAGTAGGTAGCAAAAAACATTGCCAGAAGGCTAAGTGGAAGAGTACCGCGAAGGGAGGGGGTTGAACATGCAATTTTTACGAAAAAAAAATCATGAGGTGCAAAGCTGGCAATTTGAAGAATACTAGGGTTAGTATGGGTAAGTCAGAAAAAACATTGCCAGAAGACAAAGTGGAAGAATAACGCGAGGAGAGGGGGTTAAACATGCAATTTTTTTACGAAAAAAAGTCATAAGTTGCAAAGATGGCAATTTGTAGAATAATAGGAGGTAGTATGAGTAAGTAGGAAATAGCATTGCCAGAAAGCTATGTGGAAGAATAACGCGAATGGAGGGGGTTAAACTTGCATCTTTTTTTCGTAACAAAATTGCATGTTTAACCCCCTCCCCTCGCGTTATTCTTCTACTTGGTCTTCTGGCAATGTTTTTTCTGACTTACCCATACTACCCCTTATTATTCTACAAATTGCCATCTTTGCACCTTATGACTTTTTTTTCGAAAAAAATATGCATGTTTAACCCCCTCCCTTCGCGTTATTCTTCCACTCAGCCTTCTGGCAATGTTTTTTCCTGCCTACTCATACTACCTCCTTTTATTCTACAATTTGCCATCTTTGCACCTTATGACTTTTTTTTCGTAAAAAAATTGCATGTTTAACCCCCTACCCTTGCGTTATTCTTCCAGTGTGCCTTCTGGCTGCCCGCCTTACGCTATGTCGGTAACAATCGAACCTGTAAACGATAAAATTACCCTTGCACCTAGTGACCCTTACCACTCCGTAGCCAGCTCTTAGACTAATAACCCCAATGACATCCAACAAATACGTTGAGAAATATTCAACTTAAAATAAATTATTTCAAAGGTAATGAAAAATTAGATCTCTTTCCAACAAAATGTTTAGAAATTTTATAATGGTTATAAATTGTTAGTTTGTTCTTGTTGTTTTTACATTGTGCATATTGTTTTTTACAGGCTAGAAAAAGGGCACTGCCCGAAACGTCGCCATACACTGTTATATTTCAAATATTATCAAACCCTGAAAATCAAATACCGCTATCTTTTCATAAATTAAACAGGGTAAATACTTTACATTCGATAAATCTCAATAATATATATTCATACTTAATTGAACTCTATATCTAAAAATACACATGCACCATTTCCTGATTTGACAATACAAGATAGCATTAATGACTGAAATAGTTGTCAAATATGATTAGCAATTGAACTTCCATGAATAATCAACTGTAATTCCATATTTTTTTTGTATTAGAGGCAACATTAAAATTTTTTATCTCAGTGAGAGTGAGATTACCAAAAATTTTACTACTAGAAATAAAAATCACACCATATGTATGTATAATAATTTTGTTACTTTAGTCCTTTATAACAGTAATATTTATTTGTAGATCCTTGAGAAAGGTAATAAACATTACCGAAAGCTTGGGTAATATATAAGTGTATCACTAATCTGATAGGTAATATCGACTGAATTAATAATGACTTGGGTATGTATATTGGGGGAGCAGTCAAATAAAACACCAGTATACTCTTTTTTCTGAGCTCTAGCTTTCGGAATACGTTTATTCCTTCATCAGGAGCAGCTAAAACAATAATTTTACACATTAGTAGTAGAAACACAAATGCTTTTCATAAACCTTACAAGATGAGGTTGTGATGTGTTATAAATGTTGTTTCTCATTACAATACGGTGGAGTTCGCTATGTAGGCAAGTAATACGGGAAGTCAGCCTCCAACAAACAAACTTCTGAATCACTCTGATATAATTTAATGATCTAATTTCTTCTCTTTTCTAATTGCACGTTCGTTAATGACATTAAGATTAAGGTTAGATTGGCGCGTTTCAAATGACATCAGTCTTACTCGCCTACGTCAAAAACCACAGATCACGGACCACAGAACACTGATTGTTGACAATTGACAGATCGACATAACATTAAGGGGACAGATAGAAAAATGGTTCAATACAATTGAGTTAGTCATCATTACATGTTTAGAACCAATATTTGCTTATATATATATGAGAATTACCTTAGTTACTGTTAGTGATTGATGTCAAAACGAGAATAATTGAAATTTCGAATAGATTTTGGTTGAATTATTGAATTTGGCCTGTAAATAGTAAATATTGGTGGATAAACTTAAATTTTAAGAGATTTTCTTGAAAAATCCTGTCTGGATTGGTATAGTGCAATGATAATAAAACACAGTCTACAATCTAGTTGGGAAATCTGGAGAGATAGCTTCAAAGCATCATATGCAAACAAAGGATGGCAAAATAGCAGGTATGCATTGTCTTTTAAATATCAAGCTGGATCATTATTAGACTATGCAGTAAAAAAAGAAAGGTTATTGCTGGAGGCTAGAAATATAAAGGATCAAGGTATATTGATTGATATCATAGTAGCAGGTTTACCAGATTATATTGCTGAAAAAATCGATAGAGAGGAGATGCTGGAAACAAAATATCTATTTAACGAGCTTGGAAAATTAGAATACCTTGTTACAAAAAAAAATTTCAGGAAAGAAGGAAGTTTCAAAGAGAAAACTGATGAAAAAAAGCCTTGTAGTATCTGCAAAGATTTGAAAAATAAAAGTTTGTACCATTCAGAATCCAGTTGCTGGTTCAGATCCAAAAATGAACCGGTGCAAAGAAAAAATTATGGATTCAAGAATATTAATAATACAGTAATTGAAGCTGAAATACATTCCCATTCAAAAAACTAACAACTACACCACTAATAAAAATCAAACTGCTACTTGAAGATAAATTGGAAATAATTGGAGTATATGATTCAGGATCTAATGTTTCTATAATAAATTCCAAATTATTGAAGCTGAAAAGGACAGAAATCAATATTTTCAATAATCCAAATTTAGTAACCATTAGTGGTGTTAAGAAAACGAGCGGTTTGACAACTTTGAAAATAAAAATATTTGAAATTGAAAAGAAAGTCGATGTCTACATTGTGGAAGATGATAATTTTCACTATGATTTCTTAGTTGGATTGGATTTGATAAAAACATTCAAACTGAATCAAGATGAAAATTTAAGAATATCACAAAAAAAGGACACACTTTCAGAAGAAGAAAATGAAATAATAGAAAGAGATCATCAAAATAGTGATGAAATAGAATATACATTTACAGACAGAAGCATCAAAGATGACTGCTTGGTGAATTTTAATGAACATGTTGAAGAAAAAAATTTTGATATGAAAATGGATAATCTAACCTGCAATCAACAAGAAGAGATAGGAAAGTTGGTTGAAAAATACAAAACCATCTTTGCTAAAGATAAATATGACATAGGTACTGTAAAGGAATATGAAGCAAGAATTGACCTATTAACTGAGCAATACTGCAGTAAAAGACCATACAGATGTTCGATTGAAGATAAAAATCTCGAAACTACTAGATAGAAATTCAATAGAAGAATCCTATAGCCCTTTTGCAGCACCAGTCACCTTGGCCTTCAAAAAAGAAGAAGGAAAAAAATCGAGATTATGTATAGATTTTCGAGATCTGAACAAAATCGTTGTACCCCAGGCTCAACCGTTCCCGTTAATTGAAGACTTGATGATAAAAACAAGAAACTGTAAGTTTTTCACTACTCTAGATATTAACTCAGCATTTTGGTCTATTCCTCTGCGTGTGGAAGATAGAAAAAAAACCGGATTTGTGACACAAGAAGGACATTACCAATGGACATGCTTACCTTTCGGATTAAAAACATCGCCAGCAATATTCCAGAGGATATTGAGTAATATATTGAGAAAAAATGAACTTACGAAATTCGCAGTAAATTATATAGATGATATTTTAATATTTTCAAAATCGTTTGGTGAACATATTGACCATCTATCACAATTATTGGAGGCCATAAAGAGAGAAGGTTTCAGATTGAAATTTACGAAATGTTCATTCGCATCGAATAGGGTTAAATATCTGGGCCATATAATTGAAAATAATTCAATTCGACCACTGAATGATAATCTCATCTCAATAAAGAATTTTGCTACTCCAAAAACACAAAAAAATATTAGACAGTTCTTGGGAAAAGTGAACTTTTATCATGAATACATTCCGGGAATTGCAATGATACTGGAACCCTTGCATAACCTTTTGAGAAAGAACCAAAAATTTGTCTGGTCTGAAATTGCCAGAATTCATTCGAAAAAATAAAAACCATTTTATGCTCACAACCAGTGTTAGAAATATTTGATAAGGATTTACCAATAAATATATACACGGATGCATCAATAAAAGGAATCGGAGCTATATTAAAACAAATTCAACTCAATGGAAAAGAAAAACCAGTGGCCTATTTCTCAAAAAAACTGAATGAGTCGCAAAAGAGAAAAAAGGCGATATATTTAGAATGTCTTGCAATAAAAGAGGCAATAAAATACTGGCAATACTGGTTATTAGGCAGATCATTCACAGTTTATAGTGACCATAAACCACTTGAAAATTTAAATTTAAAATCAAGAACTGACGGAAAGACAACATTAAATATGCTTTCAAAAGCAATGGAAAAGACAATTGCTTAAGTAGAAACCCAGTTTTAGAAATAAATGATAATGAAGAGGAACAATTGAAAATTGTAAATATTGTAAAACTAGAAGACATTCTTAAAGACCAAAATGGCAATGGAGAAATACAAAAGAAAATGAAGAACATAACTAAAAAACATGAAATATATTACAAAAAAAATAGAAGGAAGGACAAAATTATTCTTAGCGAAAAGTTCAGTATAAAATTAATAAAAAAGATACATGAAGATTTATGTCATATTGGTATCGAACAAATGCAAAGAACAATCAGTACAATATATACCGCGAAAAATTTGACGCGAAACATAAAGGAAGTCTGCAGAAACTGTGAAATTTGTATTAAAAATAAATCAAGAGGCCAAGAAAAATTTGGTCTTATGTCGCACTTAGGTCCAGCCACAAAGCCTTTCGAAATAATATCGATAGATACGATTGGAGGTTTTGGAGGTTCACGATCAACAAAGAAATATCTACATCTTTTAGTAGACCACTTCACAAGATATGCATTTATTATAACATCAAAAACACAAAATGCTAAAGACTTTATTAAGCTAGTAAGCCAAGTATCAGAAACAGAAGATGTTGGATTATTGCTTACTGACCAATATGCAGGAATAAACTCAACAGAAGTCAAGGAATATTTGAATGAAAAAGGAATCACAATGATATTTACTGCAGTAAATGCACCATTCTCTAATGGATTGAACGAAAGGTTGAATCAAACATTAGTTAATAAAATAAGATGCAAAATAAACGAAAAAAATGAGAGAAGAGCTTGGACAACCGTTGCTCAGGAGTGTGTAAATAAATACAATGAGACTATACACTCAGTCACTGGTTTCACACCAAAATACTTATTGTATGGTGTAGATGCTACAATTGTACCAAGGGAATTGAAAAATGAGATATCTGAAGATAATTGGATTAAAGATAAAGAGACGGCTTTGAAGAATACAATCAAGTCGCATAACTACAATAAAAGAATATTTGACAGAAATAGAAAACATATTGAACTTGAAGTAGGAAACTGGGTGTATGTTGAAAATAGCAACAAACTCAATAGAAAGAAATTGGAAGAGTTGAGAATTGGACCATACCAAATTACAGAAAAAATTTCGAATTCCATATATAGAGTGGATACAGGCCATAAAAAATCAGAGTCCAATTTGTTCCATATAACTAAACTTATTCCAGTAACTACAGATAAAGTGAGAGGAGAAAATGAAAAAAATTATTCATAAATGAAGGGAAAATTTGATGATCAATTTTCTCCCCAACCGAGGGGGATATAAAACATATTTGGATCTAATAAGCTATGAGAATTACCTTAGTTACTGTTAGTGATTGATGTCAAAACGAGAATAATTGAAATTTCAAATAGATTTTGGTTGAATTATTGAATTTGGCCTGTAAATAGTGAATATTGGTGGATAAACTCAAATTGTCGTTTCTCTATTTACAGGTAAATATGCTTTAATGTTGATTGAATTTGAGTTTTAAATAAAAACTCTTTTTACAGAGCAACACTTGGAGTTTTCTTACCAAATCAATATTCAAAAATCATATTATATATAATGTTCACTCTTTGATTCCTTTTTTTTTTTTTCTCCTTTTCCTTCCTCTTTCTCTTTCCTTCTTGGACTCTATTATTATTTGGTAATTGCTCACCTCACTCATACACTCACCCTCACACAAATCAACACATCACAATTTTATTCCACGTTATCCACGTGAGCAATTACCAAATAATAATAGAGTCCAAGAAGGAAAGAGAAAGAGGAAGGAAAAGGAGAAAAAAATAAAGGAATCAAAGAGTGAACATTATATATAAGCAAATATTGGTTCTAAACATGTAATGATGACTAACTCAATTGTATTGAACCATTTTTCTATCTGTCCCCTTAATGTTATGTCGATCTGTCAATTGTCAACAATCAGTGTTCTGTGGTCCGTGATCTGTGGTTTTTGACGTAGGCGAGTAAGACTGATGTCATTTGAAACGCGCCAATCTAACCTTAATCTTAATGTCATTAACGAACGTGCAATTAGAAAAGAGAAGAAATTAGATCATTAAATTATATCAGAGTGATTCAGAAGTTTGTTTGTTGGAGGCTGACTTCCCGTATTACTTGCCTACATAGCGAACTCCACCGTATTGTAATGAGAAACAACATTTATAACACATCACAACCTCATCTTGTAAGGTTTATGAAAAGCATTTGTGTTTCTACTACTAATGTGTAAAATTATTGTTTTAGCTGCTCCTGATGAAGGAATAAACGTATTCCGAAAGCTAGAGCTCAGAAAAAAGAGTATACTGGTGTTTTATTTGACTGCTCCCCCAATATACATACCCAAGTCATGTATCACTAATCCTTCGACCAAGAAATCCTAATAAACTTTTAATTTAATAACAATTACGGTCGATAAATAATTTTCATATTCTAGTTTCATTATATGTAAATTTTTTGGGAATTTTCAAAAGCTGTTTTCCTATCTTTATCCATATCCCTTTAAACTTTACAGCAATCAGGAACAATTTGTATATCAATATTGTTTAGTAAAGAATTAGGGCTGAATTGCGTAGAGGTGTGAATGGTATTATTATATTCTTTCACACCATCTTCTGCTACGACGGACCATGGACGATTCAAACGAGAGGAATCTTTATTGATTTTACATCTAATACGGTTAACTAAAGTTTGATTCAGCCTCTCATTCAATCCGTTGGAAAATGGACATTCGACAGCAGTAAAAATTTAGATTTATACAATTTTCCTTCAGAAACAATTTGAATTCTCTGGAATTGATACCACTGTGTTGATCGGTTAATAATGTTCCTATTTTAATATTTTTATTCAGAAGCCTATTCAGATGTGTAATAAAATCATGGACTTTTTGGTTTTTTGAATTATGAATAAAAGCATAACGAGTGGAATGATCAACAAGTATGTGGAGATACTTTTTCGGAGAGTTGTTTCCACCAAAACCACCAACAATATCTAAAGACATATACTCATACGGACGTTCAGCTGGTCCTAATTGGGAAAGATAGCCATATGTAAATGGAATACGTGTTTTATTCCTAATGCAAACTGCACAAGAATGACAGATATCGTTTATTAACTTATTATTGCTGAAGAAATAAAATGGTGATAATTTTGATTCGATTTGTTTCGGACCGATATGGCCAATGGACCCCGCACATTTCTTATGGGAATTGGCTTCCGGTGGATTTGGCTGAAAATGTGATATGATGTTCTACTAATCCATCTGATCAAATATCTCCACAGTCACGAAGCTGAAAAATGCATACTTCTAAGAGTCTTTAGCTATTTTTTGTATCCATTATAGCTTACGTATTACCGTTCACACAGAAATGTTTGAAAATATTTTGTGATTATTGAAAGCAGATTTTGTCAATTCGAAATATTTTCAAACATTTCTGTGTGAACGGTAATACGTAGGCTATAATGGATACAAAAAATAGCTAAAGACTCCTAGAAGTATGCATTTTTCAGCTTCGTGACTGTGGAGACATTTGATCAGAAGGATTAGTAGAACATCATATCAAATTTTCAGCCAAATCCACCGGGAGCCAATTCCCATAAGAAAGGTGCGGGGTCCTTTATTATGAATATTTTTTATTATGTTCTGATAGAATTCTGAAGAAATTATTATTTTATGATAGTTTTTAAGTGGAGTATAAAAAATATCGCCTTTTTCTATTATACGGATAGTAGACGGTAAACTATTTTTTATATTGGTTTGATCTTTTATAATTTCATCCAATTCGCTGTTGGAATTCGTCTAAACATTGAAAAAGTAGAAGCTATAGTTATAGCAACTGCAGTCCTACATAATATATGCAAATTGTGGAAGGAACAACCTACATCCTCTAATGATGAAGAAAACGCTTCGATAAATTTTGTCAACATTCAGGACACATCATACATGAGAAACCATTCGATAAATAATAGAAGTAGTGTAAATCAAATCATGAATTATTTTAATATTCTTCAATAGGTTCACAATTATAGATTGATAACTAAATTTTCTCTAGTCAATTCAAAGAACGTTCAATTATATCAAAATCTTCATTTCTATACAATTTTATGAACTTAATTTTTTAATTAAACTTTGCTCCTGAAGCAATAAAATTTTCTTTTTGATTTCATTCTGTGCTTTTGGAATCTCTTCATCATTTTTCAGTTTAAGGAACTCCATTTTTTTTAGTTTAAGGAACTCCATTTTTTTATGTTCCTTTTATAAGTATTTCAGCCTTTTCAACCTTTCCTCCTCAAGTATCTTCATATTTTTTATGTTATTCTTCTAGGGACATAATTTTTTTCTATCACCTCCAAGGTGTCGTTTTTTTTTCGTCGATTTTTTTTTTATTTAACCCATTACGTGACCCTTTCACATAAATTTTCTGTGTTTTTTAACTATTACCTAAATTGTAAGAATGAATCATTAGACAAAATTATCAACTTGGAAAGGTGTTATAGAACTTTCTAAAACTTTCGATTTTCTTTTACGTGAGTTCTGCACAGAATTGCTTCTGAACTGAACTGAAGTTCTGGAAATGATAGTTCCAGACAGTAATCTGGAAAACAGAAGAAATATTAGTTACTGCATCATTTTAGTGCCTATATAATCTTTATGAATTCAATTTACTGAATAAACCTATAGTCGATAAAGATTCTTCTGATTGGGAAACAGCTGCAGAATCTGGAAATAGAATTTCATATTTATATTTTTCCATACCAAAATACACATTGTCAAACTCACCTCTTTTTCATTTATTTTTCCAATTTCTGTATCATCTACATATGTGAGGGAGTATGGCTCAGGCACTGAAAAAAATTGTAACAATCATTATCACTGTCAAAAAAAAACATAAAGTTGAATGTTTATATAAATGATCAGTTCATCTCACCACTTGGCTCTTCGCTGATGAAATAATCGCAGACGTCGAACATGTCAAGGCTTAAATTAATATTCTCCGCTTTATTAGATAACTGTTTATCTGAAAGAAAATAAATTATTTCAATATCCAGTGACAAAAATACAAGAATTTTACCTTCTTCCCTTCCATATTCGCTTTTTCTTCCAACAACACGCTCTCCTAACACTCTTGCAGGTCCTCCACCAGTGCCCAGCGCGTAGCATTTCTCCTCGGAGAATTTCTTTATCATTCTTTTTTTCATGTTTTTATATTTCTTTTTTAAAGAAAGGCAATCACGGAATACTACCCCACTTTAATTATTAAACTCACGTTCAATAAGCTTCAAATATTCCTCTTTCATTTTATTTATGTTGTTGTCTGTGTTTTCATTTTCTATCACTTTGCTATATTTTTTCACTAAATTTATTAAAACGTTCTATTCGTTACACGTGAAATTCGCACTGCGCTTCACGTCCGACTTGATTCGCGACTATTATAATAAAAACTTGTTTAAAATGAAACAATTCAAATTTCAAATTCGAATCTTCCATAGACTTCGCTCTCTTCTCATTGAAAATGTACATTATTCTTGTTTTCTTACTCTTCTTTCCATTTGTCCAAAATTCAATTCGTATCGAAAACGCATGTCCCAAAAGAAGCGACTTTTCCATTTTCTGAAGAAGTGTAATGAATGAAATTTCAGTTGAGCTCGACTCAAATATAACATGTACAACGGTATGACATATCTGAATCTGGTTCAATCGTGAGCCGAGCTCAGTTGAGCTTCGATTTGAGCTGGCACTGTGAAACCGGACCTTATATGTAGGTTTGGTCAGTTTAGGTTTGAATAGGTTAGCTAAGATATAAACAGTGCCAAGTATTTATAAAAGTTGCCATCACTCGAAAACGCTTATTTTTCACAAAAAAAATTTGATACTTGAATTATGAACAATTTATAGATATTATTTTTCGGTTTTCTCGGGAAATATTGATCTGCCAGTGCTTAAATTGAAACTGTGCCATCACAACATCATAAGGAAACAATATGCCGAATATTTTGAAAATTGGTAACTGGGCGGTAAACTAGATATTTAATCACCCATTATTCAATTTCTTTCGGAATTACCAGCCCAAGCTAACAGTATCGTTTGTTTATATGAGAGTTTGCATCAAAATATAAATATTCATAATAGTCCAACGCCAACTGCGCTGTTATGATCCTTTATAGAGACCCTGTACAAATTGATAAAGTCACTTGACTAACCGAGTGCTAATTGTTTTACTGATTTCTTCAAAATCTGTTGACTCTTCTTTTGTTTTTACCTCTAAGGTTGAATCTCGTTATATCTCAATTATTTTTAGGCTAGTGCCAATGCAGGGAACGATTTCCCTGAAATAGCTGTCAACTCTTACCGCCTCTTTCAACAGGCTCAGACATGTAAATCCATGAACTTAAATAAAAAAGAATTAACGTTGGCATTGTTAAATACGTCAGATGCCATATCTATACTAATATTATAAAGAGGAAAGATTTGTATGTTTGTGTGTTTGTGTGTTTGTGGCGTTGATATGACATCACTCATAAACTACTGGACCGATTTCAATAATTCTTTCACCCTTAGAATGCTACATTATCCTTGAGTAACATAGGCTATACTTTTCATCCGAGAAAATTGGGGAAACCTACTATAACTTCAATGATAATAAATATGAGTACCAAAATCAGCTATTTTCAGGTGCGCTGCGAAAACCGTAAGACGTACATGGAAACAATGTATGACGGAAATGTACCTCTTCAATAGTTCTACAAAAAAGTCCGGGATAGCATATATCTATCTTTCAAGGTTTACTCGGTATCACCTTTTAAAGGTATCCGAATGTTTCTCAAAATTATGCATTTTTTGGGAGTATTTTTTTATGAATACGCTATTGATCTTTATCCAATTAAATACGTCCTTCATATCCAGTATTTAATATAGAACGAAATTGCCTTTTACATCATTCAATTATGATGAATACATCAAAAGATATGGCAGGTTGAAGATGAAATCGCACCAAAATCGAATTACGTCTCCGAGCACGATATACACAAACACTGGTATGGCGACGCCCATCGAGATGTGACGTCACAGTGGAGAATTTCCATTGCATTTGCGGGATTGAAGTGTTAGAACTCGAGGGAATGATTGGAATAATGCAATTAATCGCAAGTTTCATTGAAAATGCAATCAACTAACTATTTTAAATGAAATTTCTTCGATGTCTTTGTTTGTTGATCCTGGAATATATCAATGAAGTTGTATAAATATGGATGTTAGTGCTAAGTATTTACGAGTATTTGTTAATAGAGAATAAATTATTCAAGTGTCATTTAAAAACTTCGAATAAATGAAAATATTTTTATCATATTCAGGAAATTTCTATGAATGTCATTTATAATTCGTGAATTTGGAAAGTTTTTTGTTCATTTTTTTCTTCATATTCTGAAAACTGATCTTATTCAGATCCCGGTGTCTTAAGTTGGTACGGATTCTGCTCAAAACGGTAGGTTTTAGAAAAAAGTGGTCAATAGAGCGTTTGTAGAGAATTAATTAACCTATAAAATGAGGTATCAATCGTCCTGATCGAATGAGCACAGACCGATTTATTTTCATTAGAAGATGAAAAATAGTATATTATATTATAAGGATTAAAAGTGCATCTTTTTTTTACGAGCAATATTTGCAGTTGCGAGGCGCAGCCGAGCGAATGCAAAATTGCGAGTTAAAATAGGCACTTTTAATCCGAATAATATATACTATTTTTTCTCCAACCAAGTCAAAATTACAATAAAATTGGTTTTAGTGAAAAATCGTTCATAATTTGGTTATGAATTTGAACACAGAATCATGACAGTGATTGTCAAGTAGACTTCAAATGCATTTACAAGGATGCTCAGTTGCAGGAACGTCGATTAAAATTTAAAGGTCCATTAAACCCTTAATCCTCCATTAGTTCCTTGTAATAATGGAGGATTAAGAGTTTAATGGACCTTTAAATTTTAATGGACGTTCCTGCAACTGACAGAAAGTACCGTTTTTAATCCTAGGATTAAAAGTGTTGCTAAGTAACGAGTGAATTTTTGTACGGTAAGAAAATCTATGACTTTTGCACCTGAAAAGAGTAATGTCAACATTTTTTGATGGTTGGAGAAAAATAGAATTTTTCATCTCCTCCCAACTTTATTCGAGATATTTTCAAAACGATAGGTTATAGAAAAAAGTGGTCAATAGGGCGTTTGTAGAGAATTGATCTCTATCTTTACTAATATTATACTTATTCCTATATTATAAAGAGGACAGATTTGTATGTTTGTGCGTTTGAGGGTTTGATACGAGTTTACTCATAAGCTACTAGAGATTTCAATAATTGTTTCACCCTCAGAATGCTACACTATCCCTGAGTAACATAGGCTATACTTTTCACCCGAGAAATTTGAGGAAACCTACTTTAACTTCAATGATAATAAATATGAGTACCAAAATCAGCCATGATGAATACATCAAAAGATATGGCAGGTTGAAGATGAAATCGCATCAAAATGTCTCCGAGGTAGGCACAAGGCGGCTAGGAGATGGTACCGAAGTGTGAGGGATGTTTTGTATGAATGTATTTTGGATTGCCTATGACCGTATGTTTATGACCACAAATCAGATCAACAGATGGCGCTGAAGTCGTTACTAAGGTTATTCATCTACTCTGCAACTAAACGGCTCGATCGAATTGAATGAATTTTTGTGTATACAGAACAACGTCTGTTGGGTCTGCTAGTTTATTAATATTGCAAGTCTGAACCCCGAATTTAAGTGATCGGATATTAGACGAATATTCGCAAATGAGGCAGCTACCGAGTTGGTATGAGAGTCTCAGGAATAAACGCAAAAAATAAAAACTTTTAACAACCGGATTCTACTAGCTATTGAAAAAAAAACATTCAGTTATAAAGATATGTGTGTGAAGTTGACCCAGCACTTTTTGATTTTCGAAAAATTTTTTGTTGTGCTGAATTGTGTTAGGTTTGTGCTGCTTTGTGCTGATAATTTTTTTTCTGAATTTCAAGTGGTTTTCGAGATATTTCCAAAACCGAAAAAATTAGCCAGCCCATCACTTTTCGAAATATGGGATTTAAATGATTGATAGAAATTGTGCTACACATGTACTGAGTTGTGCCGTTCGAATTTCCTCGAAATTCCCTCTAATTTCCGGAAAAACCGATATTTAAGAAAAAGATATCCCAGCACTTTCGTTTTTTTTCTCACAAAGGAATGAAAAAATTCGTGCTACATCTGTGCTGCTTTGTGCAGTAAATATTTTCACGAAAATCATTCGTGTTTTTCTGCAAACTACGAAAGTAAATAAAAAGTCATCCCAGCACTTTTGTTATTTTTTACGAAGAAAACATCCTCAAAACATTGTGCTACTCTGAGGCAAAGTTGTGACGTAGTTATTTCTACAAATATCCCGTTAATTCACCCAAAAAATAAAGAAATTAGAAAAAAGTTACCCCAGCACTTTCATTTTTTTTTTCGACGAAAATTGTTTTATATCATTTTAGTCTATTTGTGCCAACTTGTTCTGGTTAAAGTTTTAAGAAAATCTTCAGTTTTCTTCTTATATGGGGGAAAATAAGAAAAATCAGTAGGGTGAAGGAAAACCAGTATACCTGGCAACAGTGTGTTTGAAGTTGGCCCAGCACTTTTTGATTTTCGAACAAATTTTTGTTGTGCTGAATTGTGCTATGTTTGTGCTGCTTTGTGCTGCTGAAATTTTTCTTTTATTTCATTCGGTTTTTGGGATATTCAACAGAATGTTAAGTACGAATAACCCAAGTAGCCTTTTTGCGACGGTAACCTCATTATACACCAAAATTAAGGTTGTCATTGGTAAAGAAATTAGTCGTTATTGAAACGTCGCATTGAAGACCACCTTACAACGTAATCTCGACGTTAAGCATGACTAAAGTTGAACTAGTCGTCGCGAAGTCGTTGAAGCAACTACATACAAAGTATAGTATCTCTGAACCCTTTAGCGTCCACCATTATGTAGAAACAGGAATGAAATAATGCAAAATGCCTTCTTATTGGTGAAACTGTTTATTAGTGACTGCAAATAACTTGCCTGCTCGACTAGTTTCGATGGGTGTTTCCCATCATTTTCAAGAGCCTAGTAACTAGACAACTGCAAAGAGAGAAAACAAAACAGATAATGAAAAACAATTGTCAATAAGAACAATAAACAACTCACGATGCAGCAGTCTAGCACAGTTCTCCAGCAGGGACAAAGAATCGACCTTGACACATTTATGGTCTGGTTTTCAAAAAATTGTACAAATTACGAAGTCAAATAATAAAATATAAATTTAAATAGTTACATGTCAAAACAACAACAAAACAAACATCAACACGCATGCGGACACAATTCTGCTGCAGAAGTCATAAAATTGACGGATCAAGGTCGAACGCATCAGTCTACTCAGTGGCGGCGCGGCAGACAAAACCAGACAGTGAACACTAGGGGCAAAACAATGAATGTCAAGTGGTTCCAACAGAAGATTCCGAGTTTAACGCAACTGAACCGGTGGACAGAGAGTCTGCTATAGCTGGTGTGTCCAGTAGGATATCAAATAAGCGTGGGAAGGTTTGCGTTGACAAGGCATTGAGGGTGTTTAGTGACTTATCATTGATATGACAGAAAATTTCTATATCTTCCAGCACAGACTGTTTTAAACTGAATTTAGAGGGATGTAAGATCTCAACATCCGAATTCACGTCGAAACCATGTTTGGAAAACCTTAAGTGTCTACCAAACACTGATTTGTTGCACCTCTCATTTTTCTGACTGCGAAGATGTTCAGATGTACGCTGTTGTAAAGTGCGCCCCGTCCTACCTGTAATATGTGTGCGCAGCTTAGCATGTACCGCTACGCATGTCTTGTGAGAAACCTAATAAAGCAGTACGCATCGAGACCTCGCTTATTGAACACGTACCCCATATATCATTACACTACCAATGTACACTATATTACACTCCGGATCACCACAGCTCAATTTGTAGACACCACTTTGTTGTAACATGGGTATCTTATCTTTGTTGTGGACCAAAATGTTCTGTAAAGTGTTAGGAGACTTGTAGGCTATCCTGATGTTGTGCTCGTGAAATAGGCTACCCACCTTGGTCGAAATGGGACCTATATAAGAAAGTCGCATATACTTGCAGACAGGATCCGTCCGCCGAAGAACAGATGCATCGCTGTTAAGAAGCTTCATTTGCTTCTTTCTAACCATATTTTCCACCCATCCAAGGCTGTATCCGTTTCTAACTGCCAGATGTTTTATCACATTAGGCTCACACTGAAAGTCGTCATCGGAGAGAGGAACGCTGAACAACCTATTCACCAGGAACTGCAAACTCGCCAGTCGTTGGCTCAAATGATGTGCCGATGTCCAAAGAGGATTACGTTGGAAAAGTTTTGGAATTCATTCAGGAGAACGGTTTCATCAAGCTAGACAAGAACCGATGAATGACTATCAGAGGACTTTCAAAAACACTCTGCAAATGTATGGGCCTAAAGTTTGTGACACATATCGAAAATTCATTCCAATGAACCATTTTCCTCATAGACTATATGGCCTACCCAAAATCCATAAGCCAAATCTTTGCATCAGACCGGTCGTGTCATTCTGCGGAACTCTAGCTTACGATTTATCGCATTGGTTGAGTAATTTCATTCGTAACAACCTGAATTTTCACTCACCTTACTGTGTATTGAACATTGCTGATCTGATATCTAAGTTGAAAGATCTTGACATTCCGAATGAGTCAGTTTTAGTTTCCTTCGATGTTTCCAACCTATTCACGAATATACCTGTCGCTCAAACCCTCAAACTATACACATATTGTATACATCGTCGTTGACCAATGAACAGTGTGAGGGTGTCTTAAATCTTGCCAGGCTGTGTTTGGAACAAAACTATTTCACATTCGAGGACAGTTTTTACAGACTATGCGACGGAATTGGCATGGGCAATCCTCTCTCCAATTGTTTCGCGGAAATTTTCATGTCCTTTTTCGAACGAAAAATGGTGTTCAACAATGGTAACCCTTTCAGAGAAAAAATTCTATTTTGGCATCGATATGTGGATGATGTAATGGTGTGCTGGACAGGTGGGAGGAATGAATTAGGTTCCTTCTTGAATTGGATCAATGGTCTTCATATCAAGATTAACTTCACGATGGAATTGTAGGAGAATTCGACCATCCCCTTTCTTGATATTTTGCTGCGACGCATCAACAACAGAATTGCCTTCAGTATTTATAGCAAACCCACCCAAACAGACCAATTGATCCATTTTACATCGGCACATCATTTGAGCCAACGACTGGCGGGTTTGCAGTTCCTGGTGAATAGGTTGTTCAGCGTTCCTCTCTCCGATGACGACTTTCAGTGTGAGCTTAATGTGATAAAACATCTGGCAGTTAGAAACGGATACAGCCTTGGATGGGTGAAAAATATGGTTAGAAAGAAGCAAATGAATCGTCTTAACAGCGATGCATCTGTTCTTCGGCGGACGGATCCTGTCTGCAAGTATATGCGACTTTCGTATATAGGTCCCATTTCGACCAAGGTGGGTAGCCTATTTCGCGAGCACAACATCAGGATAGCCTACAAGTCTCCTAACACTTTACAGAACATTTTGGTCCACAACAAAGATAAGATACCCATGTTACAACAAAGTGGTGTCTACAAATTGAGCTGTGGTGATCCGGAGTGTAATATAGTGTACATTGGTAGTGTAATGATATATGAGGTACCACGTGTTCAATAAGCGAGGTCTCGATGCGTACTGCTTTATTAGGTTTCTCACAAGACATGCGTAGCGGTACATGCTAAGCTGCGCACACATATTACATCTCCCTTTTTTTTGTTTAAGTCTAATTCTAGTAATACTTAGAAAAATACATCACACATTAAAAATACAGAGCTTTATTATTATTATTATTATTATTAAATGAAATAAGAGCTGAGGTTTAGGAACCTATAAAGCTCAGAAATGAAAAGAAAAAAAATTAAATTGAAGTACATCAGAATAAAAAAAACAAAGTAAAGTAATACACCACAAGCACTTAAAGTAACGCAATCACCGCCGAGCACACCATTCATCGTATCTTGATTTGAACGAGTTCACAGAAGGGGCCGCAACAACATCCGCTGGTAGATTGTTCCAGACGTCGAACACTCGATTTGGCAAAAACTGCTGTCTAGCAGTTGTTCTAAAATTTTGTTTCAGAAGTTTGTATTCATGACCACGTAGATGATTCAAATTGAGGAAAAAGGTGTTGACGTGATCGATTCCGTAGAGCATTTGGTGCGTGGCCCTATATGTAATTATTAGATCTCCTCTCAAGCAACGCTCAGCAAAGGATGGTAGGTGGAGAAGTTTGAGTCGTTCTTCATAGGTGGGTCTAGACCGACCATATGGGATCCTTGTAGCCCATCTCTGCACCCTCTCAAGTGCTTCGATATCTCGAATTAGATGGGGGTTCCATACTGGACCGGAAAACTCCATAATTGGTCTAATGTAGGCTGAAAAGATCCTCGCACAAACCTCGGGGTGGCATCCATGAAAAGCCTTGCTCTTCAAGTAGGTAGATCGTCTGGCCTTTGATACCACATACTCAACATGCTTGGACCACGATAGATCCTCCGTCACTATCACTCCTAAGTCGTTATGGCTGTCTGTTGTTTTTAGAACAGTATTCTCCAAAACATAGTTATGTCTTGGATTATTTTTGCCGACATGCAAGACTACACATTTATCAATGTTCAAGGGGAGCAGCCACTCAGTACACCACCCAGAAATAGTCTCCAGATCTCTCTGTAGGAGGCGATGATGTAGAAAAGGATTGGCATACAATTTAAAATCGTCAGCATATTGGGAGCAGATGGAAGCAAGAAGAGAAGGCAAATCGGCAACATACAAGAGAAATAGCAGAGGACCCAGGACAGATCCCTGCGGCACACCACTATTGATAGATCTGGGAGAGGACAATTGATCATGAACACGGACCTGAAATTCTCTGCCGCCAAGAAAAGATACAATCCAATGCAACAAATCACTAGCCACACCAAAGTGTTCAAGTTTGTGAGCGAGACGACGAAGTGGTACCCTGTCGAAGGCCCTAGAGAAGTCAAGATAGATTATATCGACTGGTATACCAGAATCGACAGACTTACTCCAGTCATCTACACATTTCATCAAGGACGTCAACACTGATCTCCCCGGCAAAAACCCATGCTGGCATGACGGCAAAATGTTGTTAGTAAGAAGAAAATTACGCAGCTGGTCAACAACTATTCTCTCACACACCTTGGAGGCAACTGATGTTAGGCTAATAGGGCGATAATTACTAGCAGAAAGCTTGTCACCCTTCTTGAATATTGGTGTTATTATTGCTTTTTTCCAAGCTGTAGGTACTTTCCTCGATTCGAGGGAATGTGTAAAAATAATACTCAATGGGGTGGAAAGGAAGGGAGCGCAAGATTTCAGGAGTCTTGTAGTCAGCCCATCCAAACCAGGGGCAGAATTGTTACAGAGACCTCTGAGTTTCTCCTCGACAACATCAACAGGGAAAGAAATGCTGCTAAGTGAAACAGATGGCCTTGCTGATGCAACTCTAGGCAAGGCTCCAGATGGTTCGTTTGTGAAAGCGTTGAAAAACGAATCTGCAAAAACCTCAGCACTTTCTAGATGACTCTGGCAAATATTACTCGAAGAATTATTTATGACAGGTACGGAGACTTTCGTATCAAAAAAAGTTCGAACATACTTATGAAATCTTTTTGGGTCCTTAGACGATGCAATATTGAGCTCGTGTTGTTTCTTAGCGTCTTTAATGGATTTAGAAAGCATATTGGAGTACTCACGGTGGACTACATAATCTTCCTGTTTACGACCAGCCAGATACCTCTTCCAGAGGCTCCTCTTCCGACGAATCATATTGCAAATATTTCGAGTGATCCATGGTTTAGACGGGTTACTGATAAATTCCCTACGAACAGAATTGGATGAAACATACTCATTGAGAACATCGACAAACTTATTCCACATCTCGTCAATATCCAAATCCCGCAGGAGATGATTCCAGTCCAGAGCAGCTAGATCTTTATTGAGAGCAACTTCATCAGTAACATGTACATATTTTCTTTGAGTCGCTTTAGGCATTTGAGAATGGAACTGGATAGAAGATCGAAGTGTCACATGGTCAGATTTCCCAAACGGTGGAAGATATTCAATATCAGTTAGAAGATCGCGATCAAATACCATCACTAAATCGAGTAAAGATGGAGTTTGGCCTGAGCGGTATCTTGTCGGCTTGTCAACCAGTTGGAAGAAATTGGAGTTAAGAAACATGTCAGTGAAATTGCAGTTAAATGACCCAGCTTGTTGTCCAGATATGTGAGGCCAGGATAAGTGGGGTAAATTGAAATCACCAACTATGAGAACATTACTTGATGAGAGCGATAGATCAGATATATAGCGATAAAGAGCTCCTTCACCACTGCAAGCTCTTGGGCGGTAAACGCAGCCGAATACAAATTTACAAATACAAAAGGTGACTTGGAGAAAAATATTATCTATACCCGGTGCCACAATCTGATTAGACACGATAGTAGATTTATCCGAAATGTCAAGTCGAATGTACACACAAACAACACCATGGCCTTTTGTAGTGACACTGTCCGCCCTAAATAAATGGTAATTCGGAATGTGGACCAAGGAATCAGAAATGTCAGTGTGCAACCAAGATTCGGTAATAAAAATGAGCGATGGATTATGTATTTTAACAAAGGAGAGAAGTTCATTATATTTCGAATGGAGAGATTGGATGTTCGTATAGATAAAGCTCCATTCGTGCATTCTACCACTCAATTTTTTGGAGTCTGGGAAACAATCGTTGGCTCCCCCTTAACGTACTTTATTGTCAAGTCCTCTTCTCCGGACTTCTCGCGGTCCTTCAGCTCAAGGCGGAGTTGACTCAGAGTTGCTAACTGGGTTGGAGTCTTGTCATCAAAAACTTGTATGCGCTTAAAATCTTCAGAATTGATTAGCTTCTTCTTGTTTCTCAACAACGTTCCCACAATTCCGATATTCGAAAAAGATACCTTTAGCAGACGCGGGTGGGATGGATTACGTTTTCCAATCCGGGAAACCTTGACAATCGCGTTTTGTATAGAGCCATCAATGCATTTCAGAATCTTAACGGCCACGTCGGTGTCACACTCCTCTGGGTCAGATTCAGGTACATTTTTGAGCAAAATGTTATAAGAACGTTTGATTCGCTCGAAGATCTCAGCGGAATCCAGAGAACATTGGGATGGCAGCCTTTCGGGAGCAGCGGATAGAGTAGATTTAATTTGTACTATATCGTTCGTCATCTCATCCACTCTCGAAACCACAGCTTTCTGTGATGACTCGACATAAGACAACTTACTTTGACACTCGTCCATAATGGAGGTATGGCTACTTAATTGCGAGGTATGTTCATCGAGAGTTGTTTTGCATTCACGTAGCTCGGACAAAATTAGAGACTGATCGGATTTTATTGATTTTATGTCCTCAGATAGTGAATTCATTTTACTCATAAGAAGAGAAAAATGTTCGAGTGTTACAGGCTGATCAGATTGCGAGTTACTGCGTAGCAATCGTTTGTTACTCAGGCACGGCGGACAGCTCCACTTACCCTTCGACTCCTTTATAAACTCTGAGTCAACGGGCGATATATCGACACACGAAGCATGATAGAGTATGCGGCAGGAAGAGCATTGTAACACATTTTTATCAGATTCGCTGACATTTTTTGAGCATTTAAAGCAGTACGAGGCCATTATTAGCAGAAAAATATTAGTTCAAATAGGAAAGGAAAGGTAAATAAACTTTTCACTCTTGTGGGCCGTTACAAGAGACTTTCACAGAGAGGGAAGACCAAGGAATGATAGGAAATGGTGATCAGGCCGCGAAATAATTCGCTACGATTATCGGTCTGCTGAATTTTAATGTTATGCTCCAGTGCGGTCCACGTGATTGCCACGGCGCAGTGAGAGCTGCGAGAATGAATTATGAAATATGTGAAGAATAAGATTGTGAAATGTGGGGGTCACGAAGGGGGGGCAAGAACGCCAAGATCAACAAATATCTGCGCGGGTGGGATACGCCAATATCGACCCTATAGATGTAAACAAATACTTAATGAAGAATTAATACATGTATTTACCAAAGCGAGTTGGAAAATTATATTATCCTACCTGAGGAAACACATAAACTGTATCATTCAACACACAAATATCAATGCAGAACACAGATAACCAGCTATTAATTACAGGTGATTGGGATCTACAGCGAAACACGTATAGGCGAGGCAGTACTTCTCAAAAAGCAATTTGTGCTACAACATATCATGATTTCAGAAAATCTCTTACATACTATGTAGTACTATATATCAGTACTAGTATCACATTCATTCTATCATCTGACAAAAGAAAATATTCACATTTTGTAATCCTTCAGATATGAGGGTGTTTTAATTGTTCTACCAGTTTTCGTGGTGGCCCTAGTTTTTAAACAATTTCTAGCTGTTTCTACTACATTATTAGATTTTGCAAAATCTGTATTTCGCAAATCTTTAGATAAACTAATATTTTTGTTTACATTTATTGGTATATCAGATGTTTCCAGGTAAATATAGTTTCGATTTTCTGGCTGTAACATATCATTGCTGACAATTTGATGACGACCTGAATTAACTGAACACTGTGTTCTACGTGGCTGAATTTTTACAAGTCTCAAAAATCTTCTATTTCTAACTAATATCCGACTATCCTCTAACTTAACTTTGTAAGACCTAATGCCCACTTTAGCTATAACCTTTCCGGCCTTCCATTCACCTCCTAGCTGCATCTGAACATAAACTTTGGAATTTACTTCGATCTCTCCCAGCTCCTTAATTCCTCTTTTGTCATAGTAAAACTTTTGTCTATCTTGAGCCTTTTTAATGAATTTGTCATGCAATTTCTTGTCAAATAATCTTGGTTTGAAAAAGGAATTAAGTCTAGGCAATGTGTCTCTTAAATTTCTATTGTACAAAATATTTGCCGGAGTCAAGTTATCATGAATTGGAGTATTTCTGAAAGCCAGCAAAGCACTGTATACATCTGAACCATCACAATAACATTTACAAATAATGTCTTTAACAGACTGAATTTGACGTTCAACCGCACCATTAGACCATGGACATCTTGGTGAGGAAGTTTCGTGTTTAAAGTCCCAAGTACGAGCAAACTTTCTGAATGGAAGACTGGAAAATTCAGGGCCATTATCAGACATAACAATTCGAGGTATTCCCTGTCTACTGAAAATTGATTTCAAGTTCAAAATTACATTCTCTGATGTCTGGTCTTGATTTAGGTTACATATCTCAACAAACTTCGAATAATAATCAGTGACCAGAAGAAATGACTGACCCTTAAAGTGAAACACATCAACTGCAACCTTGTACCAAGGTAAACCGACAACACTGTGGGGAATCATGGGTTCTGCAGAATTTGACTTCTTAAATCTTTGACATATATCACAGGACAACACCATATCTTCAATTTGTTTATGCATGAATGGCCAAAAGAATGAAAAATTGGCTCTATCCCTACATTTTTTTATGCCTAAGTGACCTGAATGAATTTTTTGCAATATATCTGACTGAGCACCTTGGGGAATTATCAGTTTTGTTCCTTTATACAATAAGCCATTAGCAATTGTTATTTCTTCCCTAAATTTATAATAGTATTTCAAATTAGGTGGAATTTCTTTAATGTTTACAGGCCAACCATTCAACACGTATTTTTTTAAGCTTTGCAAATCTACATCCGCCTCCGTCAACATCGAAAGTTCCCGAATTCTGTCCTCTGTCGCGCTCACATTCCAAGATATCAAACAAACCTGAGCTTCCATTTCAATATCGATATTTTCTTCAAACGTTTTGTTCTCATAAGCTCTGGATAGAGTATCAGCGATGATTAATTCTTTACCCGGCTTGTATATCAATTCAAAATCGTACTTCCTGAGTTGGACAAGCATTCTCTGCAACCTTGCAGGACACTGCACAATAGGTTTTTTTACTATGGATATTAGTGGTTTGTGATCTATCTCAACACAAAATTGTTTGCCATACACATACTGATGGAATCTTTTGCGCATAATTAGATTGAGTTGTTGTCAATGCTCGCCATGCATGAGCGCAAGGTTTTTTATTTTGCATCAAAGTCGCTCATAACCCATTTTTTGACGCATCAACTGATATAACCACTGGTTCATTCACACTAAAAAACCTCAAACACGGATATTTGCTTAAACAGATCTTTAAATTATCAAATGCCTGATCATGAATACTCTCCCAAATAAATTCTTTATCTTTCTTTAGCAATAACCTTAAAGGTGCAGTTTTTTCAGAAAGATTCTCAACAAATTTTGAAATATATGTTACAAGACCTAAAAATCTTTGCAAATCAGTTTTATCATTTGGTTTTGGCATGTTGATAATTGCCTCAATTTTGGAGCTGTCAGGATTCAACCCATTCTTTGATATTACATGTCCCATATATTTTACCTCTGGCACAGAGAACTTACATTTACTCCTATTGAATCTAATATTATTTTCCACTGCAATTTGAAGCACCTTCTTCAATCTCTGATCATGTTCTCTCTGATCTCTGCCAAATACAATTATATCATCAACTAGCAGACCCAACAGACGTTGTTCTGTATACACAAAAATTCATTCAATTCGATCGAGCCGTTTAGTTGCAGAGTAGATGAATAACCTGAATAACGACTTCAGCGCCATCTGTTGATCTGATGTGTGGTCATAAACATACGGGCATAGGCAATCCAAAATACATTCATACAAAACATCCCCACACTTCGGTACCTTCTCCTAGCCGCCTTGTGCCTACCTCGGAGACATTTTGATGCGATTTCATCTTCAACCTGCCATATCTTTTGATGTATTCATCATAATTGAATTATGTAAGTGGCAATTTCGTTCTAAATTAAATACTGGGTATGAACGACGTATTCAATTGGATAAGGATCAATAGCGTATTCATAAAAAAATACTCACAAATAAGGCATAATTTTGAGAAACATTCGGATACCTTTAAAAGGTAATACCGAGTAAACCTTGAAAGATAGATATATGCTATCCCGGACTTTTTTGTAGAACTATTGAAGAGGTAAATTTCCGTCATACATTGTTTCCATGTACGTCTTACGGTTTTTGCAGCGCACCTGAAAATAGCTGATCATGGCTGATTTTGGTACTCATATTTATTATCATTGAAGTTATAGTAGGTTTCCTCAAATTTCTCGGGTGAAAAGTATAGCCTATGTTACTCAGGGATAGTGTAGCATTCTAAGGGTGAAATAATTATTGAAATCTCTAGTAGCTTATGAGTAAACTCGTATCAAACCCTCAAACCCACAAACATACGAATCTTTCCTCTTTATAATATACCTAAGTATAAGTATAATATTAGTAAAGATATAGATCAATTCTCTACAAACGCCCTATTGACCACTTTTTTCTATAACCTATCGTTTTGAAAATATCTCGAATAAAGTTGGGAGGAGATGAAAAATTACACTTTTTCATTTTCTAATGAAAATAAATCGGTCTGTGTTCATTCGATCAGGACGATTGATACCTCATTTTATAGGTTAATTAATTCTCTACAAACGCCCTATTGACCACTTTTTTCTAAAACCTACCGTTTTGAGCAGAATCCGTATACCAACTTAAGACACCGGGATCTGAATAAGATCAGTTTTCAGAATATGAAGAAAAAATGAACAAAAACCTTCCAAGTTCACGAATTATAAATGACATTCATAGAAATTTCCTGAATATGATAAAAATATTTTCATTTATTCGAAGTTTTTAAATGAAACTTGAATAATTTATTCTCTATCAACAAATACTCGTAAATACTTAGCACTAACATTCATATTTATACAACTTCATTGATATATTCCAGGATCAACAAACAAAGACATCGAAGAAATTTCATTTGAAATAGTTAGTTGATTGCATTTTCAATGAAACTTGCGATTAATTGCATTATTCAAATCATTCCCTCGAGTTGTAACACTTCCATCCCGCAAATGCAATGGAAATTCTCCGCTGTGACGTCACATCTCGATGGGCGTCGGCATACCGGTGTTTATGTATATCGTGCTCGGAGACGCAATTCGATATTGGTGCGATTTCATCTTCAACCTGCCATATCTTTTGATGTATTCATCATAATTGAATGATGTAAAAGTCAATTTCGTTCTATATTAAATACTGGGTATGAAGGACGTATTTAATTGGATAAAGATCAATAGCGTATTCATAAAAAAATACTCCCAAATAATGCATAATTTTGAGAAACATTCGGATACTTTTAAAAGGTGATACCGAAAAAACCTTGAAAGATAGATATATGCTATCGCGGACTTTTTTGTAGAACTATTGAAGAGGTACATTTCCGTCATACATTGTTTCCATGTACGTCTTACGGCTTTCGCAGCGCACCTGAAAATAGCTGATTTTGGTACTCATATTTATTATCATTGAAGTTATAGTAGGTTTCCTCAATTTTCTCGGGTGAAAAGTATAGCCTATGTTACTCAAGGATAGTGTAGCATTCTAAGGGTGAAAGAATTATTGAAATCGGTCAAGTAGCTTATGAGTTAACTCGTATCAACGCCACAAACACACAAACATACAAATCTTTCCTCTTTATAATATTAGTATAGATAATATACACGCTACAACCCTCAACATCTCCAAAAATCTCATGCATTTTCTCCTGATATACTTCACTCGCACTACATAGCCCATATGGCAACCTTACAAACCTATATCTGCCAAAGCAGGTGGCAAACGTACATAACTTCGAACTGGACGCAGTCAATCTTATCTGTAAAAAACCTTGTTTAGCATCCAAAACTGAAAATACGACAGCACCGTTCATTTTTGATGTCAACTCTTCCAGAGTTGGGATTTGAAAATAATGTCTTTTTACCGATTTATTCAAAAATAATGGATCTAAACATATCCTAATAGAGTTGTCTGGTTTTCTGACTAAAACTAAGGGATTCACCCAATCAGCACTAGTATCATCTTTAACTATAATACCCTGTTCTTCTAACTCATCTAAGGCTTTCTTTAATTTGTCCCTAATTGCAAAAGGTACTTTACGAGCCAAACATACAACGGGTTTTGCATCCTCTTTTAACTCAATTTCATGAGGTTTTCCGAAACATCCTATACCCTCAAACACATGCTTATACTCCTCTACCAATCGTTCTGTCGTATACACACTTTTTATCTCATTCACACAACATCTACTCACAAGGCCTAAATCCCGACAAGCTTTAAGGCCTAATATTGGTTCCGCTTCTATGTTAACCACGTAAAATGTAAAATTGCCAGAACCGGACGCAGACTTGCAAAACAACTCACATTTACCTAATATTGGCAAGTAATTCCCTGTATAAGATTTTAATTTACAATTTGATTTACTTAAGCATTTTATGTCGACATTAACTTTCTTCAATAAAGTGATAGGTAATATATTTGCCTGTGCTCCTGTGTCTAATTTCATGCTGACCAGTTGTCCATTGATCTCCACTTTTGAAACCCACGATTCCGCACCAATGCCATCAATTGATCTCTCATTGCTTGTCCCAGAACCATGTGAAACGCTACCTATGAAACAAATTTCATTAAAATCGTCATCTAAACCTGAACTACATAATTCTGAATCATTATTACAATCAACAGTGTGCAATTCCAAAAAATCATCTGCATTGTTTTCATTATTTACGACATGTACACTGGACCCTCTACCTCTACTAATATTAAATGAGTTACCGTCCCTTTTTCTGCAACATGATGCAAAGTGATTGATCAAACCACAATTTCTGCATTGTTTTCCACTGGCTGGACACCTGTCATGTCTTCCATGCAAGAAACCACATCTCTCACACTTTCTCCCTTTCGGTACCATTCTTCTCTGTTGGTTTGAGTACTTCGTCGCCCTTTCTTCCTTATGGCCTCCACCAGATCCTTGTTTTCCAGACCTACCACTGATAGCATTTATCACCTGCTCGTAACTTCCTTCTTGACCTCTACCATTCATTATCTCTCGATGTCTCTCTTTGGTCTTCTCAATCGTAATGCAAATTCTAATAGCTTCATCCAGGGTTGTTGGATCCTCTTGTAAAAGTTTTTCCTGTAATTCTCTTGAATGGATTCCACATATGAGGACATCTTTCAAAAGATCATCACGAAGAGTTCCCAGCTCGCATGCAATTGATAAATTTTTTAATTCTGTTACAAAATTTTCTACAGATTGATCAGTTTTTTGACGACATTTCAGAAAGATATATCGTTGATATGTCAGATTCTTTCTTGGATTGAAGTGTTCCTCGAATTTGTCGAGTAGAATTTTGATTTTATTCTTATCTTCGATTGGAATCGAAAATGTGTTGAATATTCGAATACCTTCATCTCCTATCAAATGCAGAAGCTGAGCACATTGGGTTTTCTCTTCCTTTTTTGAGATTTCCGTGGCCATCAAATATGCCTCCAGAACTTCCAGCCTTCGCTCAAATTTCCACTCATCTTCATCGGCATAATTCCTCTGTAGTCCATATTGGTCCAATTTCACTGTTATAAATTACTTTCACAGGATTCGAACAAACTTTCACAAATTTTTCAATATGTCTGCCGGCTTCAACGTGCGTTCTTCATTCGCAGCGCCATGTAATGATATTTGGGGTACGTGTTCAATAAGCGAGGTCTCGATGCGTACTGCTTTATTAGGTTTCACACAAGACATGCGTAGCGGTACATGCTAAGCTGCGCACACATATTACAATTATCACCTTCTTTAGACATTAGTAGTGTTCTTTCGTACTGATTGAACTGATGGAACTTATTCTGCGATTAGAATAATCACTTGCAATCACTTTAGAGTTGTGGAAGGGGGAACTGATTGAAAACGAAAGAACGATCGCTTCAACTGATCTTTCTGATTGAAGTTATATAAATCACTTCGTTCAGTTCGAAAGAACATCATTATTGACGCGATTAGCTCTTATACAAGTAGATATTATATCAGTTGATTGTAATCGGCTAGTAATATTCTCTGCTTTCATTGTTTATATTCACTTGCATTCCCATAAACGCTCTCATCCTTATTTCGATTCTCAATTATTTTCAAACTTCATAACCTATTATATTTTTTGCCTTCTCATTATAATATTCCTCAACAAAGCCTCTTTGGGTCTGAAGTAGCATTGAGAACAAAACAGAATTCAGAAAGCTGAACCAAGCTGTACTTATTATTTTGTGTTATATTATGTTTCGCTCTTTATTATGAAATATATGTCGTAAACATTTTACAAAATGTTTATGAATAAAATTTATGATCTGTTTCATAAGAATTTTCATCAACATATCCTTATAACTTGATAATATTGAAATAAAAATGACAATAAGATAAAGATAATAGAATGAAATTCATGGATTATGAAAACTGATCATTTGCTGTTATAGATACTTTTAGGTATATTTACAGTAAAAAGGGGTTACAAAAATGCTTCGAACAAACTTTCATGGTATTTGTTATTTTCTTTTCACACCTCAAATTGTTTTTACATCAACTTTCTCGACAATAACACTTTCACCAGTTATTTCTCGTTTACAACTGTTACTTGCACTTAATGTCCACTAGAAGTTTGTCGGTCTAATTACGGGACACCATGTATATTTGGAAATAAATTCAATTACCGTGTATTCACAAAATTTGATTGATTTTGAACTCATCGCAAAGTGAAGTTAATTGTGATTTTGCTCACAAAAGAATTCGTTAAGAGAGCACGGCGCCCAGTCAAATGTATTCTGTACGAGAGTCCCGTCCCGTCAGTTGGAATTCGGAGAATCGTATTCGCGATTAAAGTCAGCTCCACGCCACTTAGCGGCAGAATCCGAAGCTCTCTTAGTAGGTAGTTTAGATTGTTCAAATGAAAGATTATATGGATTTCTATATTAATTACAAGTAAATTTTTATATTCTAGTGAAGTGAGTTAGAAAAGTTGTGTTCCAGTTCCTGTTTTATATATTTGAACATTGTGACGAAGGATTACTGACCTAAGATGTCGAAATCACAAGCACTGTGTTGTGTTTGTGGATGAAATAGTGAAGCAAACGGAGATCCAGTGTCATTTCATTTCTTTCTTAAAGATCGTATTTTAGACAGATTCGTCCCAAATCATATAATGCAAATTGCTTCGTTAAGGAGCTAGTGCCCTTTGAAGATGACGTCCTGTCCACACTTTTTGCCACATATTCGCAAAACGGAGTTACATAAAGTGCTGAAAGTTTACACATTGGCTAATATAAAAAATACGCATCGATTAGATTGAGTGCATTTCTTTCATGTAAAGCACAAACGTATCATTTGGGGAGGGGGCGAAGGGTATTTGTAGTTGAAACTTTTTTAACTTTCATTATTTCGCGAGATTCACATCATATTCATTAACTCTGATGTTTTTTCTTGAAAAAAGATGCTCTTGTGTAACAACGCCCAGATGCACCATTTCTGAAAAAAATAGATTTGAAATTTTCTCTCTTTTCACTAAGTACTCAATGTTCACTTTTGTTTTGAATTTATTTTCACTTGATAATAGTTAGGCATCTTTTTTCAAGAAAGAACATCAGAGAGAATATGATGTAAATCTTGCGAAATAATGAAAGTTAAAAAAGTTTCCACTAAAAATACCCTTTCTTACGTAGAATCCAATGGCGTTCTGGTCCTTTTTGCACCATTTCTAATTACGAAGCTATGACCCAAAGTTATGTTTTTTTAAATGGAAATATTAGATTTTTGTGCCATTTTCTGAAAGCAAAATTTCTTCTGATTTCAAAATATATAACATTGTATGGTTTGTTTCAATATGGGTATAGAAAATGATCAAAAACTTATTTTCATCTGAGAATATTTTCTATGGTTTCAACTGTTGATGAGCACAGAAAAATCGAGCTTCCTATAACAAGATCCTTCCGTCAATCTCATTATTTCTGTGCTTTCAACTAATTTCTACAAAATTTTAACATGGATATATTTAATGAAGTCTTATATCTCGAAATGGATTACGAAATAACGGAAAGATCCACATGATCCTCCGCTTCAATATATACTTAGTTATAATGAGATGGATGCAGGATGCTCACCAGAATAAATACGCACAAGTGCCAGTCTACTTCAAATCGCATATGAAATAACGCATATAGATATGATTGAAGTTATCAATTGAATGAGTATCAAAGAAAAAATATTTTTCAATGCGTAATAGTGATTACAATAATAAGTCAGTTGGTAATAACTTAGAATGAAGATCAAGTTTCAGAGCAGTCCATTATTCTTCGATCTTGAAGAAATTGGGTAAAGAGCATAGAAATGAAAAGACTACTGAAAAGAGATTGTGTAATTTATACGATGCTAAATATTTCTGTGTTCATCAACAGTTGAAACCATAGAAAATTTTGGGACTCGGATGAAAATAGGTTTTTGAATACTTTCTATACTCATATTGATACAAATCATACAATCTATACTAATATTAAAAATAGGTGAAGTTTGCGTGTTTGTATATTTGTAAATTTTAAGAGCTTATCTCGGGATCTACTGAACCGATTTTAAAAATTCTTTCACCAATAGAAAGCCACATTATTATTGAGTGCCATAGGCTATATAAAACACCAAAAAATAAGAATACTTTCACGTGGTAGTCCAGAGTGAATCGGGTAAAAAACGCGCGAGGGCTTCGGTTTAATTCGGTTCGCGTTCGTGTTCGCTTCGGGAGAAGGGTGCGCGGCCTTTTACATTTGAGCGCAGCTCAGTCGCGTTATCTGTGCCCTGTGGTCCCGTGGTTGTCTCCTTACGCAGCGGACGTCATCGGAATTGAATTTTTCGAAACAGAATTAGCATACTTTCGACATTCGGCCACATAAAAATGAAACGGACATACTACTGATACGTTCGTACGATACTAATGAGTTGTCAGTTTTTATTAATGAAAATGTATCGAAATTAGTTGAAGGCCAAAAACAAGCTTTTGATGCACAACATTCACTGTGTGCTTAATAAAAGAGGTTTAACTTTCTTTCTTGACGCCCCGGAAGGCACTGGCAAAACGTTTCTTGCAAATTTGGTATTGGCAAAAGTAGGACAATCCGGGAGAAATGGACTATCCGTTGCCTATTCGGGGATTGCCGCTACTCTGTTAAATGATGGGAAAACAGCACACTCCACCTTTAAGCTACCTCTGACAGTCTAACTAGAGTAACAGTCTGTTTGTTCCATACGTGAAAATGGGCCACTCGGAAAACTTTTACGAGAAACATCTTTAATTATATGAGACGAATGTACTATCAAAGAGCTCAGAAACTCTGATCCTGCAATGGGTGGCGTTACTTCTGTTTTTGCGGGCGATTTTCGGTGAACACTGCCTGTAGTAACAAAAGGAGCACTCGTCGATATCATCAGAGCATGCTTAAAATCATCTCACTTACGGAGTTCGGTTGCATCTCTCGATTTACGAACAAACATGCGAGCCCATTTGAGCGACAACGACTTTCCCCGTAAACTACTCAATCTTAGCGAAGAAAAAATTGTCTCTTCTATCACCAACAGCAATGACGTAAAAACTTGACGGGACATTAGGATACACATTGCACAGGTTGGAACATCTTACTGATGCAATATATCCCGGTCTTGAAAACTTATTGGAGAGAGATTATCATTGGCTTTGTTCTAGGGCAATATTGTCACCCAGAAACGATACAGAGAATGAAACAAATAAACTCATTTCAGGTCAAACACTATAAGTCTATTGATACGGTGTGTAGTATTGAGGATACAGTGCACTATCCCCAAGAATTTTTAAATTCTTTGAACCCTTTTAGCTTACTTCCTCACGAAAGTTGGCATTCCTATCATGCTATTAAGAAACTTCAGCCCCCTCAACATGTGTAATGAGAAAATGCTGCTTACAAAAGAGTTACGGGACAATATAATCGTGGCTACCATTATCACAGGGTCAGCAGTGGGACAACAGGCCTATATTCCGCGGATACCCATGATTCCTATTGATTTACCCATACCGTTCAAAAGGCTACAGTTTCCAGTGAAGATCTCTTTTGTCCTCACTATTAACAAGTCCCAAGGTCAAACATTCTCTCTGGTGGGCATTGACCTGAGAAAGCCGTGTTTTTCCCATTGAAAGTTACATGTTGGCTTATCTCGGGTTAGAACTCCTGACAGACAATATATTATTTTGCTACCAAATGATAACATTATATCCAATATAGTTTACAGAGAAGTTTTGAACAATTAAAATTACCATTACCAAACTAACTTTACCCGCGACTTGCTCCTCCTGGAATTCGTTTATCGCAAATCCCTCAAATGTTTTTTTAGGACAGAGTTACTTTCCAATTTTGTATTAGCATGCAAATACACAATTATTAACATTATGCAAAATGGAGTGGGCACGGGTCGGCTAGTATTATATATTTTTGAAATCAGAAAAATTTTGAGCTTTCAGAAAATGACACAAAAATCTAGTATTCCCGTTTAAAAAAACATAACTTTGGGTCACAGCTTCGTAATTAGAAAAAATAGTGCAAAAAAGACGAGCACGAATTATGTTCTGAGGATTCAAAACGAGATTTTCAAAAAGACAATTTAATTCAAAAATAAACGATATATTATGTTACAAATGGGTTTTATGTCAAGACTAACTCTATACAATACAAATGACCTGTATACAGGTTTGGAAATTCACATCTGAAACATACGATATACAATGCATCAGACAGAGAATTCTTCCGTCCAGTTGCCCAGATGAATAGTCGAGACAATCACTTGCTGTAACATACTGAGTTCAGTTGTCTTACTTCTTTATTCTAGTCTTGTCTCTCTCTTATCGTTTAGAGGAGCGTTATTCTTCAGTATGGTAGGCAACAGTAAATACTTGAATCGAGTATTACGGGCAGCCTGACAAATTAAAAATTCTATACGTGTAGTTCGGGTTCCCTACCATACTGCGATAAGAGAGAGACGAGACTAGATTATCGCAGTAAGACAGTTGAATTCATTCAGTTATCGCACTTCATTATCTCGCCTATTCATCTGTGCAACTGTAGGGAAGAATTCTCTGTCTGATGCCTTGTATATCGTATGTTCTCGATGTGAATTTCCAAATCGGTATATCTATTCGTGTGATGCACCGTAGGCATTTAGACTTTACGTACTCACGTTTGGCACCAAGCGAGAATAGCGTTATGCCATTGGCCCGACGCACTCGAACTGAGAAACCAATCACACTTTGAATGCGAAACGGCGTATAATAGCGTAATTCAATTGAAGTTCTGTATTATTTATCATTTTATTCCATGGACTTATAATACTAAATCATTATAAATCTATGTTGTATTCATCTAATATTGAAGTGTATGTTGAAAATATATTGAATGTAAGTGTATTGAATGAATTGAAAGTGGAATTATTCCAATATCGGTTCCAAGTGATGAATGAATCTTCACTGGTAATATAGGAAATTTCTATTTTGCAGCATCCAAATGGAATTGGTAGGTACCTACTTTTGAGATGAAGAGTTATAAAGAAAAAACTTTTCATTTTTGCAGCAATGAAATGAAAACGTCTAGTTTGAATTGGGTACAATCATTTCGTACTTTTTCTAAACATAAAAATTCCACCAATTCAATCACTTTCCATAAAAATTCAAGATACAATCTTAAGTAGTATGGTGGGTTGGTTGGGTTGCAGTTCAGACTAAAAACATCTCTACCTAATTGAAAAATCAATTGGAGATGAAAATGGGTAATCATTATAAAGTCATTTAATCAACTGTTATATCACGCGCGAGCGGAGCGAGGGCATGAATACCTATAGTTCGATTTATTTTTGTTCTTTCCTTTATTGAACCCCTATATTAAATGTGTAGGTTCAAATTTTTGTTTTCTAAAAGTTGAATTCTCGAATAATGTGTTTACTTTATATTGTCACACAATGGAATTTATGTATGTAGGTATCACGACATCTTTTGTTTCATGAAAGTAGTACCAATATTTCTGTTCCGAACTATAGCAGATGAGAATTTCGAATTTTGACGAAAACATTCGGTCTTCGCAAGTTTTGTTTCGATTTTTTACTATTTCTGACACGCTCTTAAATTCTTCAGTAATATTATCATTTGATGTCAATAACGCCTTCTTCTCTTGAAATCCTCTCAAATTTCATTTAATGATGATAGATATCATTTGAGGATTACAGAGATTCATGAAAATCGTTGATAACCGAAAGAACAAATCACTCTGTATATCTACCCAGTACACTTTGAAGAAGGTTAGGTACCTACGTCGAATCACCAATCATTAGGTACTCATAGAATTGCATTACCTTAACATATTTGCATTTTTTTGTAGTATCTTTTGTAGTATGTTTTATGGAAACTTTAAGTTTAGCTTTACAAAAACAATTTTTTGATTTCCCTCTCATATTCTTGTTTGGCTCCACTCTACGATGTGAAGCATGATGGCAATTGTATTCTAGACTGAAATATCAATTAATAGTTAAAAACCGCTTAGCTATCTGATACGAATTTTCGAAATCATAATAAGATTGATCAAAGATTTAGCTACATATGTAATGTGGTGTAGGTATTTCTTGTAGCTTTACATATCCGCCAATTCGTATTCGATGTCGAAATGAATTCTTCCATCCACTTATCGACATATTCCTCGGTAAATAAATTTGCCCTATATTTTCCGGGCCCTATTTCAATAGTTATTTATGTACCAAGTGCGTTATATGGATCCTAACGCCCGGAGGGAAACATTCGGCCCGAGGGCCTTTGGCCCGAGGGATGAATGTTGCCCGATGGGCGTTAGGATCTAATAACGCTCGTGGTGCATACAAGATTTTATTTTTCACGAATATATCATTTAATTACAATAAAATTCGATTGCTCCCATGTTTTTTTTTCCATTTAACTTTCAGTAGTAACCATGGCATTTGGTAATATTTTGAAGTTCGTTATTGCTGTCATCATTTTATTAAGTGAATGTCATTACTGTTTTCGTTGTGAGCGGGCGTTATGATCCATAATGCCCGCTAAAATGCCCACGGGCATAATGAGTGTATTTATAGCAACCGTTTCTAAGGTAAAATAAACATATAATGTACAAGTGAAAAATAAAATATTTATAAGCTGTTGGTAAGTGCATTGCATTTCTACTCATCGTAATAGTATAAGAAAATTAAAATCAAGTTCGAGTTCGAGAGATAAACACGTGCATGACTCAGAAAGAGATGCCGTTTTGCATTCGAAGTGATTGGTTTCTCAGTTCGAGTGCGTCGGGCCAATGGCATAGCGCTATTCGCGCTTGGTGCCAAACGTGAGTACGTAAAGTCTAAATGCGCACCGTAGTCATCTCCTGGAAGTGACGCGTCAGCAGTTCCTATGGAAAGATGCGAAGGTGCAGCGGTAGACAATTCCAGATAGAATTGTAACTCCTCCATCCCCAGAGGAATTTTTACGGCGTGAAAAATGATCTCTGTTGTTGTTGCGAAGGCTCATCATCACGTACCTGGCTTCCTGTTGGGTTTTGTGTTACCAGACAATTCTTCAATTTCATGTAACAGAAATAAATAGAAATTATAATTATAACGATGTAGATAAGGCCGATCAGGCTCCCATGAAGGTTATTTGGTTCTTGATGATTGCTTATCATGGATGGATTTCTTCTTGTTTTTTCTTCAGAATGTGGATTTGGTCCAGTGGAATTTCTCTGAGTTGAATTTTGAATTTGTTGAGATTTGTTGTATCGAAACCATCAGAAATTTTTGGCAGGAACATTGGTTGGCTTTTGAGGCCTTCTTTGTTATTTAGATATCTTCCTTCCTTCGTTCGGAAATAACATCCTTTAGGTACAGTTATTGAATAGGTACCTTGAAGCTGCGTGAAATCTTTTCTACCACAAGTTGTCTGAATTTTGACATCATTCGGGAAGATGGCAATGAATTTTTATTGTCGATCCTCTGGATGAAATTATCGTTGGTTGACACTGGGTATCTCTCACATGTCCTAGAATCTTTCTTCAGTTGGAGTAATTGAAAAATACAATCATCGGTTTCGGATCCATTGATTAGTTGGTTATTTTGGCAAAAGAAAATTGAATGCAAATTTATACAAGCTGAAGATGTATACTATACGATTCATCATTTATTGTACGATAAGAGTTTTTTGGAATAAGAATGGTATTATTAACAGTTGGGATTGAGTAGAGGTGGTAATGTGAAAAAGTTTGCGAATGAACGATTGGAAAATGTAAAATGAAAACTATTCTAGAATTTATAGAATATGCATCTACTTTCATTGGTTCATAATAATTATGGTATTGATTTTCGTCTGAAAAGATTAAATTTTCTGAAGAATATTTTTCTGAAACTGAATTAATTACATATTTTAGTTGGGAAAATTTTATTACACTATGATGTAATGTTTCCAATTTTGAAAAACTAATGGCAGTTTCGAGTTCATCAATAAATTCCATTATAATGCTTATCGATGTTCCGATTTGTTCCATAATATTTCTTATTCTCATATAGTAATAAAAATTATCATTTAATTTAGTAAAATTTCCGGCCACTTTATGAAATTGGGAAACAAGCGTTTGTTGATTTTGCTGAAGCACTGTTCAGTTTCATTGAATTTTTCTATAATATTTCCTGTTAAAGAAATATCGTTATTTAGGTTATTCATAATATCCTTCTGATTCATTTGTAGTTGCCTTATGGCCGTTTCGTATTGAATAGCGTCATTTGCATCTAGATTGCCTGAAATACTTTTAATAACTGTTCCTAAACCATTTATTAGACCGCGTTTCGATCTTTTAGTGGGAATTAATCCTTTTAATTTTTCTTCAGCTAAATCTAATTAGTGACCATAATATTTTCATGGTTTTCTAATTCAATGTGAAAAGTACTATTTGTTTTATTGAGTATTGTTTCTGAAGCCAGCAGATATATTTTATGTAGGTATTTTAATTCATCGTTTATTGGTGCCAAATCATAGAAATGAACAAAATCGTGAAATTTTGATCTGACTTTTGCATTTCCTAGGTGAATTGGAAGAATTCCTGGTCCGTCCTTGAGGTTAGATATTGTTATTTCCTGAGCTGCTGCTAGGAACACTAGAAGCATCCTGTAAAACATTTTTTATTTCAGCCTTAGGTTTGTTTAGATTTTGCTTATGTAAGATTTTATTCTCGGTTAAAATTTTGATATTGTCTTCTCTAATAACTTTTTCTTTAGAAAATTTTGGGGAAAGTTTATTACTATTATTTGATTTTATTTTTCGGTACGCTGGAGAATCAGATTTGTACGGAATAGATTCATGACGATTTTCATTAATTTTACTGGTAATTGATTCTTTTCTTTTCATCATTTGTTCATTCAATCGTTTATACAGTTCTTTAGTTTTTTCTCTTTGTTCTTCAATATAGGTATTAACAATTTTTTCATTTAAATCAATATTCATTGGGTCTTGAGAATTTAGATGACCATTAATGATATCAATCGGTTTTGTTTTAGTGGAGGAATGTATTGAATTATTGTACCCAAAAATTGCATATGGAATAAGATTTTCTATATTCAACGTTTGTTTATCTCTGCTCTTAATTATACGCAAGTGTTCTATTAAAGTAGAATGAAATCGTTCGACTAAACCGTTCGATTGAGAGTTATTGATTGTTATGAAGTGAGGTGTTATTTGGTGAACTTTCAAAAATTCGATTACGACACCGTTTTTGAATTCTGTTTCGTTGTCCATTACAACAGTTGATGGGGATCCATGGTGTGTCATAAATATCAAGAGTGATCTAACAATTTCTATTCCGTTGTTTGTTGATTTATTTATTCCTTCAGATTCATATGTTGTGAAAATTAATTGATTATATGGAATTTTTTATAACCTAATTTATTCGATGAAAGGTCTATACATATAAGATACGTTTCGGGTCGGGCCCTTTTTCAATCTTTGTTAATTTCACTTGTAACCTTCTCAGGGTGTTTTCTGTTGGGTCATTTATTCCGCTTCTTTCATAGAATTTTTTGACCAGATTTATGTGTCCGCCGTTGTATTTTGTTTCCTCGATATGGACGGGTTGCTCTGCCAGATGTCCTCTCTTGGTCTCCTGTTTACCTCTTGGGATATTCGCCATAATTTCAATCGTGGCCGATAATGTTGTTTGTTGATTTATTTATTCCTTCAGATTCATATGTTGTGAAAATTAATTGATTATATGGAATTTTTTTATAACCTAATTTATTCGATGAAAGGTCTATACATATAAGATACGTTTCGGGTCGGGCCCTTTTTCAATCTTTGTTAATTCAGTTGTAACCTTCTCAGGGTGTTTTCTGTTGGGTCATTTATTCCGCTTCTTTCATAGAATTTTTTGACCAGATTTATGTGTCCGCCGTTGTATTTTGTTTCCTCGATATGGACGGGTTGCTCTGCCAATTAATTTTCACAACATATGAATCTGAAGGAATAAATAAATCAACAAACAACATTATCGGCCACGATTGAAATTATGGCGAATATCCCAAGAGGTAAACAGGAGACCAAGAGAGGACATCTGGCAGACAATTAATTTTCACAACATATGAATCTGAAGGAATAAATAAATCAACAAACAACATTATCGGCCACGATTGAAATTATGGCGAATATCCCAAGAGGTAAACAGGAGACCAAGAGAGGACATCTGGCAGAGCAACCCGTCCATATCGAGGAAACAAAATACAACGGCGGACACATAAATCTGGTCAAAAAATTCTATGAAAGAAGCGGAATAAATGACCCAACAGAAACACCCTGAGAAGGTTACAACTGAAATTAACAAAGATTGAAAAAGGGCCGACCCGAAACGTATCTTATATGTATAGACCTTTCATCGAATAAATTAGGTTATAAAAAAATTCCATATAATCAATTAATTTTCACAACATATGAATCTGAAGGAATAAATAAATCAACAAACAACATTATCGGCCACGATTGAAATTATGGCGAATATCCCAAGAGGTAAACAGGAGACCAAGAGAGGACATCTGGCAGAGCAACCCGTCCATATCGAGGAAACAAAATACAACGGCGGACACATAAATCTGGTCAAAAAATTCTATGAAAGAAGCGGAATAAATGACCCAACAGAAAACACCCTGAGAAGGTTACAACTGAAATTAACAAAGATTGAAAAAGGGCCCGACCCGAAACGTATCTTATATGTATAGACCTTTCATCGAATAAATTAGGTTATAAAAAAATTCCATATAATCAATTAATTTTCACAACATATTTCACAACAATTTCTATTCCTGTTGATGAAATTAAGGGATAAGCCTGAGCATACTTTGAAAATGCATCGACTATTGTGAGAACTTCTTATTTTGGGTATGAAAAGTATCAATATGAATAATTTCGAAAGGTTTTGCAGGAGTAGGAGTCAGCATTAATTTTTGTTTAGGTGGATCTCTATCGTATTTGTTAATTTGGCATAATTCGCAATTATTGATATATTCGGTCACGTCTTTTTGAAAACTAGGCCAATAATAAGTCCTTCTAATTCTAGAAATTGTCTCGGTTATTCCTCTGTGATTAGTTTTTGTTTCATGCATGTATTGGATGGTAATGGTTTGCTGGTCTTTATCAATGATATCTTTCAAAATACTATTGCATTTAACTAATTTGAAAGCTGATTGATCAAAGATTTTCCTAAATATTTCGCAAATTTCGTGGTAATATCTATCTTGCTTAAAATATAATGCGTACAAGATTTTTGGACGTATATATGTTTTGAAAAATTCCACTGTTTCTTCATTCAAGTTATTTGTGCCAATTTGAACGGTTATTCTTTGTTTGTTTGGAAAAATTCTGTCTTACTTGGCCTTAAAGCAGCTTCGCATTTTAGGTCAATATAGTTGCAAATAGTGTTTAGTAATGTTATTATTTTTTCGTGAAATTCTTGAGGAGTTTCATTGAAATTTTGTCTTAAATTAACTAAATCTTGATTGAGACAATTTTCGTCTCTTTGATCGCCAAAATTTAATAAAAGGGCATTTTTAATATTGTCCCATGAATTTGTAGCTCCGTGTATAGCCACGATTTCTTCTGCTCTTCCATGGAGCTTATTTAAAATTCCGTTCAACAGAAGGGTATTTTGAAAATTATTAGTATTTTCTAGATCAAAATAATGGAGTAAAATTGCTTCAGAAGCTTGAATGAATCTATGCTATTTATTTGGGTTCCCATCAAAATCAGGGATAACATTTAAATTTTTAACGTCAAATGCTGGAGGTTGTTTTTGTGTTTGTATTATTTAATGAAAGATTTATGAATGAACTCAAAAAATCGGTTTCTAATACACTTTTGTTTTTTAAATTAAAAGAATCTGGCTCTGAATCACAATCGTTTTCAAACAAGGAATCGATGGATGAGGAATCAGAGGAGTCTGACATAAACAAAAATTAATGTATCAATAATCTCACCAGCTTGTAGTGCTTTCCACAATTGCATTCTCTGTCTCTGTTCTCCGCTATGGATGTTGGACCTGGACCAATTGTAGTTGGAAAAACTGCACCAAAGTTCAGTAATAAGGTTCGATTTTCACTTAATAGAGTGGACTCTAACGTTTATTCACGATGAAAAACTGCGAAAACTCCGTCGACTGCGCCATTATGTTTTGAGGATTCAAAACGAGATTTTTAAAAAGACAATTTAATTCAAAAAAAACGATATGTTACAAATGGGTTTTATGTCAAGACTAACTCTATACAATACAAATGACCTGTATTATATCAATTCGACTTTCCCGTTCAAACCATAAACTCAACTTGAAATTTTCGGTTTTTCGAGTTGTTGCCGTTCGGTTATAGGTGGCCGATAGCCCACTCCTAAACTCGATAACTTTCATGAGCAACAACTGGAAATATCGAGATTAGAATTAAAAAGTCGATTTAAGGTTTTGAACAAGAAAGTGGAATACTCATGATAATATAAATCTCAGAATTGTTTTCTACATGACTACTATGATGTCATTTTGACATAAGTTTGTCACACGTTTTTTATCATTATTCCGAAATTTAATTCGATATTTAGAATGAAATATCACTATTTAAATCTATGGGAGATGATTACCCTTCAGTAGGGTCCTGTAGCGGTCTTAGAAGAACAGAAGATTCGAAAATCATCACTTGGAACGCCAGACCTGGTTTAAAACACCCTCCTGGCCCAAGAGCAAGAATTACATATTTTGTTTCTGAATATTGAAGGTATTTATTCGAATAGTTGTTTTAAGTTACCATTTTGTAAAAACGGCGAGGCAGGGTTTTTTCTACTGAGGTTTTTCCCTGTGCTCTGGTATCATACGACAGAATAGTATGGTACCCCGTTTTGCACCAACCTCAGCTAGGGACTTTTTTGTTTCATATATTGTATTTTTTTAGCTCTCAATTCAAAAGAATATATATGTTATACTATGAGAAGTAACATCTCGAACTTTTGAAATCTACACAGGCCGGGTTTACTTCTTCAAGAGAAAAATACTAAAAAAATATATTAAATCGGATGGGCTGCTCCCCTAATATTCTAATTATCCTTTCCAAGCAGACGTTTTCATAGACCCTTCAGTATTATCATTTTTTTTAACGTGTCACATATGAGTTCTGTATTGTTGATGTTTCATTTGATTTGTAAACGATTTCATATAAATTTTCAATAGACGCTTTGAATATAAACAGGTTGTTTCCTATGAACATGTCGAATATTCTGAATTCCTGCCTATAGACATAGATAGATTTTTCAGTGTACTTCTATAAATCTATTATCAATTTCTGAGGAGCCCTGAATAATATAAGAGATAGTATTAATTGTCTACAATAAACCAAAAGCTAGTGAAAAGGTAAAGGGAACCTATTGTAGAAAGTTCATCTAACCTAACATATAGATATGTCTCGCGAATGACATTATTTGTCAGAGTAGTTTCTGGGGGGTGATTCTTGAATAATGTCGTATTCGCGATTCGACAATTATTGTCGACCAATTTCCCTGCTAAGTTTGTCGACATTTGTCTATTCGCGAACACGGCATAATTCAAGAATCGACGCCCTGAACGACGAACAAACTCAAACTGCATTATATACTCCGTCACACTCCGCCATACCATTCTTTAAGGACAACAATGGCCATACTTTACTCTACTCTCAGACATTGAGTTTGAAAATAAAAATAAAAATTTTTTAAACTCAATGTCTCAGAGTAAGTTTGTGAACGCACCCCCACTGTTAACATGTTAACATTGAGTGTGCGCGACATCCAATTCAAGACACCACCAAAGATAAGGGACACCACCATCGAAAATCATATTGAACATATATCTATCAACAAAGGTACATAATGTTCATGAAATTATTAAGTTAAGTATTTTCTGAACGGTACAATATCATGCCCTTTTTTTCTGGTTGTAACAATACAAATTTTGAAATAAAAAGTACAAAGCAACATTAATGACATAAATTAAAACAAAATTAGTGCTGATTCACAATGGATGTAACCATGACGAACACGTAAACGTACTTTGTCCGTGAACGTAATGGTGTTCAGAATGGACTTTGGGCGCAGCAGCAAATTATAGACGTTTTTGTAGAGTAAGAAGATGTTTCTGTACCTTTATAATAAGTGTTCTATGAATTTTTTGACAATTGATTATTGTGAAGTGTTGTCATTAATTAAAAATGGAAGCAAGCCCTGAGCAGGAGCTTCTGAGCGCTCGTTCTCTGGTGGAGCAATAGGACTATCATCTCAAAATTCTGTATATGACTTGAAATTGATACTTTATATATAAACAATTAAAAAAATTCAATTCTATGGTCACACTTGAAAATTAAAATAATTAAATTTTATGGTTCTGATGATGCGATCCTCTTGAAATTTGGCATGAACATTCAGTATATCAATCTTTATACCAGGAATAAATTTCACTCAATTCAGATATCTTGTTATGAAATATAATATTTTTTTTCAATATTCAAATTGAATTTTCTATAGTTCGGATGATGCGATGATCTTCAAATTTGCACAAACATTCAATATATAAATCTCAATTCCAAAAATAAAATTTCATTTGATTCGGATATCTTGTTATGGAAATATAGAGAGTCTTTCCTTTAATATTCAAATTGGAATTTCTATGGTTCTGATGATGCTATCCTTTTGAAATTTTGCATGAACAATCAGTGTGTCAGTCTTCACTCACAGAATGAATTTCAGTTAAATCGGAAGGTTCGTTATGGAAATAAAAAAAATCTTTTTTTTCAATATTCCAATTGAATTTTCTATGGTTCTGTTAATACTATGGCCACAAAATTTTGCGAGAGGCTCACTATGAGCATCTGGCAAGTTGCTGCAAAATTTCATTCCATTTGCCCTCGTTTTGTGTGAAATATTGAGGAACAAAAATTTTGAATGGCCACTTTTTATGGAACACCCTGTACGATTTTTCTGGTTAACGAACTTAACCGAGCTATTTGGGAGCTGAACACACCCTGAAAATTTCAAGTCTCTAGGACAATCCGTTCGAGAGTTATTGTGCTCACGGACGGACGGCCGGCCCTACAGAATTTTATTTGACCTCATATTTTCCATCAGGGAGTCGAACCCTATCGTTTGAGACCATTTTCGGCTCAAAATTCGAAAATTACAGACATTTGGGCAAAACGATATAGCACTCGTCTAAGTAGAACGAGCGCTCAAAAATGAATGGAGTTTTAAGTCTGTTTTCATTGACGATGTTTGAAAAAAAGAAAAGAAATTGAAGAGCAAAATTCTAAAAGAAGAAAAAAACGACGTTGGGTTAACTCCCAGAATGTGCACAAATTTCTATAATTAAATGTTAGAATTACGGACTACCATAAGCTCAACGTAAACGTCGAAATTACAGAGCCTATTGTGAACAGTTCCATATGATTTCCATTGGTTCAACTTTGCGTTTTTCGTTTACGTTTCGGTAGTTTTATGGTTACGTCCATTGTGAATCCAGCATAAGATTTGCTTGTCTTCCGTAATTCGCTGTATGCTTTCGGGCAAGTGCCATTATACAGGGTGTAACTGAATAAGTGTAAAATATTTAAGGAGGTGATTCCTCATCGAAAAAAGATATGATCTTTCATATAAAAAACTCCATTGGAGCATCCTTTGTTAAGATACAGCCCCTCAATGGAAGTACATAAAATTTGTATAACAATTTTTTCACAAGCACCAAAAAAGTTACAATATTGAAATTAACCTGACGTTTCCTTCTAGCAAAAAGACACTTATCCAGTTATTTACTTGGTTTACCCCATGGTTGTAAGAGTGGGAAACGCAACCCCTAAAGATTATTTCCAATGTAACTTTTTGTCCTATTAATTGTTTGCCATTTAAAAATTTATTTCCGATAGCGTTTCATTCTAAACAAAAAATGTCACATGAGTTATTTTCCTAAAATAAACCAGTTCACACAAAAAATTATTTTACGAACAACTACAGAGATGAAACTAACAGCGTTATACCAATTTAATTGTCACTATCGCTAAAAGTGTCCTAATAGATAGATTAGTTTCGCATTTATGACGATCTATCTCTGTAGTTTGTCGTAAAAAATTTTTACTGCGAACTGGTTTATTTGGGCAAAAAAGCTCAAGAGACATTTTTGGTTTAGAATGAAACAGGCTATCGGAAATAAATTTTTAAATGGTAAACAAATAATAAGACAAAAAGTAACATTGGAAATGAACATTAGGGGTGCGTTTTCCACAATTACAACCATGGGGTAAACCAAATAAATAACTGGATAAGTGTTGTAACGGGTTTTCCTCACAATATAATTTCACTAACAATTAACACCTCGGGCGCCAGCTATTCTTTCAAGGGAAAAATAGCACAACCTACCCAGATAGCTACTCTAGTCGAAGACAAGGTTCTATGTTGTCTAGGGTAGTAGCGACAACGCAGACGTATGAAAATAGAGTGTAATAACAAAAATTTATTTCAAGTTGGCAATTAAGAATGAACACAATCAAAGAAAATATTCACGTATGAAACAATTCAAATAATTACCCGCTTGAGTTCGAGCACATTCACGATTTCCGCACACGTATCGCGAGTCACTACCAGGACCGAAAAATAAAACCTAATATAAATTATTCGCAATAATAAAATAACAGACACATAAAATATTCGAAATCAGAAATGTTCACAATCAAAAGAAATGCTAATGATAACACCTATCTAGATTTCTGGTTGTTCTGTATATTCTTTCAGTTTCGTTTAACTCGGTTCGGACGGAATCGGGATGTTCGGTCGAAGTTTATAGCGAGAAAATTAAATCGTCAGCCGCCAGAGTTCGCCTGTCGGCAGACGATTCAACGAAAACTCAGTCACCTACCCTGAGTTCGCACGCCATGAACGATAGTTACCTACTGGACTTCTCGAGTTCTCTGTACCAGGGGGTATATGAACGGAATCAGGACGGATAATAAACGGGATATCGAATTGACCACCTCTCACGACGGACAATTCGAGATCAGAACTCGCGAAAAATGATTCCCGATATATAAAAAGGAAAAGAAAAAAAAAAAACCGATTCACGCGGTTCGCACGCAACCAGAAATCAGACAAAAGTGGTGTTTGTATTTTACCTAGAACCTGATACCTTTCACTCACTGAAGTTTAATTTGATATACCAACTCAAAATTAACTAAAAATGATAACTAAAAATAACACGGACTGACCGGCGACAAACGAAAAGAAAGAAAAATTTAAATTCGTAATAATTAAACTTAAAGAAAACTCGAATGGAAATAAGCGACAGTTGTAATATCCGGAAAATACTCTTCGACTGTAATAACCGAAACCAGAGCACTAACTAACTAATTTACGATCAGAAAACCGGAGCACTAACTGAATAATTACGATCGGAAAACCGGAGCACTAACTGACTGATGACCGGGGGTACTCTTTTAATTATAACATCACGGGGGGAACGGAAAAGGAAAATTTTCTGCGCCGACCCAAACTCCAAAATTCGCGTTGCTGGCGGAGGAATTGAACACAAAACATGTCCTTATCTGTACTGCATATGCTTTTTATGCCGGTTGCAGCGATGAAAAATGCGATTAAATCTCGGCTCGGCGTTTTTTCGATGTTTGTGATCTTTTACGGACTTCTATATTCGGTAATTAAACGAACGGAAAAATATGAAAACTAACAAAAAATACGTATTTTAATAACTCGGAACTACTGATGAATTGAGTAAACTACAGAATTCAGAAAACTTCAGTATTTAACGATTTTCGCACCAGAAATATACGAAAACCAATACAAAAATTACTAATTCCAATAATTCCGAATTATTAACTGAACCGAATATAAAAAAATACTAAAAATGGAGTACGATTATTATCCCGGAAAATCGAACTTAATTACACCCCCCTCACGTGAGAAGAATTCGACTTCGGACTAAGTCGAATTCCCCAAAAAAAATGAATAAATGAACGATGTCCCCTATTCGCGGCGCGGTGCTCGAAGTCAAGTTAACAAAATTAACGCGAAAATACTTATAAGTTTCCTCCTGGTCTTCTTGCACGCCGCTGGTCATCTGGTTCCATAGTTCCGGGTCCTCGTATAGTGGGTCCATATGAAGTCGTCGCTTACGTGGACATCGCCTGCCTTCCGAGGTGGATTGACGTAGATTGGCGGGGTATTTCAGCAGGAAGCTCCCAACTTGGATTTGGAAGTTCACGTCGATACAGATGGTCGTCCTTCCCTCAAACCATGTACCAAGTTGAATAGATCTTCAGGCGTCGAGGTATGGACGGGTAGAAAATAATTGGTATAAGACGGGTCGATGGATATGTATATTTTCTTACTAGGGTACAAACATAAGAAAATGTATTTGAACGGTACGGACGGTTTCCTATGTCACAGGTTCGGTGGTTGATGATCTGTGGGATTCGGTAATTTCGGAACTCTGACGGCATTTCGGGCAAGCTCGCAGAGCCAATTCTCTGCTGGATAATCTTCTTGGGGTGATACTGGTTACATACGCCAAAAAAATGGATGTTGTTGAACACTTTGACGGCTACTCATTGATTTCTTATAACGGTAATGGAAGAAATAATAAATACGGAAAATATTGTATCGGTGACGTTACGAGTGAAACGGTTTCAGATCTTTGACGTGTATATTACGGATTTGTTTACCTCCTTCGTCTCGGAGATCATAAACAACAGGTGAAATTACTTTCATAACGGTATACGGTCCAGCAAATTTTGGGGCCAACTTGGCCGCAAAGCTGTCAATGGCAGACGATAAAGGGTTTGTACGGCGCAACACTCTATCGCCAACCCGGTAACGAACTTCTCTTCGACGAAGATTATAACTGTGAGCTTGTTGATTGAATGACCGGTACAAGTTGGTACGGACGAACTCGTAAGCTTCCTGTAGGTGATGTATTTGTTTGGTTCGGTACGCCAACTTCGCCTTCTCCTCTCCTGGGTCACTATTCGTCTCTTCCATTTCTTCACTTTGGGGGTTTGGTGCACTTGCAGCCCTGGGGACGTTCAATTCCCTTCCATAGTTCAGAAATGCTGGGGTGAAACCAGTAGATTCTTGCTGGCAGTGTTGATGGCGAACATCAGTTCCCCTATTTTCTCGTCCCAATTTCGCTGGTCTGTTTCGCAGAATTGGGCGATCATCGTCTTCAAAGTCCGGTTCGCCCTTTCCACGGGGTTACACTGCGGGGTATACGGAGGGGTAAATCGGTGGACGATGTTCAACTCACGGAGACTTTCTCTGAACAGCCTACTATCATATTGTACACCGTTGTCAGAAATAGCCAACTTCGGACATCCATACCTCAAAATTACCTGTTCATATAGGGCAGAATAAACAGTTTTAGCGGTGGCTTTTCGTAACGGACGGCATTCTACCCATTTTGTGAACCTATCTTGCATTACCACCAGATAGGAATGTCCTTTTTTGGATCGTGGTAATGGCCCTACCACGTCTGTGGACACTTCCTGGAACGGCGCATCCGCCATCCTATGCGGTTGCATTTTTCCGGGGGTCTTCTGTTGCGAAACTTTGAGACGTTGGCACGAAGTGCAATTCCTTACATATTTCGCAACATCCCGGAACATTCCTGGCCAATAGTATTTTCGGGCCGTTCGAGCAATCGTCTTAGCAATTTCCATGTGGCCTGCCAGTTCCGAATCATGGTTCTCCTGTAGGATCGCTGACCTCTGTTCGGTGGGTACGCAAAGTTTCCAAGGTTGGCCAGTTTCCATTTCAGTGAAACCGGTAGAGTCCCAGAAGTGTCGATATAATTTTCCATCGATTATCGAGAAATCGGGAAACTTCTCTGGACTTTCTGTACATCCTGTAATTTCTGGTTGTACCATCGACAGTGTGTACTTTCCTCGGTCATGTGCACACTATCTACGGCCGGCAAGGGATTCCTTGAAAGGCTGTCTGCTAATTTGTTGAGGGCTCCTTTTCGGTACTGCACTTCGAAGTCAAACTGTTGGAGAAAAACGGCCCATCTGGCGATTCTTCCGGACGGCGATTTGATCGAATTCAACCATTTCAGGCTCATGTGGTCGGAAATAACAGTGAAATGGAATCCTTCCAGGTACGGTCGCAACTTTTCTATTGCGAACACTATCGCTAGGCATTCTTTTTCCGACACAGAATAATTCTTCTCAGCAGCATTCAGTGTACGGCTCACGTAGGTTCACCCTTTCTTCGCCATCTATTTCTTGAGTCAGGGCCCCTCCTAGCCCTACGTCGCTGGCGTCTGTCTGTAAAACGAAAGGTTGGAGAAGTCTGGACAGGCCAAGATCGGTGACTCGGTTAATTTCTTCTTGAGAGCATCAAAAGCGTTCTGTTGATTTTCGGTCCATTTCCATCGTTGTTTCTTTTTCAGCAACAGGGTTAACGGCGAAACGACGTCTGAAAAATTATCGATGAAACGGCGGTACCAACTGGCAACTCCTAGGAATCGGCGAAGTTCTCGGACGGTTTTCGGTGCAGGGAAAGCTACTATTGACGATACTTTATCCGGGTCGGTGCAGATACCTTTCGACGTGACGACATGTCCTAGGTATTTCAAAGATTTGCGGACGAATGCGCATTTTTCTGGATTCAAACGGAGGTTAGCCTCCCTCAATCGCCGGAAAACTTCTCTCAAATTTTCAAGGTGCTCTTCAAAAGTCTCTCCCAACACGACTATGTCGTCGAGGTAGGCGAACGCCTCGGGTTCCATGTCTGGTCCGATCACGGCATCTAAGAATCGTGGAAAGTAGCTCCGCTCGCGTGTAGACCGAATGGCATAACACAAAACTGATATAATCCTCTTCCAGGAACAGTGAATGCAGTGATCGGGCGACTTTCCTTTTCCAATGGTATCTGCCAATATCCTTGTTTCAGATCGATGGTGGAAATGTATTTGGCTTTCCGCAACTTGTCCAGAATTCCGGAAATGTAAGGTAACGGATATGCATCTTTAACGGAGACTTGGTTAACTGAACGGAAGTCTATGCAAAATCGATAAGTTCCGTCTTTCTTCTTGACCAATACCACGGGCGAACTCCATGGTGACTTGCAAGGTTCGATCACTCCTTCAGCCAACATCCGATCCACTTCTTGATTGAAAATTTCCTGCATTTTCGGTTTTGGGGTCTATATCGCTGTTTAATTGGTTCTGTTCCGGGTTTCAATTTAATCTTGTGTTCAACCAGGTCGGTGGTGCCTCGTAGACTTTCGAACTTTTTCAATTCTTCGACAAGGAAAGAGTCTAGTTCTTTCTTCTGTATGTTCGTCAATTCTTGCAAGTGTTCCTCAGCGGTATGAACTTCGATGGTTTCTTCTGTGGCAGTTGACGGCTTGGGATTAGTCGGCCCTCGAGAAAACTCGCGGCTGTTTTGAGATCGATGGTGAAATTATAGGCTGACAGGACGTCCATTCCCAATATGATGTCCACAGGTAAATCAGGTACAAGTAGGAATTTCACATCGGGCAAAGTATAATCGCCTATCCGGATGAGAACAGTATAACGTTTCGGCGTAGCGGTAGTTTCTCCATTCGCGGTTACTGCAAAACAATTCTGGATATATTCTTCCTCGACCTTGTGTTTCCTGAAATGTTCGGCAGTTTCCTGGCTGCAAAAGGTCTTGGTGGCTCCGGTGTCCATTAGTGCTCTGAACGATTTTCCGGCTATGTAGACCTCTATTAACGGGCGGTTGTTATGGCAGGTGTTGGGCGTCGATGGAGTCAAGGTCTGGCAGATATGACTGACTCCGCTTTCATATCTCCCTCTAGTTTCCCGAACATGGACAGTCTCGGGATAGTATATTCTCCTTGACAACGAGAACAAAACATCTTCGGTTTTCTTCGGCAATCTCTGCGCATATGCCCATATCCACCGCAGCGGAAGCATTGGGTTTGGAACGAAACTTTCCTTGTTTGTCGAGGTTCCATCTGATCTCTGTTGGAATACTTTCTCTTTGCTGGATGGGTGGAGAATCTGATAGTCTCCGAACGTCTGGCCTCGGTGTTGTGGTCGCTTAGGATTTATTTTCTTCCATCACTTTACGCCTATCTTCCTGTACTGGCGTTTTCCGTTTCTGGTTGGGTTCCTGTTTGACTGGCAAGGGTCGGATTGGAGTCAAAATTCTCGGATCGGAGAACTGAGTCGGTGACGTGGACGGCTGATCGATATTCAAACTGCAAGTAGACTGGTAATAATTTTGGTCGGGTGGGTTGTATGACAGTCCAGGTTCTTCCAAGAGTCCAGGGCTACACGGTGGTCTCGTATATTGGTCCATCTGCCATCGAACCAATTCGAATACTTTTCCTTTCTGCAATAGTTCGTCGTAGGTGTTTGTCTCTGGAAGGTTAATGCCTGTTGTAGAGGTGGTATCAATCTCTGTTTGATCAGGCGGACTTGTTCTCTCTCTGAGGGCGGTTATGAGTCAGCTTCTGGAACAAATTCTGCATTCGGGTGACATACAGGACAAGTTTTTCATCAGGGCCCTGCATTCGCTTCTTAATTTCCTCAAATAAATTTTCCTCGTAATTAATCGGAAGGAATGCGTCCTTCAGTTGAGTCTTGAAATCCTCCCAGTTTCTAAGAAATCCTCTACGAGGAACGAACCAATCCCTGGCATCTTTTCTTAACAATTCATAGACGGCCTCAAACACCAGTTGTAAGGGCACTCGGCGACATTCAGCCAGTCGCTCGACTTCGTCGATAAAGTCAGTTACACTTGTGAATCCGTCATAGTGTATGTTCCATTTATATATGGGTAAAAATGGATAGTTTGATCTCTGCTGTCCTGGTGCAGCATGTAACGACTGTCCAGGGTCACTGCGCCCCAAGTTTTCGTACTGTATGTTGGTGTGAAGACGAAATCGCTGTAGGAGCTGACTCCATTCCGATATGTTCTGGTTCTTCAGGCTGCAGAAATGGAAACGATATTCTGCGGGTGGATTCTGCTATCCTTTCCTTTCTGATCACCGTTCGCCTCCATTTTCGGCAGTGTGTGTCCACGAACTCGTGAAATCCAACCGTCGACGGACGGCCTCACAAGCTCTGTTGTGCAATCGCTGGAGAAAACTCAAAGTCAATCCCGTACTATCTTGGGGTTGCTGTGGATGTCCCTCTCTAGATAGAACCGTATGTGTGTCTCCAGCGGCTTGTATTCCAGAATCTGTGACATCATCGAAAGAAATGAGGTCCACTTCCCTTTCTGACTGACGATTATGACTAGTATTGACCGGCATGTTACCTAATGGTTCCTGCATGTACGTCTTGATTCGGCTAACAATTTGGCATCCCTCAACATGTCGGAAGTCTGCTCCAGCACTTCTCTCAATTGATCCAAACGACTTTGTTCTTCCAGTGATGATGATTTAAGTTGGCTCAGGCGGTTTCCCAGATGTAGCAGGCGGCTTCTTATTCGGGGTTCATCGTTAGAAGCATTATCGTCGTCGAATTCCTGGATCTGCTCCACCAGGTTCCTCATAAGTCGTTCTGCATCGTTCAACTCCTCTTCAATATTTCTCGGCATGTCACGGAACTGGATGTTTCTTGTTAATGCTTTTCTTAATTCCATTCAGTTCTCTTGCACTGTCCTGGCTATTTGACAACCACGGGACTGAAGTTCCCAAATCAATTCTTCGGCTCTCAGTCGATTCACCTCCATTTGTAACACTGTATCTATGACTTTCACCTGGTGTGTCTGGTCAACACAAATTTGTCAAAATGTCAGTATACAGGTATAACAAAACAACAAAAAAAAATTGGAAAATATTCAGCAATAAGTTCCAAACAACACTCAGTTCAGAAAGACACCAGTTCAAAGCGAAAACGACACAAAAAAAATTCACCGGAAATTCATAGTCTCTTATTCATTCGCAAACACACAGTTAAATCAATTCATAAATGTCGGATATATAAACACTCCGATTACCAAACCTTGAATTCTGGAACCTGGTATTACCTAGTTATACCCAATGTGAAATTCAGTGCAAAAAAACAATTAAAAAAATGTCAATATATCTCAGCAGTAAATTTCAAGAATGCAGAAACAAAAACAAAGAAATTTCAGGTTGCTTCATCAATTTACAAAAAAAAATATCAGTGTATCAAAAATAATTCAAAAACACCAGAAATATTGAAGAAAATAGAAAAATAATTTTATCCACAACGGCGATTCAAAGAAATCAGTAAATACCAACAATTCAGCAGCAATGCACAAAAAAAATATGTATCACTCAGTATATCAAATCAGGATTTCAGAAAATGTCAAAAAAAAATAATAAACAGATCAGTAGAAATAAAATAGCAGCAAGAAAAACATATTAGTTTTATCTGTCAGTGTGCCAAAAAAAAAATCACCCCTCAGGAAATAAAACGCAGTTCAATTTATTTCAAATACAGTAAATTCGGATTTCCCAAGTGGTAAAGATAAAACAGATGGCAACACTGATCAAATAAATAAAAAAAAAAAATCAAATCAATATATTCAAGTCAATATAATTGGAACCAGTAAGAGAAAATGAAAAAATACACTTGGCTAAAAAAAATTAACACTTTTCAATAAACAGAAAAATGTCAGGAAAAATCAATAAAAGGAAAATCACCTAAATTCACTCAATTTTCAGGTCAATATAACCGGAACCAGAAAAGAAAATTCACTAGGCTGAAAAAAATTAACACTTTTCAATAAACATGAAAAATGTCAGGAAAAATCAATAACGAGGAAAATCAAATAAATTCACTCAAATTTTCAGGTCCCTGCTCGGGCGCCAATTTTGTAACGGGTTTTCCTCACAATATAATTTCACTAACAATTAACACCTCGGGCGCCGGGGCGCCAGCTATTCTTTCAAGGGAAATATAGCACAACCTACCCAGATAGCTACTCTAGTCGAAGACAAGGTTCTATGTTGTCTAGGGTAGTAGCGACAACGCAGACGTATGAAAATAGAGTGTAATAACAAAAATTTATTCAAGTTTGGCAATTAAGAATGAACACAATTCAAAGAAAATATTCACGTATGAAACAATTCAAATAAATTACCGCTTGAGTTCGAGCACATTCACGATTTCCGCACACGTAATCGCGAGTCAGTACCAGGACCGAAAAATAAAACCTAATATAAATTATTCGCAATAATAAAATAACAGAAACATAAAATATTCGAAATCAGAAATGTTCACAATCAAAAGAAATGCTAATGATAACACCTATCTAGATTTCTGATTGTTCTGTATATTCTTTCAGTTTCGTTTAACTCGGTTCGGACGGAATCGGGGATGTTCGGTCGGAGTTTATAGCGAGAAAATTAAATCGTCAGCCGCCAGAGTTCGCCTGTCCGGCAGACGATTCAACGAAACTCCAGTCACCTACCCATGAGTTCGCACGCCATGAACGATAGTTACTGGACTCCTCGAGTTCTCTGTACCAGGGTGTATATGAACGGAATCAGGACGGATAATAAACGGGATATCGAATTGACCACCTCTCACGACGGACAATTCGAGATCAGAACTCGCGAAAAATGATTCCCGATATATATAAAAAGAAAAGAAAAAAAAACCGATTCACGCGGTTCGCACGCAACCAGAAATCAGACAAAAGTGGTGTTTGTAAACTACCTAGAACCTGATACCTTTCACTCACTGAAGTTAATTTGATATACCAACTCAAAATTAACTAAAAACTGATAACTAAAAATAACACGGACTGACCGGCGACAAACGAAAAGAAAGAAAAATTTAAATTCGTAATAATTAAACTTAAGGAAAACTCGAATGGAAATAAGCGACAGTTGTAATATCCGGAAAATACTCTTCGACTGTAATAACCGAAAACCAGAGCACTAACTAACTAATTTACGATCAGAAACCGGAGCACTAACTGAATAATTTACGATCGGAAACCGGAGCACTAACTGACTGATGACCGGGGGTACTCTTTTAATTATAACATCACGGGGGGGAACGGAAAAGGAAAATTTTCTGCGCCGACCCGAACTCCAAATTCGCGTTGCTGGCGGAGGAATTGAACAAAAACATGTCCTTATCTGTACTGCATATGCTTTTTATGCCGGTTGCAGCGATGAAAAACGCGATTAAATCTCGGCTCGGCGTTTTTTCGATGTTTTGATCTTTTACGGACTTCTATATTCGGTAAATTAAACGAACGGAAAAAAATATGAAAACTAACAAAAAAATACGTATTTTAATAACTCGGAACTACTGATTGAATTGAGTAAACTACAGAATTCAGAAAACTTCAGTATTTAACGATTTTCGCACCAGAAATATACGAAAACCAATACAAAATTACTAATTCCAATAATTCCGAATTATTAATAATAATAATAATAATAATAATAGGTCTTTATTTCAGAACAGTTCAAGTTACAAGACAAGAAAAAAATGAAATAGTGTCAAATCCAAAAGCAATTAAAGGTCAAAGTAGACCAAATCATAGGGTTCCATATCTAATAACAAATTATAAATTTTCTTCTTAAAAATTTTTACATTCTCAATTTCTTGAATATTTTTCGGTAATTTGTTGAAAAGTTTCAAGCATCTATATTCAACTTGTCTTTGAGTTGTTGAAAGATTATACTTTGGCAAGTTGTAAGACAAAGTTCGCGTCTTATAAAAAGATTTGAGGTTGACATGATCAGAAAAAAGGTATTTATGTTTGAACAAAAATATCAAGCATTCCTGAACATAAAGTCCATACATTGTCAAAATCCCCTTCTTCTTAAAGTATCCTCTGCATGAGTCCCTGAATCCTAACCCGTTCATGATTCTCACTGCGGTCTTCTGTAGTCTGAATAGTGCCGAAATATTCCCTGTTCCATAGAATATGAGACCAAATCTTAGTTTTGATTCAATGGTTGCATGGTAAACCGTTTTCAGTACATGGGCATCAAGATATTTAGCCAGCACTCTGAAAGCATATATGGAGGAAGCAACTTTTGGCATAAATGTTCTACGTGATCTTTCCAATTCAATTCTTCATCAATATGAAGTCCAAGAAATTTTGTACTTCTTGAAATGTTGTAGACTGAGGTGTTCAGGTTTACATTATCTGGGATTTCCCATCTTGATCGTGGCGGATGAAAGGCCACCAAATTGTCTTGTTCTTATTTAGTACCATATTATTCCGAATTAACCAATTTTCTGCATCTTCAAGTACCACCCCCATAAGTCTCTGCAGCTCCGGCCAAAGAGATGCTATAACCAAAAGATTTTTGTCATCTACATATCCTTCAAAAGATACTTGATCGCTAAGATTCACCGCCAATCCAAAATCATTTACATAAATTATGAAAAACAGTGGTCCAGCGATACTACCTTGTGGTATTCCTAATTTGAGTTCTTCTTGATCCGATTTTATATTGACACCTTCTGAGATGATCTCCACCAACTGAGTGCGTCCTTTAAAGTAAGATCTAACCCAATCAAGTGCTGGTCCCCTTACTCCGTATTTTTCCAATTTTTGAACCAACTGCCCTACATTTAGGCAGAAATAAGCCTTAGATAAGTCGAGAAATAGTCCCATCGACATATCTCCATCTTCAAATGCAGAAGTTATTCTTTTTACAAACCTGAAAATCGCTGTTTGAATCGATTTTCCTCTTATATATCCATGCTGAATATTTTATTTTTCAAGAAGAATTCTGTAACCTGGTTGCAAAAGGCCAGCTCAAAAATTTTGGACAAGTAAGGTAATATGCTGATTGGTCTGTAGTTTTCAAAATCGTTCACGTCTGCTTTCTTCTTATATATTGGCCTAACGATTGCCGTCTTCAGTCTGTCAGGAAAAATTCCCTTTTTCAGAGAGTTGTTCAAAATATACAGCAGTGGTTCCAAAATTTCTTTGGATACTTGTTTTATAACACTGTTCGGTATTCCATCGATGCCACTGGTATGTTTGTTTTTCAAGGATTTTATCATGTTTTCTAATTCTTCCTTGCTGATCGATCTCAAATAAATAGACTCACAAACTTGAATATTAATATTCTCAACGGCATCTTCATTTGGGTTGTGTTTTGTTAGATTTACACCTTGATTGACAAAAAACTTATTCATTTCATTAGAAATATTTTCCAAATTTCCTTTAATTGGAAATTTGCTATCTTCTCTTTGATTTTTGATGGTGTTCACCACTGACCAGACAGATTTGTTTTTATTATCTGAACTTTCTATTATTTTTCTATAATTTTGTTTTTTATTTTCAATCAATAAGCTGTCATATTCACGTTTAACTTTGTTGTACTCATCTATGAATCTCTCATCACTTCTACTGCATACTAGCAGGACATCCAATCTTTGTTTCATTTGCTTCTGAGAAGAGCTTGGGGGTTTGTACTTTTTGTTTTTTATTTTAAATTTTTGAGTGGACAAGCTACATTAAAATGTTTCAAAAATATCATGGAAAGCATCAAATTGTTCATTGACATCATCTGAGTTCTTCTTCTGATCGCTCAATAGAGCTTTCAACACTTGAATATTTTCATCTGAGCAAATTCTTTTCCATCCTAACTGTTCTCTGGGCTTTTCCTGCATGAATGTGATTAACTGCGCTCTGTGGTCAGAAATATGAGTGTCTAAGACATAAGAATGATAAGGTATACTAAGGTTAGTAAATATACCATCAATGCATGTGGAACTTGTAGATGTTATCCTAGTTGGTTCGAATATTGTTTGTTTGATATTATGGGAATTCAGGAAACCAAGCCAATCAGCTTTCCTCTGCGAGTCCTGCAATAAATCAATATTGAAATCTCCAACCAAAATTACTTGAGCATTCTCGTTTTCCAATTTATTCAAAACAATGTTCAGTTTCTCAATTAGAATGTTTACATTACCATCATTATACAATGTCAAGCATATAATCTTATTGTTGTTACTTGAAAATTCCACTGCAGCACACTCCACAGAGCCCTTCACTGAAATCTCACCTATGTCCTTCCTTTCCTTCACATTCAGATCTGTATGTGTGTATATGGCGACACCACCATGTTCTCCCTTTTGTCTGCAAAACCATGCCTTAAGTGTGTAGTCTGGAATATTATAGGTCCTGAGCTCCTCTATCGATTTCCAATGTTCAGAAAAACAAAGGATTTTAATATCAATGTTATCTTGAATTATGTCTTCAACTTGCTCCACTGAATTTCCAATTGATCTGAGATTTTGATGTATTATGGTAAACTTTTTATCATGTGGCTTTGTTGTAGCAAGAATCGCTAGATCTGAGTTCTTACTACATTCTGTTGGTAACTTCTTTACGAAAAAAATTCTGGAATGAAAACTCTCTGACCACTATCCCTTCAGGCCACACTTCTGGATCACACAATATTTGAAATAATTCGCCAGAAGGAACACCCAAACTAAAAGCGGCGTTTTTACCAAGAGTTTTGAGTTTTTTTACTTCGATACTCTCATGTCCATTGATATCCTTCAAATAGTCTTTAATGTCCTGTTCGGATGTTTCATTTCCTTCGACTCGCCCGACGTATATCCATCTTTTCCTTGGGGCTCCTTTAATGATTGTGCTTTCTTTGAATTTCTTTGAGCCTGTACAAATCAAGTTTTTCTTCTTTCTTCCATATCTGACAGTATTCCATTCATGATTAGTAGTCACCGGTATTCCCTCATTTTTATTAGAATTATTCAGTATAACCTGACTTGATTGTTCTTTACTTGTTTTGTTATCAACTGAAATGTTATTGTCGGGAATCACAGGATTCTGTGGTCCTGACCTGACAGATGGTAGTTTCAAAGTACCAACTTCATGCCGATCGTTTGACCTACGTCTGTCAATTATTTGTTCCCCTCCATCCTTGTTTACATTTACTGTTACCTTCTTATCTGCAATGGCAACGGTTTTTTTCTCTGTTTTTTTCCAATGTACTTCCGATTGGGACAATTTCTCAAGCAATAGACAATTGTTTTCAAGTAGAATTTTGTTCTTTTCTTGAACCTCCCTTAACAGCTCTTTGAGGTACATATTTTCAATACTCAAAATCTTATTCTGGTTTTGAATTTCCATAACTTCGTATGGGAACTTTTCCACATTTTCCTGCTGATGTTTGCAACTTGCACTTTTTTGATTTGCAGATTGTTTCATGCATTTAGGATGAAACAAACCATAGCACTTCGCACATTTCACATAGTCCACCACTTTTTTTTTGCATTGGATGCACTTTACCTCCGCTACTCTAAAATTTTCAAGAGAGCCACTTTCACCGACAACTTCCTCGTCCGCCATCTTGAAATATGAACCGCATATAAAAAAATACTAAAAATGGAGTACGAATATTATCCGGGAAAATCGAACTTCATTACAGTGTCTTTTTGCTAGTAGGAAACGTCAGCTTAATTTCAATATTGTAACTTTTTTGGTGCTTGTGAAAAAAATTGTTATACAAATTTTATGTACTCCTGTAGCTTAACAAGGGATGCTTCAATGAAGTTTCTTTATATGAATCCTATCCTTTTTTTCGATGAGGAATCACCTCCTTAAATATTTTACACTTATTCAGTTACACTCTGCATAGAGTCACAGTGAATAATTTGATTCCCAATATGTACGGATTATTATGGCATATGCGTACTTTCAAAGCGCTTTCATCAGCTCGCTTACTAAGTTATTTAGGTATGCATTCAATTTTTCGTTTGACGAATTATGTAATAATCAGGTTGGAATGCGTGAATTAACTATGCACTCAAAAAGCAGATTTCAGGGAACACTGTGAACGTTTTCGCTTTTCACTGAGCGACGGTATCGGTTCATGGAAATATCATTCCTATACTTCATTCCATTGACCTATTAACATGATTTAAAATTTTAAGATTGCCAGTAGGCTGTCTAGAATCCCAGTAGCATATTCATATCCCACGTACCGTAGCGCAATCGGAAGTGATCCGAAGCTGACGTATATTTCAAGCGCGATAGCGCAAGCTAACTTGCGATATCGAACGTTGTTTATGAATTGTGAAAGATCGCTCCGGACAATTGGTGAAAATTGATTTTGTACGAAAAACATTTCTTGTCTTATTGAAGAGATAAAATGTTTGGGTGATAGACATATATTTGGAATACTTTGTATCTACATACATATTTTATACTTTTATACAAAAATGAAAAAATGTTCGAAACCAAAGAAATCAAAGAATACAATTAGGTTATTTGTGTTTAGGAATAAAAACTACCTGATATTGAAAAGAAACATATTCATTACTATAAAATAACAAATCACAACCATATTTTTACTATGAATTATTCTGAGACATAAAAGTAATTTCAATTCAGAAAAAAAAATAGCCATCTTCATCGCAATATGAAACATATTTGGTACGTATTTCCAATCCCTGAGGGATTGAAAGTAGTATGTTAGCATTCTAGCATTTTTTCTCAAATGTTTTAGCAACGCATTCAAGGCAAATCATTTTTCTTGAAACATAGATAAAATGAAAAAAGTAATCATCGAAATCAATAATATCTCACGGAACCTACTACTGAACTGTGATTATGGTATAGATGTTGTCACTGAGAAAAAAGATATAAATATAGATATGAAATTTTTTTTAATTTATCTATGTTTAAAACAAATTTTCGCTACGACCTCCATAAAGACAAAGACCTTATTTCCCATTTCATTTCATCTGTATCGTTAAACATCATTTTTGGATGAAAAAACAATATGATAACCAGCAGAGTTGATATTCTGAAGATGAAGTAACAGTAATATGATACTACTATTTTTTTGGTTTTTTTCATACCTGAACTGCATAAAATAATTCATAAACCACGGGACTAAAGTTCTCTCAAAAAAACGATGAAACCTTTTGCCTCGGGATAAGAAATGTCACTTTAGTCCCTTACATACATGCATAATAATTTACTATCACTTCCTCAAATTGTGGACCATCAATAATCAATGAAATAGTTTAAAACCGTTTCTGCCTGAACTTCATAATCTAAATTTTGGAGATTGTAACCTTATACAAAGGTTTTAACGCATAATTTTAAGATTATATGAGAAAATAATTCGAAAACACTTCAATTTCACTCTCTGTGGTTAGTTTCATTCTAATCGATTCATCGTTGATTTTCAGATAATCTGAGGTTATTCTTTCTACAAAATCTATTTAGAGCCGGTTGACAAATTAATGCGATCCTCAGAAGTTATAAACAAAATTCAAGATCGCACGTATCTTTGCGATATCGTGCGTGGAGTAGATATATCTTAGCTATACGTCAGCTTCGGGTGAATTCGGATTGCGCTACGATACGTGAGATATGAATATGCATCCCGGTAAAGGTTATACATTTTTTACCGGTAGTTATGATGACGTCACTTACATGACGTAGTGGATAACGGGAATTAAGTTTTGTTTCGAATTTTATGATTACGTTGAAAATTTAAAATGAAGTAAATTTTCATGGCAGATAATTTTGAACGAATTCATTAATTTATTTCATGCCAATACGTCTAACTAAGTGTTCTGAAATAATATTTTCTCGTTATTCTGAAATTTGAAAATCATGTAATTTTATGTGGCAGTTATAATAGTATAGATTGAAATAGTTAGTTCACTTCAAACCAATACGCAATTCCGTGTTTTGATTTTGTATCTCAAAAATTTCGGAAAAACCCACCCTTACCAATACCCATTCAAAGAGATGTTCTTTGAATATTTCGTTATAGAGAGAGAATGGAGAATATTTTTAACATGGAATTTGGATTCAAGGTGCAATGTCTTGTACGAAATCTATACTAATATTATAAAGAGGAAAGATTTGTATGTTTGTGGGTTGGTGGCGTTGATATGAGATAACTCATAAGCTACTTAACCGATTTCAATATTTTTTGCACCCTTAGAATGCTACACTATCCTTGAGTAACATAGGCTATACTTTTCACCCGAAAAAATTGAGGAAACCTACTATAACTTCAATGATAATAAATATGAGTACCAAAATCAACTATTTTCAGGTGCGCTGCGAAAACCGTAAGACGTACATGGAAACAATGTATGACGGAAATGTACCTTTTCAAAAGTTCTACAAAAAAAACCGGCATAGCATATATCTATCTTTCAAGGTTTACTCGGTATCACCTTTTAAAGGTATCCGAAAGTTTCTTAAAATTATGCATTATTTAGGAGTATTTTTTTATGAATACGCTATTGATCTTTATCCAATTAAATACGTCCTTCATACCCAGTATATAATATAGAACGAAATTGCCTTTTACATCATTCAATTATGATGAATACATCAAAAGATATTGCAGGTTGAAGATGAAATCGTACCAAAATGCGTCTCCGAGCACGATACACAAAAAACCGCTATGCCGACGCGCATCGAGATGTGACGTCACTGCAGAGCATTTCCATTGCATTTGCGGGATGGAAGTGTTAGAACTCGAGGGAATGATTGGTATAATGCAATTAATCGCAAGTTTCATTGAAAATGCAATCAACTAACTATTTCAAATGAAATTTCTTCGATGTCTTTGTTTGTTGATCCTGGAATATATCAATGAAGTTGTATAAATATGTATGTTAGTGCTGAGTATTTACGAGTATTTGTTAATAGAGAATAAATTATTCAAGTATCATTACAAAACTTTGAATGAATGAAAATATTTTCATCATGTTTAGGAAATTTCTATGAATTTCATTTATAATTCGTGAATTTTGAAAGTTTTTTTGTCCAGTTTTTTCTTCATATTCTGAAAACTGATCTTCTTATTCAGATCCCGGTGTCTTAAGTTGCTACGGATTCTTCTCAAAACGGTAGGTTTTAGAAAAAAATGGTCAATAGCGCGTTTGTAGAGAATTAATTGACCTATAAAATGAGGTATCAATCGTCCTGATCGAATGAGCACAGACCGATTTATTTCCATTAGAAGAAGAAAAAATGTAATTTTCCATCTCCTCCCAAGTTTATTCGAGATATTCTCAAAACGATAGGTTATAGCAAAAAGTGGTCAATAGGACGTTTGTAGAGAATTAATCTATATCAATACTAATATTATAAAGAGGAAATATTTGTATGTTTGTTTGTTTGAGGGTTTTATAGGAGAGATAGAAGAAATGCTACACTATCCCTGAGTAACATAGGCTATACTTTTCACCCGAGGAAATTAAGGAAACCTACTATAACCTCAATGATAATAAATATGAGTACCAAAATTAGCCATGATAGGCTGTTTTCAGGTGCTCCGTAAGACGTACATGGAAATAATGTATGACGGAAATGTACCTCTTTAATAGTTCTACAAAGAAGTCAGCGATAGCATATATCTATCTTTCAAGGTTTACTCGGTATTACCTTTTAAAGGTATCCGAATGTTCCTCAAAGTTATGCATTATTTGGGAGTATTTTTTATGAATACGCTATTGATCCTTATCCAATTAAATACGTCGTTCATACACAGTATTTAATTTAGAACGAAATTGCCACTCACATTATTCAAATATGATGAATACATCAAAAGATATGGCAGGTTGAAGATGAAATCGCACCAAAATGCGTCTCCGAGGTAGGCACTAGGCGGGTAGAAGAAGGTACCGAAGTGTGAGGGATGTATGAATGTATGTATTTTGGATTGCCTATGCCCCTATTTTTTTGACCACAAATCAGATCAACAGATGGCGCTGTAGTCGTTATTCAGGTTATTCATCTACTCTGCAACTAAACGGCTCGATCGAATCGATTGAATTTTTGTGTATACAGAACAACGTCTGTTGGGTCTACTAGTTTTTTATACAGATGAATTCGTTATAAAGACGTTTGTTATAGGGAAGTTCCACTGTACTTATATATATTCAAGTGTGATATTTTAATCCTTTAATGTAATCATCACATTTATATCATTCATACATTCTTTGTTTCTTATTTGAATTTCCCCGATTTTATCATATTGACGTGAAACAGAATTCTTAACATTTTCATTACTGCCAATATTGCTAATTTCTTGTGTAAAATAACACCTCGATATTTCAAAAATAAGACGAATTCCTGAAAAGTTTTATTCGATATAGCAATCCAATCAAACATTGGCATATGATGTAATAGGTATATTGTACTTATACAACGCGAAAGTACTGTAGAATGAAGACTTAGCATCTTCCCTAGCTGGACCATCCCTTTTTTATGCATAATCTTCACTCATAAAATGATCTCTAATTTGATATATTCGATAAAATAAAGTTTTATATGCTCAGATATATCAGAAAACAAATAAAACAATTATCGTTGATAATTTGGCTTGATTTGACTGGTAAGTTTGGTTATGTTTTCGAAACGAAAGAAAATATTTTTGACGGTTCGAACGCCTATGGTTTGATGCTAGAGAAAGAGATAGAAAAGGTCGATTCTCCTCGTCACTTTAAAGCCGGCTACAGATGATCGAACAAAGCTCAAGTCATGTTCGCAGACATGCTCACAAGCAAGTATGCTGGGATCTACACACGTAAGTTCATTTCATTTGTGTTTAGTCTTCTAGGCATTCATAGCGGTAGCGTTTGGTTAAGATGTCGTGTGATGATGAAATAGATTTACTGGCAGTGGCATGTGTTTGTGTCGTAAGAAAAAGGTAAGATCTGTTAAAGAAGAGACTACAACCACGGAGGAAATGGGTGAAGGAATGGATTTTAAAGAGAAATAAATATGTTGATAAATTTGAGAGCCATTGAAAAAGTAGTTATGGCAACGTGTGTTTTGCATAATTTTTTGAGAAGAAATTCAAGTGTGTATGCTCCTGATAATAGTTTATATACAGAAAATGTTGAAGATGGGACTGTGGACTTTGGATTTCAAACGAATGATTTCGATAGTCTACAGTGGGGGTACAATAGGAGGGCAAGTGAGGATGCAAAAAATACAAGACTGTTATTTATGAACTACTTCAATAAAGAAGGAACAATATATTGGCAGGAGAAAATGATTTGTTGATCTTGTTTTTCTTTCGAATAGATGGAACTTGTATAAGATAAAACATGAATAAATCCTACCTCAGATTCCCCTTAGTTTTTAATTCGAAATTCTGATTTACATAACAGCTTCCATGAATAATTGGAAACTGATTATCTAGGAATTTCTTGATCACTTATGAATGATCTTCTTCTTCTCTGTGCGGTGCCTTTCCGGCCGAACTGAGGCCTAGTGGCCCATTGTTCACCCGCATCGTTCTACAGAGCTCCTCAGACACGAAGACAGAAATGTCGCGAGCCTGCCAGGAGTGGTCCCTCTCACCATAGGTATATAAGGTGTTGGATTTCCTAGGTGTGTTGACCTTAACTCAGTATAAGGTTCCCACAGTTGAACAAAATATGCTCAACCGTTTCATCAGTACTCCTGCACCACCGGCATAGGGAGCAGCTTGTCAATCCCATTCTCTTCAAATGCTTGTTAAACAGGTGACCAGTCAATGCACCAGTCACCAGACCGAGTTGTTTCCTCTCCAGCAACAGAAGTCTTTTGACCTCAGATCGGGAGGACGGTCTCTCAATGAGAATCCTCGTCCACCTCAGGCCCACCCCTGCGCTCCATTCCGAGGAAAATTCCCTGTTCAGCCAGTTCCTGAAGAAACTTCTGACAGATGTGCGACAGATTGGCAGCGCAGGCTCCGGACCAACAAATGCTAATCCGGCTCCCCGCCTAGCCAGTTCATCTTTCAAAAAGTTATCAGAGCCTAGCCTACGCAGAGCTTTCCTGCCTTCTTCTACCAAAAGAGAGTCAACTCTCACATCGGATAGAGATTTCAGAGTTCCCTGGCTGTAGCAACATATGTAAATGTTCTGGCCAGAGTATCCCCTGCGAATATTTTCTAGTGCGCATGCTAGAACCGCAAATAGCTCAGCCTGCACAATGGAACAGTCCTTTCCCAGAGGGATAGCCTGATTGAAGTGAGGACCCACGATTTGGGCACCAGACCCTGTTGCTGTGACAGAGCCATCAGTGAACCAGGTGGGACAATCAGGACTAAGAAGCCTGTTTGATGAAGACCATAGGTCTCTGTCAGGAACAATTACCCTGTAGGGTTCGTCGAAGTAGAACTTAGTGCCCTCGCGGTCACCTCTTTGGATAAGGGGAGCGTGAGCATCCTTAACCATTTTGAGGGCCCTTGCGTGCCCAGTGAAGAGTCCTCCATCGCGCATTGTCCCTGTTCCCAGATTCTTAGAGCTGTCTTCATAGCCACCTCCTTCACAACTAGGTGCAAAGGAGGGAGACCTAGCAGACATTCCATCGCTGCTGTAGGGGTAGACCTCAGAGCGCCTGTAATGAGAGAGCGTTGCGTTGCTTCTTTATATAATATTTTGGAAATAGCTGCAAGAATAAAAATATTTCATGTCACAGAGGTAGGACGTGTGCTAAGTGGCTCCCAGATTAAGTTATTTCAGGGGTGAAATTGACTGTTTGAAAGAAGCAAACGTGAGTAGGTTTTCTATTTTGAACATCATGAAGAGATCAACACGCACTAATAATATTGGTACATCCCAGGAAGCAAATACGGCAGATTTTAGTCTAGAATTACAAAGGTTGGAGGAAACCATGAAACAGAAAGTGAGTTGAAAAATATTATTGCGTCCAATAGTATTGAAAAGAAAACCTCTGAAAGTCACAATGATGAATCGTACAGAAATATATTGGAAAAATCACAACATTCGAGGCGAATACACAACATTCCATCGATGTCTTGCGTTCAGAAATCGCTAAATTACAAGATCAATCTTAAATATGTGAGAAGAAGATAGATGATCAAAAGCAGGTCGAACTCTCAAATGGTCTGGTCATCTGTGGTATCGATGAAAATCCTAATTTAAACAATGTATGTGATGTCGTGACTCATGTTATCAATTCCCATATGCCAGACATCGCGATTACTGCGAATGATATCAACTATTGTTTTCGTTTGGGAAAGGAAGAAGAACGTCAATCAACAAGACTTCGGCCGGTGTCGATAATGTTTGTAAACAGGTGGATCCGTTATCAAATATTTAATTCGAAAAAATGTTTTAAGGGAACTTCTATTTTGGAGAATGGTTAACAAGTGCGAGAATGGAATTATTCAAGAAAACCTGTGAAAAAGTTGGTTATAGGTCCGCTTGAACAAGAAATGATCAGATATATGCAAATATTTCTGACCAGAAACGTAAAATTGTATCTGAAGATGATCTGAAAACATAAAGTTCTCTTTTCAGTATAATTAAATAAAAACTTGTTCTGGGAGTTGACTGAATATGTTTAGCTTGTTTAATTTAATTGGCTAAGAATACTTCTTTTGTTTAAAGTTCCTTTCATAGTATTTATTTTTGGCACCGAACGTTATATTCTCTCGCGAGAGAAATTTTTGATTCTGTTATTCATCCTTCAAGGCTCCCAATTATCATTCAATTAATTAAGCATTTCTCAGTATTCAGATTGTACCGTCAGTTTTTATACACTTTCTTTTAATAGGTATTTATTTTTATTCTATATGACTGAATTCAGTTACGCTCTTTATGCTCGGTTGAAATGAACATTGCACACATCAATATTAGATCGATATTGACAGGATTCGATGAATTTTCTAGAATTGTATTGGAGAAGGATTTCGATATTGTAGCGGTGACTGAGACGTGGCTGTCAGATGGCGTGAATGTTGCGGTTGTGGGGATTCCTGGCTACATTTTTTTCCATAAGCCTAGACCAACGAGAGGTGGTGGTATAGGATTTTTTATAATGTGCATTTTTGGTGGGAGACTCAGATGGAAGTTGGTACCTAGATAGCGGTGCATCAGAACACTTGGTAAACAGTAAGGAGAATTTGATGGATATAAGGAAATTAGACATTCCAGTCAAAATAAATAGTGCAAAATCAGGACAACATCTGATTTCTCAGGAATGTGGCACCATCAAAATGACAGTGAGTGTTGCAAATGAATTGAAAGTCATTAAAATTGAAAATGTATTGTTTGTACCAGGTTTAGAGGTTAATTTATTGTCAGTCAGGAAATTGGAAATGAAAGGTTACAAAGTTGTTTTTGAAAATGGTGAAGGTAAAATATTTAAAGGTAATAAAATTGTAGCTATTGCAGTTAGAAATAATAAGCTATATAAGTTACAATTTGTAAATCAGAACAGTAGTTATTTGGCATTGAATACTAGAAATGAAAAAATTAAACTTTGGCATAGAAGAATGGGTCATCTAAACTATGAGAGCTTAGGAAAATTGTCCAAATTGTCTGAAGGTATAAAGGAAGAAATTAATCATAAAAATATTGATAAAATATGTGAAAGTTGCATATCAGGCAAACAGTCAGCCTTACCTCATAATAGGTTTGTTCGCGTCGCAGTTCGGAACTATTCGGAACTGTACTTTTTTGTTCCCACCCGTTCGCTTCGCATGGAACAGAAAAGTTCGGAACTGTTCGGTACTATTCCTACTGTTCCTGATCCGTAGAAGGAACAGCGGACAGAGTGACAGGTAATCTAACCTAACGTCAAGTGTTGTAAATAAACAAACATTTCTGAATTGGTTTCCACGATAGATGTTGGTGTTTTTCAAGTGTTGGAGTTGATTTATCCATTAAATTATTTGTTGAGTTGAGATTACATTCACTGAGGACGATATTATGTAGAAACATATCAGTTCTCGGCATTCACCCTTGTCAACTGCAGAAGGAAAATGTATCTATCTAATGTGGCTTATTCCGAAGATTAAATGTATTCTGATATTATTGATCATTTTGTGGAAATGAAGAGAGCTGCTGCAGTGAATTAAATGATATTTATAATAGGTATTTATTCGTCAACATATAAAAAAGAACAAAATGATCATTAGACAAGAAGTATGGAAAGAAGGATTAACAAAGTGGTTAAGTATTTTCCAGACATTTTTGATCAGGTGAAGAAAACATTGAATCCAATAATATTTCATTATTCAATTTTTGCACCAGAGGAAGCAATTGAGAGCAGAAGAAACTGAAAAGGCAAAGAGGCCAGTGTCAGAAGAGAGGATAATTGACTGATAGGAAAGAAATATAGGATATTATTGGATGCATTTCCAATTCACGCGTAGAAGAAGAGAGATGAAGACTACTCTTTAATTGACAAAATTGTTGTGATATTATAAATATATGCCTCAAAACTATATCACTAGTTCTAAAACTTATCTGGAGGCTCTTTCAATTCGCAGTATATTTTTTGTTTTTTATATGATGCGAGTAAAAGGTAACCTGAAATTCACATCCTCGCCTCATTCAATAGAAAAAAGCATAAACAAATATTTCCAACTCTGTATTGTTGAATAAATTATTTTATTTTTCATTTGTACATTATATGTTTATTTTACCTTAGAAACGATTGCTATAAATACACTCATTATGCCCGTGGATATTTTAGCGGGCATTATGGATCATAACGCCCGCTCACAACGAAAACAGCAATGACATTCACTTAATATATATATATATTCTTTTGAAATCAAGAGCTAACATAATACAATACATAAAACAAAAATAAAAAATCCCTAACTGAGGTTGGTGCAAAACGGGGTACCATACTATTTTTTCGTATGATACCAGAGCTCAGGGAAAAACCCCAGTAGAAAAAACCCTGTCTCGCCGTTTCAACAAAAATGACACTTAAAAACTATTAGAATATTGAAGGATTCCTTCTTCATTGAGACCGAACGATAACCCTCTCCAGGATGCCTTCGGAATTCTGAAACGAGAAAATCAAAGCAGTAAAAAGGAACAGAAAAATAAAATGATTGAAACTCTATTAAATCGATTTAAAATTAATAACCCAATTCAAAAACGAGTCGGTAATTTCATGTATAGCTCTCAAGCCATCCTGAAATTTATATATGGAACAGTTATTTATCAGGTGTTCAATTGTCTCCTCTGCTTCTCCGCATTCGCAACTGGGACTCTCAACTGAATTCCATCTGAAAAGCATACTATTGCAACGTCCATGACCTGTTCTTATACGATTGAGAACAGTCCATATTTTCCTTGGAAGATCAAATCCAGGAACTTTATTCGAGGGATCAGTTATTAAATCTTTGTTCTGTATATTACATAAATTCCACTCGGATTGCCAAATTGATTAATAAAATGATGACAGCAATAACGAACTTCAAAATATTAACAAATGCCATGGTTACTACTGAAGTTGAATGGAAAAAAAATCATAGGAGCAAACGAATTTTATCATAATTAAATGATATATTCGTGAAAAATAAAATCTTGTATGCACCACGAGCGTTATTAGATCCTAACGCCCATCGGGCAACATTCATCCCTCGGGCCGAATGTTTCCCTCCGGGCGTTAGGATCCATATAACGCACTTGGTACATAAATAACTATTTTGTATTAGATAATCGAGCTTTCTTCAAATTAGAAACCTAATTAAGACTGTTTTAGCTTTATGAATAATTGAAATTCAATTGGTAATTTTCATGAAATCCTGAACTGTTTGAACAATTTTATCATGAAATTCACAAAGCCTTTCATATCAAGAAACCAATATGAGCATTTTTTTCATATATTGAAGATGAATATTATAAAAATAATTTGGTTCACTGCAGCATCACTCTTCGTTTCCTCTTAATAATTGATAGAGCAGGATACATTTTATCTTTGAAATGAGCCACATTAGATTCATGAATATCTTCCTTCTGCAGTTGACAAGGGTGAATGGCTAAAATTGATATTTTTCCACGATGAGTATGATCTGAACAATAATTTGATAAATTCTTTTTTTACGCTTCTTCAATCCAAAGAAGGAATAATTCCAACACTTGATTATCACCTAAATCCCTCGTGGATTTGCTTTATTTACATTTTACATGGAAAAAATGACGTTGATCGTTGTTTTAAATCCGATGTCCGCCAAATGTCAAACGGTGGTTTCCAGTTCCCAGCCGTTCGTGTCACAGAACAGTTTGCTTGAGTTCCCTGAGTTCTGGAACCAAGTTCTCTCTGTACCCAGAACAACAGAGAACTGCGACGCGAACAAACCTAATAATTCACGAAAAAGAGCCAAAAGGCCATTAGAGTTAATTCACATGGATTTGTTCGGTCCAGTAACACCAATTTCATACGACAATAAGCGATATTGTTTTTTGCTAATTGACGATTTCACTCATTTCACAATGGCATATATGATCAAATACAAGTCGGAAGTTACAGATTTATTTAAGAAGTTCGAGGCTATAGTAACATCGAAATTTAATAGTAGAATCAGTCGTGTAAGGTGTGATAATGGTGGCGAGTTCATCTTGGGTGAATTGAAAGATTTTTTTGACAAAAAGGGTATTGAAATAGAATTTACAATAAGATACACACCAGCACAGAACGGAGTTGCTGAACGTATGAACCGATCAGTTATAGAAAAAGCTAGAAGTATGATTAGCGATTCAAATCTATCAAAAGAAATGTGGACTGAAGCCGTTAGAGCTGCCGTCTACTTAATAAATCGTTCTCCAACTAGGGCACTCGAAGGTAAAACACCGGCAGAACTCTATTATGGTTTCAAACCAAATTTGAACAAGATAAGAGTCTTTGGTTGTTTAGCTTATTTTTGTATTCCAAAGCAATTGATTAAAGAAAAATTCGAATCGCGAAGTCAGAAATGTATTTTTGTTGGATATTGTGTAAATGGATATCGCTTATGGGATCCAATTGAACGAAAAATCATATTAGGACGTGATGTAGTTTTTGATGAATCTAAAAATATAAATAATTTCACATCAAAAAGTTTAGAAAACAATCATTTCTATAATTTTGAGGAACAAAATTTAAATGAATCAGATAGTAATGTAGAATCTGTAGAAACAACACAAGAACCTGAAAAGTCTAATAAAGAAAAAAGACAAATTAGAAGACCTAAATATTTAGAAGATTATACTGTTATGGCATATAATGTCGAAACTATTTTGTATGATGAACCTAAAACGTTTGAAGACGCACTTAATAATGGTTGGAACAAGGCAATACAAGATGAACTAGATTCATTACATGAAAATGAAACGTGGGAAATAGTCCCTATTCCTAAAAATGAAAATATCATAGATTCAAAGTGGGTTTTTCGCGAAAGGAAAAATTCAGGAGAAGTCATTAGAAAAGCTAGATTAGTAGCAAGGGGTTTTCTACAAAAAGACTTAGTAGAAGAAGAAATTTTTGCCCCTGTTGCTAGAATGATTAGTATCAGAATATTATTAGATTTGAGCATTCAGAAAGGACTTCATATAGTTCAGTTAGATGTAAAATGTGCTTTTCTGAACGGCACATTAGATAAACCTGTGTACATGCATGTACCACAAGGCGTGACTACCGATAAGACAAATGTTGTCTGCAAACTCAAGAAGGCATTGTATGGCCTGAGACAATCACCAAAATGTTGGTATGAACATTTCAATCAGAAACTAATGAAAATAAAATTTAAGAGATGCAAATCAGATCCTTGTTTGTATTATTATAAAGAAGAGGATGCTGAAGGCTATATTATAATTCATGTACCTAGACGATATAATCATGCTCTCAAAATCAGTAAATAAATTGAATGAAATTAAATTGAAATTGTCTGAAGATTTTGAAATAAAAGAATTGAATAGGAATTCAGATTTACATTTTCTAGGTCTAACAATTGTGAAATCAAACGATAGTTTATTTATTCACCAAAATTCTCTGATTGAGAAAATATTGTCGACTTTCAATATGTCCGATTGTAAACCAAGTTCTATACCTATGCAACCAAATTTACAATTGAAAGTTGTTACTGATGAATGTAATTTTACTAGTATTGTTAATGATAAAAACTTACCTTTTAAAGAACTCATAGGATCTTTAATGTATGTCATGATAGGCACCAGACCAGACTTAGGATTTTCAATATCATATTTTAGCAAATTCCAGAATAATTATACATATGAACATTGGAATCATCTAAAAAGTATTTTACGCTATTTGAAAGCAACTAAAAATTATGGATTGAAAATAACTAAGAGTGAAATAGATACAAATATACTTACCGCTTATGCAGATGCAGATTTTGCAGGTAACATCAATGATAGAAAAAGTATGTCAGGATTTGTTATAAAATTATTGGGTAATACTATTTTTTGGAAATCAAAAAAACAAGTAACCGTATCACTCTCGAGCGCTGAAGCCGAATATGTTGCACTATCTAATTGTCTAAGTGAGTGTATTTTTGTAACACAACTATTGCAGGAAATAACTGATTATAATATATATCCTATATTAATATTTGAAGATAATCAAGCATGTATTAAAATGTCAAAAACTTTGGAGACTAAAAGGACAAAACATATAGATATCAAACATCATTTTGTAAGAGATCATGTAATCGAAAATAAAGTTATTTTGAATTATATAGAATCAGAAAATAACATTGCTGATATGTTTACCAAGTCTTTGTCAGTGGAAAAGTTTAAAAATTTAAGAAATCTTTTAGGTGTATGTGGTATTGCATAATTGGGTGGCAGTGTAGAAAGCCAGCAATTATGTGAACCTACCTTTATACGTTGAATATAGTTTAAGTTCTATGGTCGCACAGATGCATGTCAAGTCTGTCTGTCAATTTAACTAGAAGAACAAGCGTCAGAGTACATGTTCTGTTCCTGTATTATTAATTCTAATGAAGTATATCTAAATCACAAGTCATCACGCATTAGGAGTATTAGATAGTGGTCGATCGGCACGTTGATTACCCTTCTGCACTGCGACCAATAAGGTCTTTTGTGCGTCGCATTAGGAGTATGGTAATTATTTTATCAGTTCCCATGACAGACATTTCAGAAAATTCTAGCATTTTGTAAGGATGATGGCTAATTGGTGATAGTTCCTGCGGTCTATAAATTTCATGGCGATATTTTTCGATAGATTGAAGCTCATCAACTTGAATAAGTTCTAAATTAGGTATTTCTTTACTTGCAAAACTGAAAGTTCTTTCAATCATAAGTAAGTGATTGAGTAAGATTTCTGATGTAAAAATTTCATTTTGTACAATAATTAAGAATGTTTCTTTTGATTTAATTTCTTCAAAAAGTGATTTTGTTCGTTCAATATTCTCGTTTAATAAGGTTACATCTTCTGAATATCTCTTAGTCAAATGATCAGCAAAAGAGGTTAATTTATCTATTCTTTCTATTTCATTACTGATGTAATGCGTCAAGATTTTCATTTATGGTTTTCAAATCATCGTCATCTGAATTTCCTGTTACAAATTTGATGCCTTTTCTAATGAAATTAGCCAATCCTCTCTTAACTTTATTACTATTTTTAAATTTACTGAGAATCTGTTCAATCTGGGCAAGATCGATTTTAATTGAACGCAGATTTTATGTGGAAGTTCATCATAGGAATATTTTTCGTGAAGTTCTTGGAAATTTGATTTCAACTGATCATAGTCATTAATTAATTTTGTGAGGTTAATTGAAAAAAGAAATTTGTGATGGTGGTCAAGTATTCGTGCTTTCCCTAAGGGTTCTTCAAAGTATCCATTAGTTATTATTTTGTAGACCTGAAGGGCCTGGTAGGTTCGGATCGATATCAGGAGCATTATCGGTATCCTTAAGAGAGAGAATATTTTTTCTTAATCTCTTCACTTCTCCTATGTTGGCTGTAGTTTCGCGGAATTTTTGTGTTAATCCAAAGATTTTGTTTTGTTGTTGGTTGGAAACAGTCATTTTTTCGAAAGGTGGGTCAGTTTTTCTTGGTCTATTTCTTTCAACATAAATTTCCTGTTGATCTAAATTTGGGGGATCATTTCGATTTTCGTTTATTCTATCTAAACGTTTTTGTGCTTGCTCACGATTGCGTTGAAAGATGTTGTCGAAAAAGGGTAAAATTTCCTGTTTTCGTTTTTCGTTGTACTGTTCGTAGATAGTCATGGTTAAATCGAATTCTGGTATTTTGTCAAAGGGTCCGTAAAGTAAATTGAAGGGCGAATATCCAGTGGCAGAATGAATCGATTGATTATAAATCAATGTAGCGGTGATCATGAGATTAGAAGGATTTTCATTCGGGTTTTTCAATTTGAGAATTCTGAGTTTTTCTAATATGGTCGAGTGAAATCGTTCTATTGGAGAATTAGAGCTTGGGTTATTTACGGTGGTGAAATGTAAATTTATTTTATTGAGTTTGCAGAATTCGATGAACGTTTTATTATGGAATTCTCTTCCTTCATCACATACAATTTTCTGAGGTATATTATGATGAGAAAAATAATGGCGTCATTTATTCAAGATAGTCAATGCAGTTCCATCTTTTACGAGATAGCATTGGGCGTATTTAGAGAATAAGTCGATTATGGTCAGAAACTAGGAATTTTGAAAAGAAAAGGTATCCATGTGAATAATTTCAAATGGTCTTTTTGCTAAAAGAGGACCAGAAAATTTTTATTTGTAAGGATGTCTTTCATATTTAGATTGTAGACATAATTCACATCGGTTAATGATTTGTGTAATTTTTTGTTTCATTTTAGGCCAATAATACTTTTTTGATAAGTGATTATAAGTTTCTGCGATACCATTATGATATTTATCATGATATTCACAAATTATTTCTGTTTGACTCTCATCGCAACTAACGTCTAATAAGTAAATTTTACTGATGAAAATTTTTACTGAGTAATTGAATGAGTTACAAAAAGTAATCGTAATTTATTGTCTCTAAAGAAAATTCCGTAGGTTTCATTAGGTCTGAATATTTCTTTGAAAAGATTAGATGAATCTGTTTCTATGTGATTATGTCTAATTGTTGCATTGTAGGTATTTTTTCCAAAATTTTTCGTATATTTTAAATTGTATTGCTCTCCTATATTGAGAATTATTCTATTCGGGTAAATATTTACGGAGGATTCTGTGATTGGTATTACTTTTCCATTATCTTCCTGAGTGGAATGAATTGTAGCATCAGAATTATTATCTTGATTTTGATCTTCAATTTGTTTGTTAGAGTTTTGGGTTTTCTGAGAATTCAGGATGTTTTCTACTTCTTCGTCTTCTAATATCGGTATTTCATCTGTGTTCGGTAAAATTGAAGACAAGTCGATACAAACGAATTCGACTGTTTCGAAACCAATGCAAGTAAAGCCCTGGTCACCTTTGATTGTGGATCATCTAAATCTAGTGTTCTTGTCAGTGCGCCGAAGAAAGCTCTGTCATGTGTTCATCTCTCGAGGCTCAGTCCTGATACTGAAGCAGATGAGATAGTGAAGTTCCTAAATGATATAACCACCAAAACCACTTGTGAAAAACTAAAATCTAAGCAACCAAATATATATTCCTCTTTCAAACTTACACTTCCTTCCCAATTCCTCAACCAAGTGATGGATTCTGCTTTGTGGCCTGAGGGAGTGACCATCAACAAGTTTTTTTCGGGGCGCCGCCAGGAAACAATTCCAACATCATAAATAATGCTGAATCCAGTGAGTCTCCATTTGAAACCGTTATCGAACAACAAACCAAGAACTTCAGGATAATGCATTTGAACGCCCAATGTATTTCCAACAAACTAAATAGCTTGGAGGTGCTTTTTTATTCCAAAAATCCTGATTGCGTGAGTATAGCGGAGCATTGGTGCTCATCCGAACAGATCAAGTTCATGACGTTATCTGGTTACCAAATGGCTGCAAACTACTGCAGACCGAGTCGTGAACACGGAGGTTGTGCCATCTACGTGAAGTCTGATCATACTGTGCAGTATTTGAACACGGACAAATTCTTTGTGGAGATGCACTGCGAACTTTGTGCGACCAAAGTGAAGGTTGGTAAAGCCACATTTTGTGTACTTAGTGTATATAGACCCCCTTCTGGTAATTTTCAAATATTCCTTAAAACCAATATGTTATCATCTACTGTACCTCAATATCTGATGAGTTTTTTTTTGTGTGGTGATCTTAATGTGAATTATTTGGCTGCAGATGACCCCCAAAAGAGATTCCTCGATGATCTCCTCGTTAGTTTTCATTTAAGATTGAACTCAGTTGAACCAACCAGAGTCTACACCAATAAAAATGGTCGAACGTCTTTCAGTCAGGTAGATTACATTCTCTATGGCGCCGATAAGCTTTCAGTTAGTATGGAAGTTTTTGATCCACTCATTGGTGACCATAGAGCGATTGTATTAGATTTCCCTTGCTGCTCTTTTTCAGACGCTGCTCCCACCACGCAACTTATCCGAATTATGTCTGAGGACAATTTGAATTCCCTTTTTAATTTGATCTCAAATACTGACTTTAGCACTGTTCATTCTTATTCTACAGTTGATAATAGATTTCAGAGATTTGTCGATCTATTGAGATATTCAATCGATGCATCTTGTCCTCAGAAACTCGTTCGCCTTGATAATTGTAGGAAACCAGAATGGATCACACCTACTGTGGTGGAGAAACGTAATAACTTAAAAAAATTACACTGGCTTGTTCGGAATCTCGAACACCCCGAGATCAAGGAAGAATATAAAAAGGCTAAATCAGATTATTATAAATTTTTGAAATATTCCAAACAAGAATTCAATAAAAAAATCTTAATTGAATCCACAAATTCAACGAAAACAGTTTGGAAACTCGTTAACCAGGAACTCGGAAATAAGGTGAAGAATGGTGAGCAAATATCTCTACATATCAATGGTGAGAACATTACTTGTCCCCAGAAGGTGGCAGAAGCTTTTGGAAAATATTTTAGTGAAATTGCTCATTTTTCCATAGAGGACTGCTACGGTGGCGGTATTTCTAAAGTATGCACCACTCATCGTATGATGAGTTTTCACTTTTTTCTTTTTTCCTATTACACCAAATGAGATTGTGTCGGTCATTGGCGGTTTGAAGACTGACAGTGCCGCTGGTGCGGATATGATATCAGCCAAAATCTTGAAATTATTGTCTCCTTTGATATCCGAACACATTGCTTCTCTAATAAATGAATCAGTCTCTGTAGGTCATTTTCTATCTGTCCTCAAATTAGCAAGAGTCATACCGGTTCACAAAAAGGACGACATTCATGACATCTCGAATTATCGCCCTATTTCAATTCTAAGCCAACTATCCAAAATAGTCGAGCAAATTATACAGGGTGAGTCTTTGACCTTGCAGAATATTTTAACACAAGATTCCTGAAGCCAAAAGAAACATTTTTTTCCCATACCATTTTTTCCGATTCGGCCTAAATAAGAAGATATAGCCCTTTTTAGTTTTCAGAATGAGCTATGCCGCCACTGGTAAACTAACCACTGAATTTTTGCAAGTACGAGATATAGCATTCAAACCTTTGAAATAAGCTATTGTATCAAAGAAACGAGTAGATAATAGATATACCATTCGAAATTTTCAAATAAGCTGCTGTATTAAAGAAAGAAATATGAACTCACTTTTTCATTACCAGTTGTATATTTTCTAATGCAATGATTGATTCATCCAAAATTTTGCTAGTGATGAAAACAGAATAATCTCTTCTTGATGTATACTTCATTTTTGATTATATCGGATTAACTTTTAAACCACCTATTCTAGCTATAGGCTATAGCATTCATTTCCTTCTCTCTTGAAATCTTCCGAAATCAAAACAACTCAACTCAACCATAACACGCATGACATTTCACGTTCATAAACACCAGTTGGGGCGATTGAATTTCAAGGGGTGTCCGCATATTTATGTTCTGTGGTCCGCATGGTGAAAGTCACAGAAGTGACACTAGATTCTTTGACATCGGTGTTCTGTGGTTAGTTTGTTTTTCAAAATCATACGACTTCATGAATATTAACTTATTAAGGTCATTTTAGTGGTAATATAAATACATATGATGAATAAATGAGAAATGAACGTATTCTAACGTAATGTAAATTTGGATCAACGTATGTCAAAGCTCAACGAAACAAAATTGCAATAGGTACTTCGAAAGTGGTGTGGAAATTTGCTTGAATAGATAAGGATTTACACTGAAGAAGTATAGAGGTGAGCTTATTCATTATAACCCCATTTTTAAGAAAATCCGCTAGTTCTCTTACCATTCATCATTCCAGATAACAAATTCTCGAATTATTCTTGAAATTTGTCAAAGTGACCACATAGGGAAAATTGAATTCTGTGAATTTTTTGAACAGAGTTGCATTCAGCCAAAGTACCCAATACTCGGAATTTCACAGATATTTTTTATTTTTGAATTTCAGATTACTCGAAAACGACGCATCATACGAAAAAAAATAAGGAATACTTTTACTTTCCAAAATGGTCAAAAATTCGTTGAATAGCATTCAAATTATTTTTAAAAGTTGGATTCTTTGAATTTCTGGTATTTTTATGAAATGTTATAGTCATATTAAAGAAACAGGAGGATGTGGATGAAATTTTGTAATGCAGGAACATTCATCGTATCAATAAAAAACTATATTCCAAAAATCATCTCATTCGATGAGATCGTTCGCGAGATATGATCGAAAATTAAATTTTTTTATGGATTTTCAACAGTCTGTATCTTACGAACCAAGCCGTATCGGAAAAAATGGTATGGGAAAAAAATGTTTCTTTTGGCTTCAGGAATCTTGTGTTAAAATATTCTGCAAGGTCAAAGACTCACCCTGTATACATCCGAATGTACGACTATTCATCCAAGTTCTCCATTTTATCGGGTAGTCAACACGGCTTTAGATCTGGAAAATCGACTCAGACTACTTGCTGTGAGTTTCTGGAGTTTGTGTTCACTTGTTTGGATGATGGTACTCACGTGGCCGGTATTTTTTCGATTTATCTCGAGCATTTGACACTCTCCAACATACTTTCATTCTGAATAAAATTTACCAAGTAGGATTCAGAGGAGTTTTTCTTGAATGGATTCGCAGTTTCCTGTCAAATCGCCGGATATTTGTCCGAATGGGTGGCCACAACTCTCGGGAATATGTTAACAACTTGGGAGTCCCCCAAGGATCGGTGTTGGGACCACTCCTTTTCTTGTTGTTTATTAACGACTTGCCGGAATACATTTTGGCGTGCATTCTGATACTATTTGCTGACGATGCATCCATAGTAATCAAGGCTCGGAGTCTGCAGGAGCTGAAAAGCCTATGCGAGTCTATTAATTATCGAACGTTTTCTTGACTGGTGCCGCCGAAACTCCCTGATAGTAAATTTGGGTAAAACCCAAGTAATGAAATTTCAAAATCGTTCCACTGACCCAAGTGATGCATTTTCCGTTAAACACCCTGAAGGAAACTTAATTTCAACAGAATACGTCAAATTCCTTGGGCTATATATGGATCGAAATTTGAGGTGGAATTACCAAGTTGATCACGTGTGCAAAAAGTTGAATAACTCTTTTTATGCGATAGCACGTCTCAGGGACCTACTCCCGATGGATTCACTCCTCGGGATATACTATATTATGGTGTATAGTCACCTCTGCTATAACGTCGTACTGTGGGGGTCATCTGTTGATGCGACGAGAGTATTTATTTGCCAGAAAAAAATTATAAGACTTATATTTAGTATTAAGCCTCGTGAATCTTGTCGTTCATGTTTCCAAAGATATAAAATCCTAACCTTTCCATGTATTTTCATTCTAAATTGTCTTATATATCCATCGAAATAAGTATACTTTGAAGAAATGTTCGGACTTCCACAATTACAGTACTAGGCATGTGGATGTTATTTGTATTCCTAGACACCACACTAAAAATTTGAATCAACACCATCTTTTATAGGGACAAGACTATATAATCATCTGCCAAACATGTTCAAATCAATGAAAGACATTCAATTCAAGATCAATGTAAAGTCTCTGTTAGGGACCCCGCAGACTGCAGACTTTTAATCGGCCGATAGTTTAGTTGAGTTGGGCTGAAAGTGCGCACACCGAGCAACTTAACTTAGTTGGCTCGGTGTGCGCACTTTCAGCCCAACTCAACTAAACTATCGGCCGATTGAAAGTCTGCAGTCTGCGGGGTCCCTTGATGAACAAATGCTATTACAGTGTTGAGGAATACCTTTCTGATAGATTAATTTAACTGTTGATTATTTTTCTTTTCAGAATGATTTTTTTGTACTGTATCTATAAGTTCACTTCGAATGCGTTTCTCTTATTTTTTCTATTTTGTGACCTTTCCTATACATTGTTCAATGTCTAAAAGGATTAATAAAAATTATTATTATTATTATTATTATTATTAAGATCTCCGTCCGATAATAATGAATCATTTTCAGTTTCTCGATTATTGATTTCGATTCGGGTAAGTGCGTCCGCAACTTTATTTTCTTTGCCTTTAGTATGTATGATGTTGAAGTCGAATTCGTCCAGTTTTCCAACGGATCAATCGTGAATTCGGTTCTTTGATTTTATAAAGTCAAACCAAAGGGTTATGATCTGTTTCAATAGTAAACTTTTGTCCGAAAAGGTATGGTCTGAAATGTTTGGTTGAATCCAAAATTGCAAGTAATTCTTTTCGATAATAATAATAATAATCTTTATTCACTAAGTGAAAACACTTATGAATAACCTTCCCATCAACATGATTACATGGGTTGTCAGTATTGATTTGTTTGTATATAAATATAAAAGCAACTAGCTGCCCGGTACGTGCTTCGCTACTTATAAGGCATAGTAATAAACTTAGAAATATAACAAAAAAATAAAATTTATTCTTCTTCTTCTTCTTCTTCAGCCGTTTGACATCCAATGTTGGATATAGGCCTCTTCTAAATTCTTCCATGTTTTCCTATCCCGTGCTTTCTTCATCCACTGATTTCCTGCGATCTCCTTGATATCATCTCGCCATCTCTTAAGTGGTCTCCCAACGCTTCTTTTACTCATGCGTGGTCTCCATTGAGTAATTCTCAATGTCCATCTATCCGGATTCTGGCGTGCAACATGTCCGGCCCACTGCCACTTTAACTTTGCTATTTGCTCTGTGATATCTTTTATTTTTGTCTTCTCCCGAATGATTTTGTTGGAGATTTTATCTTTCAGAGTTACGCCCAGCATAGCACGCTCCATGGCTTTTTGGCACACACCCATTTTTTCCATACTCTTTTTTGTCATGGTCATAGTTTCTAGCCCGTATGTTGCAACAGGTAGTATGCAACTATCATATACTCTTCTCTTAAGAGCCATAGGGACTTTACTGTTTTTAAAAATACTACTTAGCCTACCGAAAGCCATCCAAGATAGGCTTACTCTTCTCTTCACTTCGGCACTCTGATTTTCTTTATTCCCGATTTTTATAGTGTGTCCAAGATAGATATATTGTTCAACTGTCTCAATATTGGTGTTATTCACTTGTATTTTTGTGTTGCTATTACTCAGGATTTTTGTTTTATTTAAGTTCATGTTCAGACCAATTTCCTTACATTTTTCGTTCAATTCTGACAACATATTTCTCAATTCTTCGATATCGGAGCTTATTAATATGATATCATCTGCAAACCTTAGGTGGTGTAAGTATTTGCCGTCAATATTGACTCCTTTATTTGTCCATGCTAGCTGTTTGAACACATTTTCCAGTGCCAAAGTGAAAAGTTTAGGTGATATAGTGTCGCCCTGTCGCACTCCCTTGCCTACGGGAATCGTTTTCGTTTTCATGTCGTCATCTATTTTTATATGAAGTGTTGCCCTCTGATAAATGTTCTTGAGCAGTATGGAATAACGAGAGTCTATTCGAGCGTCGTCCATCGCCTTCAGAAACGACCATGTTTCAATACTGTCAAAAGCCTTGTGATAATCCACAAATGCGAGATGTAATGGGATATTATACTCAGTTGTCTTCTCGATCAGTTGTCTGACAGTATGTAGGTGGTCCATGGTGCTAAATGTTTTCCGAAAGCCAGCCTGTTCTACAGCTTGGTAAGAATCCAACTTATTCGTTAAACGATTCGTTATGATTTTTGTCAACAGTTTATATAAATGAGAAAGGAGACTTATTGGTCGATAATTCTCGATGTTTGTGATGTCTCCTTTTTTAAACAATAATATAACTTCTGCATCATTCCATCTGCTCGGTATCGTACCCTCCATAATGCATTTATTCAACAAAACTTCAATTGCCTTCATCAGGCTCTCTCCACCTTGTTTCAGCATTTCTGTAGTTATCTGATCTTCTCCGGGAGTTTTTCGATTTTTCATCTGGTGCAGAGCATGCCTTATTTCTGGAATAGTGATCTCTGGCAGTTCCTCTGACCCAACATTCATTATCTTTTGAGGTTTGCCAAATGGATTTGGTAGTGAAGATGTGTACAGATTCCTATAAAACTTCTCGATTTCTTCCAATATAGCTTGTTTGTCAGTCACTATCAAACCATTCTCAGTTTTTATTTTTGCCATTTTTGTCTGCCGGAAGCAAGTTTGGATTGTAAGATTTTCATATTTTTGTTAGCTTCAATGATTTCTATGATCTGTTTTGTCTTGTAATTTCTTAAATCTGTCCTTATCTTCTTTTTGACTAGCATTTATCGCGCTGTATTCTGGGTTAGCTATGTTTAATTTTCGTCTTTCTTCGATTAGTCTCATAGTGTCTTGACTCAACTTTGTCTGTTTCTGGGACTTTATATTTGCACACATTTTCTAGTTGCTGTTTGTATATCCTTTGTTATTTTCTCTGCTAGTTGATCAATTTCTTTTCCATGTAGGTTTGGTATAGGACCCAATCTTTTCTGAAGTTCTTCTTGATATTGCTCTTGTTTCTGGTTCAACGTGTCTGATGTGGGGAAGCGTGTTTTATGTATAAGTTTTTGACGTTCGTATTTGGTGTTTATTTCAATATCAGCTCTCACTAAACGATGGTCGCTTCCAGTGCTGAACCTATTCAATACAGAGACGTCTCTGCAGATTGTTCTCTTATTGGACAGTATATAATCTATTTCATTTTTCACCCGTTTGTCTGGGCTACACCAAGTCCACTTTCGTTGGGGTTGTTTTTTGAAGAAAGTGTTCAGACAATACAGTCGCTGTTCATTGAGAAAATTCACCAGCATATCTCCTCGGTCATTGCGGTTGCCCAACCCAAAATTTCCTATATATTCTGAGTCATGTTGCTGTTTATTCCCGATTTTGCATTGAAGTCTCCAGTAACAACGGTATAACATGCATTTTCAAGTCCTCTTGCCCGGTCAACATCCTCGTATAACCTTTCTATTGATTCATCAGCGGAACTACTTGTTGGAACGTAACAATGAATAAGTTGCATGTCATATCTTTTGTTTATTTTTAGAATGATGTATATAACTCTGTCCGATATTGCTTGGTATTTGGTTATTAGATGTTCTATTTTTTTATTTATCAAGAATGCAACTCCGCCTATGCTATAATCAGTTTCAGAGTTATTTTGGTATAATGTGTGGCCTGATTTTAACAAAGTCTTCTTTTCCCCCGGTAGTCTTGTCTCGCATAGCCCCAGAATGTCCCAATTTAAAGTTTTAAGTTCCTCTTGAAGTTCTTCAAGATGGTCTGATGTTCTCATAGTTCTTATATTGTACGTTGCTATGCGAAGTCGGGTATGTCGTTTTCGAGGTGTTTTTTTAATCGAATAGTTGCCTCCCCCAGAATCCGTGAGGCTGACCGATCTGTTGTCGGTGTGGGATTCTGAGTTTTTAACTCTACCCACCTGGGGTAATGTATTCTTACAGCTCGACATATTTTCATGGTTTGTTAGAAGGTTTTGGCAATATAAGACGCCACGCTTGCCGGACGTGTTGGCGAATGGCGAGGAGTAGTATGAGAAGGAAATTATTTATTGAGGGATTAAGAATTTGGTTGGGACATTGGTTTCCCCCTGTGAGGTAGTGGAGGATAAACCAAGGCTCGCGTAAGCAGGGGCGCGTCCCTGAAGTAGATCTGTCATCTATCGGGATCATAGATGAGTATCTACCCGCTACTTTATTACTTAGGGTAATTTCGAATGTATGGAACTGCTCGTCGAAAGCCACTACAAAAACATAATGTAAATGTTTATATAATTATATTTATCAGAAATAAACAAAAAGATATGAAATGTTATTTCTCAACTATGAGAAAGAGTAAAAACTATATTATATTCATTCGAGTTAAAACATTCTAAAGAAGTTGTCCGATTCCCATTTGCCAATGCCTTCTAAATGATGAAGACTGCTAAAAAATTAAAAAGAATTGGGTACTCTCACTATGGTAGATGTTTGTCTAAAACATTTGGATAAACAATATTTTTTGTTTTTCCATTTTCAGCATGAATAAATAAACAATTGGGAGTACCGACTCTGGAACAGGCAACATAAAGTTGGCCATGTGAAAAACATGATTCCTTCTAATTCACACCACAAATGTGAAGTGTTCGCCCTAGGGCATTGTTTATGGACATCGCAAATGATAAACGCACTGGATATTGTAACCGTTTGAATTCAAATGGCATATCCGTTGGAATCATAGGGATACGCGGTATCAAACACACTTCTCCTTTTGATTTACCAGTAATATGGTGATCAGTCCGTTGGTACTGTCGATTTGTATTTTGCCATCACCAATTTCTAACAATTGTTTTGAAAACTCATGGGCAGTTGCATCATTATTTAGTTGAAAACGCATATCAATATTCAGTGTCAATTTTCGTACATATCTCCAAAGAACTGATGACTTCAAACAGGCATTTATTTCATCAACAGTAGGAATGACAGGCAATGTTTGACGAAAGTCTCCTGACAGCAATACAGAGCACCAACAAAAAGCTGTTGATCACCCTGTAAATCTTGCACTATTCGATTAAATGCTTCTATAGTCCGTTCACGAAAGGTTGAGCACATAGCATGCGTTTTTTTATTTATCTGAAGTTGGCAGTATTTGCTGTCATAACGTAAAATATATAACCGGCCTCGTTCGACGAGATTGCGAGTTATCAGACAACTCTATGCAATATTGACAACATTGCGTATCAATCTGACAAGAACATAACCTAAATTTCATTATACACAGTGGAATATGCCAAATTTCCATGGCCAACCGACGGCTCAACCTTTCGTGAACGGACTATAGTAATTTTTATTCGCAATTGTGCACTCATCCCATAAAATAATTGACATTAATCGAAGAACTTTTGCCATAGCAGAATTTCTCGAAATATTGCAAATTGGAGTTTCAATCACCTGTACATTCAATGGCAATTTCGATGCAGAGTGTGCGGTCCGACCACCTTCTTATAATGTAGCAGTAATTCACGAAGATGCAAGTGCCAATGCAATTTTCTGTTTCGATCGAATAGCCGCTAAAATATATGATACAACGAAAGTTTTGCCTGTATCACCAGGTGCATCCAAGAAATATAATCCACCTGCATTATTGGAAACGGCTTGAATAATTGTGTCATATACATGTTTTTCTTGAATATTCAGTTTGGTTATATTCGATTGTACGAATAAACGTAAATCATTTGAACTACTGCTCACGTTGCAATTCACGATCAAACAAATCATGTATCTCACGATTTGGTGCGGTCATACCCAATTGTTCTAATGCTTTATTTCCAATGGTAGAACACATATCTTATCAAAGCTTCGTTGTACATTTCCAAGGTTATCTACAAATCAGGATTTCTTGCATGATGACGCAAACGATTCAAAATATCTTCTGCCATATGATGCTTATATTTGTTTTTGTTCCATAATTCGGGTGGATTTGATATATTTTATGTTCTGTGGATTTGATGGCGATCATGTTGATAATATAATTCTATGCCTTCTGTGCTCGAATTTTTATATTGAAACATATATTTACGGAACAGAAAATTAACAACCAAACCAACCAAGTTGATTTACGGAATACAACGTAACTTTGGAAACATAGACGTTCCTTTGAAAGAAGTGATGAAGAACGAACTCTGTATATTAGTGTTCTGTGAACTCTGAAATTACGGTCAAATATAAATATTTCAGATTCCTTTGATTAGTTATTACAATAATGTACCATTATAGGCTGACCAGATCAATCGTTGTTCAATGACGGACACCCAAAAAAATAACTCGTTGGTATTGATGACCTTTTTTTAGGTCCACCAAAAATTACCAAGATTTTTTCGAAGATCTCAACATGAATTGTGTATAAATTCTTGTTTGAAATAAGTAGTGCTTCTGAATGCTTTGTAAATAAGTAGTGCTTCTGAATACTTGTGTACGGTTGCCAAGAGTTGCACATTAAAATAGCATAAATTGGGCATTAAATTGGGTCATTATTTCGTACACATATCACCTTTCATTTTGAGATCGACGGAAAAAGAAATTTCCTCTGATTTTAACAGTTAAATTGAAGATTTCGAGTTTTGACGGATACTTTGACGGACGCTTATCAATGACGGACTCCTTGTACGATTGACGGACTGTCCGTCGCAATGACGGACGTCTGGTCACCCTATACCATTATTATGATTATACACTGAAGTGTAATGTCGGTAATTTTAATATTTCAATTCGTTGAAAATTGAAATCTCTAATATTTTTACAGGTTCGCCATCTATGACAATTTAATCAAAGATTATATGGAGTATGAAAAAATAGGAAACTGCCTTGCATTCGTAGTACTCGAAAACGACTACAGATGGCACTGAAAATGAAAAAACCTGTAATGTTGATTTTACACTTTTCCAAGATTTCCTTTGAATTTTCTATACGTGAAATTCTTCCCTAGACTTCCATGAATAATTCAAGACCAAAATTAGCCAAATCGGTGAAGGCGTTGTTGAGTTATTAAACCACAACGAAAAGTGGCACTTATATTTATATATTAGATGTAGAGTCAACGTTTCGTTGAATTTTAAGTGCCTCATGGTAAATTGGTAATTTGGATGAATCTCGAGTAGAGTTGAAGTTGGTTTACTTCTAAGTTGATAGAGAATGAAACTTGGAAAAAAGTTAAAAAAATGTGAATTATATACGTTTCTTAGTGGTAACTAAAACAACCAGTCGAGTGTTCGTATATTAATGTAGAGTCAACGTTTGGGTGAATCTAAGGTTCATCATAGCAAATTGATAACATTCAAAAATTGGATGCATCTAAATAAAATAGAAGTTGGTTACGTCTGAGTTAAAGAAAAGTGACTCATTCAACCTTCATTCCATGTTACTGATCTCACTTTGAAAAAACGTTTGAAAAAATGTATGAATATACGTTCCTAACGGTGGATAAATCAACCAGTTGTATCGTAAACGTATATGATATGTAGAGTCAACGTTTGGTTGAATTTGTGTTTCGGATGTAACGTAGAAAATTCAACGTACAACGTTGAATCAACTTCGGCCACCACAAAGAAACGTTTACTATACGTTGTTGTGTTTATTGGAAGTACGTGTCTTGACCTATAACATCTTCAATTAGGAGACTTATAGTAACAAGAAGAATTGGTGAACTACCAGAAGATGCGATGCATGACACAGACTGAATGGGTTCAGCTTCAGATGAGTCACGATCATGAGGGGAGAGGTTACATTAAGTGAATTTAGGGTAGAAGAGGGAGACGCAGTAATAGAAGAGGGGTGCAGAGAGGTATGATGTCTATTTGTTTAACAATGGCGGCATACACAGCGCGAGAATTACAGTTTTCCCTACGATGTCGACCTAAACAGTTGAAACAACATAAATTTTCTCTGAGATATTTATATTTATCATTCAGTGTCATAATCTGATACCGTGAACATTGATGCAAAAAATGCGACTTTTTACACAAGGGGCACCAAAAGAACGTTTGAGCCGTGCGGTCTTGATCTCGGAGAATTGCTGTCAGCGGTTTGGGAAAGTTCCATTATACGAATTTGCTGCGTTACGAACTCAATTAATTGTTTTATAATGGGAATTCCGTTTTGATGGCAACTTATTCTCAAGGGCATGTTTGGTGTTTGAATCTAAGTTATTCAAAGCTAAATAAAATAACAGAAAATCTGCAAGATCCGGAATTTTTAAAGATTTTATCGAATTGACGGCTGTTTCGTGATTATGTAGAAAATCTTTGAGCGATGACAGTGAAGAATGAGAGAGAGACTGAATGCAAGTAATTTTCGAAAATGAACAGAAGCAGCGTCTAGGGTTTTGGTAACGCTGA